>OU612058.1:84481473-85036155 GCA_914767635.1 Melanostoma mellinum
ATAAATTCTCTTTTCAATTTGAACTGGCTTAGGATTATTAAAGAGAATACCTAGCTTCAATTTGGTTTTTTCTTTTTGTAGTTAAGAGAAAACTTTCATATTTAGTTAAATAAGTTTATCTTATATGCTAAAGCTTTATGGTGATGATCTTTAGGATGTCGTTGTCGTTTTTTTTTTTTTTTTGTTCTGGCAGGTATGATGACTGTTCTCAATTATTTGAGATTTGGTGACGTAGTTTTGGGTCTATCCGCGAACATTCATAGGGAGTTCGGTGCGAGGGCTTTCGTTCCGACAGCAACCGTAATACAATAATAAATTTTCCAATGATTAAGTTGTGGCTGTCGTCACTGATAAAGCTCCACTTAATACGCACTGGATTGGAAAGGCTACTTGCATTTAGCGTAGGTATTGTAATGTCCAGCTTGTTAGGATGCGGACTCGGGGTAGCGAATTGCACATTCAATCGTTGGATTCCCCCTATGCACTGCTGGATGATTTGTAGGCGTCGAGGTGGAGGTAGGTGAACTCCAAGCATGTGGAGTAGAAACTTCCGCGTGGTATGGAGCCTTTTTTCTTGTGGCAGAGGAAAGATGCCTCGACGTTTTGTCGAGCGAATAACCTCGTGGAAAGGTGATCTAACCTCAGCTATAAATCACGAATGAAAGCAAAAAAAAAAAGGTTGTAGGCTCTTATTCGGCACATTTATTAAAGCACTCGGCTTACCTGTCGTTTTGATGACGGTGGATTGGAGCTTTATATAGGATTGTCTTTAGTTCTTTAGTCTAATTGAAAATTAGACTAAAATAGATTAAAATTTTTTTTTTTTTTTGTGGAGAGCTAGAGCTAGACTTGACTGCACTCGGTGAAAGTGTAAAGCGAAAAGGAAGAAACGTGGAAGCGGATGGATGACTTTTCTTGTTACAGACAGATGAGTCAGTTCAGTTTGATACGAACTGTCATTTACATGTTCGAAATTTCGTACATAGCATGGAATTCCAGATCGCTTAGGTAACATTCAGTGGGTGATGTTTTTTTATTTTTTTGATGTATTCAGCGACAAAATTTAAATTGTATCATAATTGTACAATATGAATGTTTCTCAGAAAGCTGGTCCCTACACAACATTTCCTTTTTATAATTGTAAAAGCATAAAAATGAAATGGCAACGAGGACCTTCGTCTGAATCAATCCTATTGCATTTTAGTCAAGTGCCTTTCTCTTAGGAACGCATATCCTTGGCATGTATAATCCCTAATGGATTTCCTTTCAAGTCCTCTAATTCATATAGGCTGTTGCTTACAACTTTTTTAATTTTGGCTTGGACAAATTTAGGACAGAGCTTCGCATTTCTTTTTTTCGATTTATCGCTTAATATGAAGTTGCGCTTCAAAACAACTTGTCCAGCCACATATTTTGCAGTTTTGCTTCGAGTATTATACATTTTTTCATAAATGTTATGAGCGCGTTCTAAAGATTCTTTTATGCGGTTATGAAGCATGTTCATTTTCGTGCTTTTTGGTAGAATATCGAATTCGGGGTTATTTACACTCCTCAATTTCTTGAGCAATTCGTAATCTGATCCATGTTCTAGCTTGCTTTGACCAAACAAGGCTTCATGTGGTGAAACGCCGATGGCCGAGTGTACGGACGATCTTAACGCACCGAGGATAAAGGCGAGGTTCTTGTCCCAATTGGACTGATCAGAGCCTATATAGGATCGTATGGCTGCCAGGATTGACCTATTCACCCTCTCACTCGCATTGGATTGTGGGGTTTGCTGCCGCGTTGGGTGGACCATCTTCGGGTGGAGCTGGTGGGTGTTGATCTCTAATCGTATCTAGTGAAGATGAGGTCCCTGGTTGAGATATCTCTCTATTCCGTAAATTATAGGACATAATGAGTGCTTTCCTAAGTTCAGGAGGAATTCAAATTTCCGAAAACACGCAAAAATTTACAAGCTAATATATCTTTACCTATATATAGTTTAGAACTAAAAGCCTTCTTATGCTTATTGGCTTAATTCACAGTTTTCTTATGATTATCGATGTTACCGCGAGGAAATAAAATTTCGTTTTGTACTGTATTTTTTTTTTTTTTTTTTTTGCACCTCCTCGAAGTAAAAAAAATTTTTTTAAATTGAAGAGTTTTTTCAATTTTATTATAAAGTCAGATATGGATTTTCATACGTGCTTGGGAAGGTGAAGTTGGAAAAAACTAAGGAAGTTACAGGAGAAGGAAGACGTTTTTGTTACAATCGTTTTTCATTTTTCTGTTTTTTTGAAGCAAATAGAGGGGTCATAATCTACGAACGCAACTAAGAATAAGATAATATGATACCGAAAAGCTTTAGGCCGCTCGTAAGATTACTCTCCGTCACTATTTGCTTTTATCGAGTATATATTTTGGGAAGACGTAAGTATTTATTCGTTTATCTAGTAGCCCTTTAGGCATTTAATTAATAATTGAAACATGATCTCGGTCGCAACAGAAAGAACAGAGTCTCTCAGAACTAGGATCTTTCGGACGACCGCGACCACTAAACGCAAAAACCTATTTTGGTATCATAGCACAAAAAAAATTCAATGCAACAGTCAGAACGTTTGTAGCTAGTACACAATGTCTCGGTCATTGATCCAATTGAGCTATGATTACTTCATTGCTTTTAGAGCTCACGCGGCCACAAGCATGAAGGACTGACCTATGCTTTGGGATGACTACTAAAAACAATTCACAAAAAAAAAGATCGCTCTCTTTCAATGATTGAGTTTAAGCAAATTAATACAAAAAAAAAACACTCTAAATAGCTATACCTGTACTAATAATAGTTCCTGATTAATCATGGAATAAAACATTTTAGTTTTTTTTTTTGTTTTTGGTCTTTCAAAGCCCCACGTTAGGCGCCACCTGTGTAACGGTTTTAGTTCTTCTTATTTCACATGAACGAATTTATGCCCGGTCGTATGTTTACTCGGATCCACAGGAATCTCCGAACAAACAAAGGAACATGAAATAAGTTGTCCAGCTTATGAACACGGCTCGGCATGCTTGCTTCCCCATTGGCTTGCTCGTCGGTGGGGTGGGTACTTGTGTTCGCCACTGAACTACCGCATTCGATTATCATGCCGACATGAATTGAAAACAACAAAAACGAAAAATAATATATATAACCCACAATCTTTCCCAGAGCTTAAAAGTTTGTAACAAAAAGAAAAGGGAAAAGAAACTCCAAAAACTCTCTCATTTCCTTGTTCAAATGGGATCCCCGGATGTTATTGGGGTCCCAGTGTAGCCCACCCTCTGTTTTCATCCCTATAGTTTGAAAACTCCATGGTTATCGTTCCACTAATTTTATACGATAACCCCTAATTTAAGTTCGAGTCACTCTTTAGTAATAACTCATTTTGTTTTTACCAACCCTCACCTTATCCCTTAAGCACTACCGTGAACGATCACTGCATCCCAGCTGATCTTCAAAAGTACAAAAAAGAGTGTACGACCATGTATGAAGTATTTTTCATATTAAGATATTTATTTAGAATTCAACTCGATGTTACGTGACCTCAGTTATCATTAACAAAGTTATAGCAACGGAATAATAAAAAGAAATTTTTTTTTTAACTTTTAATGGACATAAATGTAAACGGATTTTATATTCAAATTGAGTTGGATAGGCGATACATGGTTCTAATGACCTTGCACTACTTTCAAATAAATTCTATTTACTTTCACTCGTTGAATTATTTCAACGTTCTATTATCTAATAATGATCTCTTTTCTCTTAACTAGAAATCGCCTCAAATGTACGCGATAAATAAATTATATATATATATGTAAACTTCCAAAATGATTTAAGAGAGGCAATTATAAGTATTCACTTTCTATCCATTAAGTAAATGTTCAAATTGGAAGGAAAATATAGCAAACAGCAATGTAAAAACAATTTAGTAAATGACTTACCGGCTTCCCAAAGGTGGTGTGCACATCAGCTTTGTTGTGGCCTGGGCGCTGGATCTTGTTAAGCGCAGCTATACAGCGGGGATATAAATTCTCTTTTCAATTTGAACTGGCTTAGGATTATTAAAGAGAATACCTAGCTTCAATTTTGTTTTTTCTTTTTGTAGTTAAGAGAAAACTTTCATATTTAGTTAAATAAGTTTATCTTATATGCTAAAGCTTTATGGTGATGATCTTTAGGATGTCGTTGTCGTTTTTTTTTTTTTTTTGTTCTGGCAGGTATGATGACTGTTCTCAATTATTTGAGATTTGGTGACGTAGTTTTGGGTCTATCCGCGAACATTCATAGGGAGTTCGGTGCGAGGGCTTTCGTTCCGACAGCAACCGTAATACAATAATAAATTTTCCAATGATTAAGTTGTGGCTGTCGTCACTGATAAAGCTCCACTTAATACGCACTGGATTGGAAAGGCTACTTGCATTTAGCGTAGGTATTGTAATGTCCAGCTTGTTAGGATGCGGACTCGGGGTAGCGAATTGCACATTCAATCGTTGGATTCCCCCTATGCACTGCTGGATGATTTGTAGGCGTCGAGGTGGAGGTAGGTGAACTCCAAGCATGTGGAGTAGAAACTTCCGCGTGGTATGGAGCCTTTTTTCTTGTGGCAGAGGAAAGATGCCTCGACGTTTTGGACGTGATCGCGTGTCAGCGATCACGTCAATTAAGCGAATAACCTCGTGGAAAGGTGATCTAACCTCAGCTATAAATCACGAATGAAAGCAAAAAAAAAAAGGTTGTAGGCTCTTATTCGGCACATTTATTAAAGCACTCGGCTTACCTGTCGTTTTGATGACGGTGGATTGGAGCTTTATATAGGATTGTCTTTAGTTCTTTAGTCTAATTGAAAATTAGACTAAAATAGATTAAAATTTTTTTTTTTTTTTTTGTGGAGAGCTAGAGCTAGACTTGACTGCACTCGGTGAAAGTGTAAAGCGAAAAGGAAGAAACGTGGAAGCGGATGGATGACTTTTCTTGTTACAGACAGATGAGTCAGTTCAGTTTGATACGAACTGTCATTTACATGTTCGAAATTTCGTACATAGCATGGAATTCCAGATCGCTTAGGTAACATTCAGTGGGTGATGTTTTTTTATTTTTTTGATGTATTCAGCGACAAAATTTAAATTGTATCATAATTGTACAATATGAATGTTTCTCAGAAAGCTGGTCCCTACACAACATTTCCTTTTTATAATTGTAAAAGCATAAAAATGAAATGGCAACGAGGACCTTCGTCTGAATCAATCCTATTGCATTTTAGTCAAGTGCCTTTCTCTTAGGAACGCATATCCTTGGCATGTATAATCCCTAATGGATTTCCTTTCAAGTCCTCTAATTCATATAGGCTGTTGCTTACAACTTTTTTAATTTTGGCTTGGACAAATTTAGGACAGAGCTTCGCATTTCTTTTTTTCGATTTATCGCTTAATATGAAGTTGCGCTTCAAAACAACTTGTCCAGCCACATATTTTGCAGTTTTGCTTCGAGTATTATACATTTTTTCATAAATGTTATGAGCGCGTTCTAAAGATTCTTTTATGCGGTTATGAAGCATGTTCATTTTCGTGCTTTTTGGTAGAATATCGAATTCGGGGTTATTTACACTCCTCAATTTCTTGAGCAATTCGTAATCTGATCCATGTTCTAGCTTGCTTTGACCAAACAAGGCTTCATGTGGTGAAACGCCGATGGCCGAGTGTACGGACGATCTTAACGCACCGAGGATAAAGGCGAGGTTCTTGTCCCAATTGGACTGATCAGAGCCTATATAGGATCGTATGGCTGCCAGGATTGACCTATTCACCCTCTCACTCGCATTGGATTGTGGGGTTTGCTGCCGCGTTGGGTGGACCATCTTCGGGTGGAGCTGGTGGGTGTTGATCTCTAATCGTATCTAGTGAAGATGAGGTCCCTGGTTGAGATATCTCTCTATTCCGTAAATTATAGGACATAATGAGTGCTTTCCTAAGTTCAGGAGGAATTCAAATTTCCGAAAACACGCAAAAATTTACAAGCTAATATATCTTTACCTATATATAGTTTAGAACTAAAAGCCTTCTTATGCTTATTGGCTTAATTCACAGTTTTCTTATGATTATCGATGTTACCGCGAGGAAATAAAATTTCGTTTTGTACTGTATTTTTTTTTTTTTTTTTTTTTGCACCTCCTCGAAGTAAAAAAAATTTTTTTAAATTGAGTTTTTTCAATTTTATTATAAAGTCAGATATGGATTTTCATACGTGCTTGGGAAGGTGAAGTTGGAAAAAACTAAGGAAGTTACAGGAGAAGGAAGACGTTTTTGTTACAATCGTTTTTCATTTTTCTGTTTTTTTGAAGCAAATAGAGGGGTCATAATCTACGAACGCAACTAAGAATAAGATAATATGATACCGAAAAGCTTTAGGCCGCTCGTAAGATTACTCTCCGTCACTATTTGCTTTTATCGAGTATATATTTTGGGAAGACGTAAGTATTTATTCGTTTATCTAGTAGCCCTTTAGGCATTTAATTAATAATTGAAACATGATCTCGGTCGCAACAGAAAGAACAGAGTCTCTCAGAACTAGGATCTTTCGGACGACCGCGACCACTAAACGCAAAAACCTATTTTGGTATCATAGCACAAAAAAAATTCAATGCAACAGTCAGAACGTTTGTAGCTAGTACACAATGTCTCGGTCATTGATCCAATTGAGCTATGATTACTTCATTGCTTTTAGAGCTCACGCGGCCACAAGCATGAAGGACTGACCTATGCTTTGGGATGACTACTAAAAACAATTCACAAAAAAAAAAGATCGCTCTCTTTCAATGATTGAGTTTAAGCAAATTAATACAAAAAAAAAACACTCTAAATAGCTATACCTGTACTAATAATAGTTCCTGATTAATCATGGAATAAAACATTTTAGTTTTTTTTTTGTTTTTGGTCTTTCAAAGCCCCACGTTAGGCGCCACCTGTGTAACGGTTTTAGTTCTTCTTATTTCACATGAACGAATTTATGCCCGGTCGTATGTTTACTCGGATCCACAGGAATCTCCGAACAAACAAAGGAACATGAAATAAGTTGTCCAGCTTATGAACACGGCTCGGCATGCTTGCTTCCCCATTGGCTTGCTCGTCGGTGGGGTGGGTACTTGTGTTCGCCACTGAACTACCGCATTCGATTATCATGCCGACATGAATTGAAAACAACAAAAACGAAAAATAATATATATAACCCACAATCTTTCCCAGAGCTTAAAAGTTTGTAACAAAAAGAAAAGGGAAAAGAAACTCCAAAAACTCTCTCATTTCCTTGTTCAAATGGGATCCCCGGATGTTATTGGGGTCCCAGTGTAGCCCACCCTCTGTTTTCATCCCTATAGTTTGAAAACTCCATGGTTATCGTTCCACTAATTTTATACGATAACCCCTAATTTAAGTTCGAGTCACTCTTTAGTAATAACTCATTTTGTTTTTACCAACCCTCACCTTATCCCTTAAGCACTACCGTGAACGATCACTGCATCCCAGCTGATCTTCAAAAGTACAAAAAAGAGTGTACGACCATGTATGAAGTATTTTTCATATTAAGATATTTATTTAGAATTCAACTCGATGTTACGTGACCTCAGTTATCATTAACAAAGTTATAGCAACGGAATAATAAAAAGAAATTTTTTTTTTAACTTTTAATGGACATAAATGTAAACGGATTTTATATTCAAATTGAGTTGGATAGGCGATACATGGTTCTAATGACCTTGCACTACTTTCAAATAAATTCTATTTACTTTCACTCGTTGAATTATTTCAACGTTCTATTATCTAATAATGATCTCTTTTCTCTTAACTAGAAATCGCCTCAAATGTACGCGATAAATAAATTATATATATATATGTAAACTTCCAAAATGATTTAAGAGAGGCAATTATAAGTATTCACTTTCTATCCATTAAGTAAATGTTCAAATTGGAAGGAAAATATAGCAAACAGCAATGTAAAAACAATTTAGTAAATGACTTACCGGCTTCCCAAAGGTGGTGTGCACATCAGCTTTGTTGTGGCCTGGGCGCTGGATCTTGTTAAGCGCAGCTATACAGCGGGGATATAAATTCTCTTTTCAATTTGAACTGGCTTAGGATTATTAAAGAGAATACCTAGCTTCAATTTTGTTTTTTCTTTTTGTAGTTAAGAGAAAACTTTCATATTTAGTTAAATAAGTTTATCTTATATGCTAAAGCTTTATGGTGATGATCTTTAGGATGTCGTTGTCGTTTTTTTTTTTTTTGTTCTGGCAGGTATGATGACTGTTCTCAATTATTTGAGATTTGGTGACGTAGTTTTGGGTCTATCCGCGAACATTCATAGGGAGTTCGGTGCGAGGGCTTTCGTTCCGACAGCAACCGTAATACAATAATAAATTTTCCAATGATTAAGTTGTGGCTGTCGTCACTGATAAAGCTCCACTTAATACGCACTGGATTGGAAAGGCTACTTGCATTTAGCGTAGGTATTGTAATGTCCAGCTTGTTAGGATGCGGACTCGGGGTAGCGAATTGCACATTCAATCGTTGGATTCCCCCTATGCACTGCTGGATGATTTGTAGGCGTCGAGGTGGAGGTAGGTGAACTCCAAGCATGTGGAGTAGAAACTTCCGCGTGGTATGGAGCCTTTTTTCTTGTGGCAGAGGAAAGATGCCTCGACGTTTTGGACGTGATCGCGTGTCAGCGATCACGTCAATTAAGCGAATAACCTCGTGGAAAGGTGATCTAACCTCAGCTATAAATCACGAATGAAAGCAAAAAAAAAAAGGTTGTAGGCTCTTATTCGGCACATTTATTAAAGCACTCGGCTTACCTGTCGTTTTGATGACGGTGGATTGGAGCTTTATATAGGATTGTCTTTAGTTCTTTAGTCTAATTGAAAATTAGACTAAAATAGATTAAAATTTTTTTTTTTTTTTTGTGGAGAGCTAGAGCTAGACTTGACTGCACTCGGTGAAAGTGTAAAGCGAAAAGGAAGAAACGTGGAAGCGGATGGATGACTTTTCTTGTTACAGACAGATGAGTCAGTTCAGTTTGATACGAACTGTCATTTACATGTTCGAAATTTCGTACATAGCATGGAATTCCAGATCGCTTAGGTAACATTCAGTGGGTGATGTTTTTTTATTTTTTTGATGTATTCAGCGACAAAATTTAAATTGTATCATAATTGTACAATATGAATGTTTCTCAGAAAGCTGGTCCCTACAAGATCAAGATAGACATTTTTTCTCACGTCAACTGTGTTATCGACAAATTGACAGAAATCACCTCACGGTGACAGAACTTTTGAAATCGGCCCAGTAGCTCCAAGGTTCCCGTTTACGTTGCCGTTCCCGTAGGAGTATTGGGATAACAAATACAGCCCACGTCCTTCTTCAGGCTCAAAACTATCTCTGTACCAAAATTCATACAAATCGATTCAATAGTTTGGGCGGTAGATGGTAACAAAGAAAAACAGACAAACGGAGTTGATTTCGGTCCTATAATGTAAGTAAGTACTTCCGTTCCCAGGGGAATATGGGGATAAATTAAAGCTTATGTTACTTTGAGATAGTGTAGCATATTAACCGGGAAATAGTTCTTGAAATCAGTTCAGTAGTTCTAGCTTCCCGTTTACGTTTGCGTTCTTGTGGGAATACAGGGATAACATAAATAGCCTATGTCCATCTTCAGGCTCAAGACTATATCTCTGTACCAAAATTCATATTTAGGTTTAAAAGTCTGGGCGGTTTTTGATAAGAAATAAAAATAGACAGCCAGATTTCATTTCAGACTTATAATATTAGGAAAGACTCCCATTCCCGTGGGAATATGGTGACCGTTCCCGTAGGAATATGGGAATGACTTACAGTATATGTTACTCGGGGATAGTGTAGCATTCTAACGGTGGAAGAAATTCCGAAATCGGTGCTGTAGCTTCTAATTTCCCGTACAGTTCCCGTTCCCGTGGAAATTTAGGGATAAAATATATAGGCTATTTGCTTTTTGGAAAAATTTTTGAAATCGGTGTTGTAGTTTCTAAGTTCCCGTATACGTTCCCGTTCCCGTGGGAATATAGGGATAAGATATATAGCCTATGTCCTTTCTCATGTTCTGAGCAATCTTTGTACAAAAAATAATTTTAATCTGTTCATTACTTTGAGCGGGAGATGGTAACATAGAAAGGTGATCAGACAGAGCTACTTTTGCATTTATAATAATAGTGAGGACTGGTTCCCGTGGGAATATTCGAATGAAATAAAACCTATGTCCGTCCTTAAGTTTAGAACAATCATTATACAAAATTTCTTTTAAATCGGTTTATTAGTTTGGGCGGGAGATGGTAACATAGAACGACGAACAGACAGAGCTACTTTCACACATATAATATTAGTAAGGACTCCCGTTCCCGTAGGAATATGTGGATGAATTAAAGTTTATGTTACTCTGCGATAGTGAAGCATGCTATCAGTGGAAATATTTTTGAAATCGGTGTTGTAGTTTCTAAATTCCCGTGTACGTTCCCGTTCCTGAGGGAATTTAGGGATAAAATATATAGCCTATGTCCATCCTCAAGTCTTAGACTATGTCTGTATCAGATTTTATTTAAATCGGTTCAGTAGTTTGAGCTGGAGATGGTAACATAGAAAGCCGGACAGACAGAGTGACTTTCACATTTATAATACGAGTATTAGTTAGGATGTTGTTTGTATTTGCAATTACAACACAAATTTACAAACGAGACAGACCAACCCTTAAAAAAATATCCTATCATATTCTAATAAGAAAGCAACTACGAAAAGACACAGAACTGTAGCAAATACAAAAAGACATGGAAATGGACATGGAGTATGGACATGGAGGAACTGCAAAAATGCTGGACATGTGGACATGCAGAACCTGCGAAAAGACACGGACATGCAGGACCTGCGAAGAGAGACGGACATTAAGGAGATGCAAAAAGACACGGACATAATAGGAGCTGCGAAAAGAAATGGAACTGGAGGAACTATGAACATGAAAGCAGGTCCAACCGAATAGCATGCATAAACGTGTCTTTCTGCCTGTCTGTATCTGGTAAACGTATACCTGAATTGTGGAATGTGGTTCTTTCATATTCTCTTTTTTAAAAGCACTCGCCGTGCACCTCACCGACGCCGACCTTTTTATTCAATTTTGTGTTAGTGGGGAGTGTAGGTATAGGTATGATGTGACTAGTGCTGTATTTATTCTCATCATCTCGTTTCTCGTGTGTTAATAAATAATAAATAAAAAAAAAAAAAAACAGGGTGGCGCAACAGAGCGAGGAGCCCCTGGGCCTAGCGCATTTCTCACAACCATGCCTTGTGAGGGAATGGAGGGGACCTACAATTTTTCGCCGGTTCCGAACGGCTAATTGAGAATGCGCTTTTCATGGCAATGAATTTACTAACGGAGGACTTGCCAATTCCTCGCGAAAGGCGATACCCGTGGAAAAACATTTTTGCATTTTGCCTCTGCTGGGATTCGAACCTCGAACCTCTGGGTTAGCAGGTGGACATGCTAACCATTACGCCACGGGTACCACGTTTCTCGTGTGTAGTTTTTTTTATATCGGTGCATGTGCATGTATTGTTTTTTCTTTCATATCTTTCGTACTTGGTTGTTTGATCTATACTCTATGCATGAGTTAGAGTATGATGTCGGAACTGTGGAGTGTGCATGTGCACATGTTAAATTTCGTTTACAATTTCTGTGGGTTTGATTAAGTATAAAGTCGGAACTGTGGACATGTTTGATAATTTCGTTTTGTGGAAGGATAGGACATGAAGTGTCCGATAAAAGACATGGTTCCTGGAACCATACATGTCCGGACCTACCCAACTCTACAACCAGCACAGATAGCGCAAAGCACATAGCACAGTATGTTTTTATATGGCAGTTTCGTTCGCCGTGACCGAACATCTGACAATTATGGCACTGGGTTAATTTACCTCTGATTTTCCTTTGAATGTTCCAGTTTACTTGGGTGTGAAAAATAGCTCGATAATTCTTTTTTAGTTCAAACAATTTGATAGAACCATTTTCAAGTGATATTAAATAAAAAGTGTCCATGTAGTTATCGAATTGTTTTGTTATTATTTTTTTTTTACTCAACGCACCTAAGACCGATTTTGATTAGCTCGGATTTTAATAAGTTCTCTTCGATATCGTCTAGACCATAGAGTACCACTTTGAACAGTTTTGTTCTTTTAAGGTCATGTGAAAAAAATTAACAATTTTGATGCCAATGGATAATTTTTTTATTGAATATTCGGAAATATTTAAAGATTTCATTAGACTATGAACAAATTTAATTGGTTTTTTTAATAGTTTAATAGGGGGAATATAAACTTTTTTTATCACTTGGCGGTGTAATAACAACTTATAATAATAATAACTTCTACGTCAGCATCAGTATCAGGTTGAGACTGTAATGGTTTCCAGTATTCGGAATCCTTCTAATTAACACTAACTCTCTTACGAGATGTAATCTCCATTTTTGAGCAATGTTTTTTATCCGAGGACATTGGATTGCCCTCGGGCTTGGGTGATCTATCGAAATGCCGACTGGTCTTAAGAATTTGCCGACTGTATTAAAAAAAATCTATATATATGAAATAAGATGTAAGGGTTTTTCAACAGGGACGCTACAAAAGTAGAGCGACAGGAACAACAAACGACGCTTTATTTCTTTGCCGCTCTTTTGCCATTTCCCTTTATTAAGGTTTGCCCTTTTATGATGAAAAGATATATGAGCCAACAACGAGTCGAAATTATTAAAACTTACTACTGAGATTCGGAGTCAGTGGCCACAACGTTAAGACCGATACGTCCTATTTATGATGAGGCTCATTTCTGGCTGAATAGTTTCGTCAATAAACATAATATGCGGCACTGTCAGGCAGAAATCCACACATACTCCATGAGTCATCATTGCATCCCGAAAAAAATACAGTTTGGTGTGGTTTATGGGCCGCTGGCGTCATTACGTTACTGTGAATGGGGATCGCTACCGTTCAATGATAACCGAATATTTTTGGCCCCAATTTGATGATATGGACTACCAACAGGACGGCGCCACAAGCCACACAGCGAATGTCACAATCAACTTATTGGAAACCAAGTTTGGAGAACGTGTTATCTCACGAAATGGTCCAGTCGATTGGTGGCCTCGGTCGTTCGATTTGACGCCGTTAGACTATTGCCTGTAGGGCTACGCCAAGTCTATGGTCTATGCCAACAAGCCAGCGACGGTTGTGTACCCCGACTCTTCATTTTATGCCACTGACGAACACCCACCGTTACCCATTCCGGACTAACAAATTGTCTTTGAATTCCTTCCGAGAATAAAATGCAAGCAAAGCAAAATGCAGCATCTTTGTTAGGACTGTATACCAAAAAAGAATAATCAGAATGCCATGTGAAAAATTGTATGTGATGTATGATTTCAAAATTGTTGTATGTTGTATGAAATGTAGTATGTTGTATTAACTGTAAAACATGCCCTGATTATAGAATCGCTGAGTCGAGACAAAAACGCTTCCATTCCTGTCTTTTTGGCTGAATTGACTTAACTCGACAAATCTTCTATGTTTTTCTTAATTGATTTGCCGACTCGGGAAAATAGTGGGGTGCTAAACCCCCCCTGGCTACGGCCCTGGATACGAGTATGGACGTTGCTGCCAAATGGAGAGCCCAAGAAATCTTTCAATTTATGATCAAATGGGACTTCAGTAAATCGTTACCCTGTATATCGCTTATACATACTTCAACACCTCTTGACCTTTTGCTTCTCGGTCGCATCATGCGAGACATGCGAAACTTAAACTAATTAAAAATTATCTTCGTTCTACAATGGGTCAAGAGCGACTGGTTAATCTAGCCGTGCTTTCAATAGAATGTAAAATTTCAAAAGGAATCTATTTCACAAAACTTATTGAGGAGATCCGTAAATTGAAGGCACGAAATCACATATAACACGCTGCAAAAATTAAAAAAAAAAAAAACACTTTTATTTGTCGATCGATTCGTTTTTTATTTTCCTCACCCATATACATATCCATTCCATATTGTAGGTATGCATGTTTATTTAGCCTAAATAATTTTAAGTGGAATTTAAATTTCACTTGTCAGATTTTAACGAAATAAACATATATACTTATTTATACATACAAAGCTTGTGAAACTACTTTTTTTTAAGCTGGGGAGCCAGGGGCCTCATTCAGCTGCTGGCCCGTAAGCAAATCATTCATTACACCGGTCAACAGCATGTTTGCGCATGGGCTAAACATAACTTATTTTTATTGCTTTTATATCTAGAAATACAAAAAATTGTTCTAAATTTGCTTTTAGTAAAAAAAAAAAGGCAATACTGAATACTAAAATAAATGAAAATACGTTAAGAATTGACTTAGAATTGATTTACTAAAAGATACCGAGAGTCCATTGAAAAATTTTTTGACGATTTAAGTTTGAAGAGAGAGTTACAATGTTGAAAATTGAACAACTTTACAACTTCTAGAAGCCATTGTAGATGGGTTATACTTTATACAGCGAAAAAAAAAAACAAAACAGGTTATTCCGGTGCAATATACCAACACATACTACCGCACACAACGAGTGACGCGACGCAAGAAACACTGCCCCCACCCTCTAACCTCTTTTCGACAACGATACAAAGACAAAGACCGACATTAATCAGGCATCAAAATCGAAAATGCTATAACTTCTAAAAAAAGCAAATATTTTCGTTCTGTTATCGCAATTTTTTATATAGATTTGCATATATAATCAAAATATATATTAGGTAAGACCCTTTTTTTCTTATTTACCGGTGTTATTAATAGAATAGTATTTTTTGGCTTACCTTTTGGTCATATAAAACTTATTTTAGTTTTCTTCTGTAGGGTTGTCTTGGAAAGTCCGAAAACATTTTTCATTTCTCCTAATCATCTCTTTACAGCTCGAATCGAACCACGACTTTATTTCTTTTTACTGTGACGGAATCGGAAATTTGATCATAGGTCCCGAATATTCCTAAACTCAACACAAAAAGCACCACGGATTATATAAAACAAAGAAGGACAAGAATAAAATCGCAAAAAAGACGCCACTAATGGCGCTTTCATTGGTTTCATTGGGGGAAGCACTCATTGTAAAAACCAATGGAACACCTAAAATTGTTTTTGCTCAACTTAACGTGTTGGCTTTGTGTGAGTGAAACACCAATAGCACATAAAAAATATTTCCTGTGGATGCTTCTTTTTGACATTTGGGTATCATGCATTAGTGCTTCTTGAGTCGATTTTCACTTCAAATCGGGAAGCAGCTGTCACTCCTCAGAATCATGAGAGGCGATCTTTTTGCACCAATGGAACGGTTTTAGAATGCTCCTGGACGCTCCTGGACGGTTCTTTACGTCCAATGGAAAGTGACATAAGTTAAGATTTCAAGTGTTGGGGACTACAGAGAACTGAAGAAAAAAACAACAAACTGCTGCTGGTGTTTGCGCGACACGCTTATGATATAGAATAGGGAAACTTTTTTTTGGAGTTTTGCTTGTTTGTCAATCAATTTATTTACGAGGAGTGGAAGGCAGAAGTGTTAAACTATTAGCACTCGCGTGTGGCTCGGTCGAGTTGCAGCTTGCAGATAGGGATTGGTATTTTCAGCTACATTTAATCCTGTGGTAGCACTTCTCAGATCTACAGCTGAATCAGGATGAGATTAATGTATCGAAGGCAAGACCTCTTAGCTTAAGGCATTTCTCTCACCGCTAACCACTTCGAAAGAGAACCAGGAATGCAAGAGCTCTCTGAATGCAATCGGAATATTAAATTCTTTGAGTCTCATTTGGGTTCCAGGCATAACTGGAATTGAAATCGCAGATGAACTTGCTAGGCAAGGATCTCAGACAGCTTTCTCAGGACCTGAATCGTCGATAGGTCTGCCAGCGTCCTCAGTGATGGCTTCAATCAACGATTGGATCTGCCAAGAGCACAAACGTAGATGGCATGCCTCCATTGTATGCAGACAGATCACACGTATGCTCCCCAACGTAAGTAAGAAGACTGCCACATTTTTTCTCGAAGGACCAAATGTTCCTGACTAGGTTTTATTTTAACACAAAAAAACTAGGAAAAAATATTCTTTAAAAACTTTCCAAGAAAGGTAAAAGAAAACACGTCCACTTTGATCGCTTTATAAATCGGTTGTATTTCTTACATTCATTACATTATATACAATTCAGAGGTCAAAGTGACGAATTCTATCTTTTTGTTTACATTTGGTTTGACATTTATTATTTGTGGATTCTATTTAAGCATTGTTCGATTAGTACTTCAATTTAAACATTTCTCATAAAAAACATTGTACTTTCGTACACTGCCAGTTAGCAACCTTCTATTTGTTATAGCTTAGTCGCTGCCACGATAAGGAGCTTAAGTTACCAGCTCTCACCATGTCTGCGCCGAGTATCTGCAATCTCATGCGAGAAAAAGCAGGACAACGGAACTGCTCTGTGATGTCCTCATGTTCTCCATAAGATTCACAGAGTTTAGTATAACTTGAGTCTAACACATTTAAGTGCTTGGCAAAAGAGCAGTGCACGCTGGCATCGCTAATATGTTTTCCACAGTCTTTTCTGCTACGAGATAGAAAAAATGTGGCAGTCTTCTTACTTACGTTGGGGAGCATACGTGTGATCTGTCTGCATACAATGGAGGCATGCCATCTACGGTTGTGCTCTTGGCAGATCCAATCGTTGATTGAAGCCATCACTGAGGACGCTGGCATACCTATCGACGATTCAGGTCCTGAGATCCTTGCCTAGCAAGTTCATCTGCGATTTCAATTCCAGTTATGCCTGGAACCCAAATGAGACTCAAAGAATTTAATATTCCGATTGCATTCAGAGAGCTCTTGCATTCCTGGTTCTCTTTCGAAGTGGTTAGCGGTGAGAGAAATGCCTTAAGCTAAGAGGTCTTGCCTTCGATACATTAATCTCATCCTGATTCAGCTGTAGATCTGAGAAGTGCTACCACAGGATTAAATGTAGCTGAAAATACCAATCCCTATCTGCAAGCTGCAACTCGACCGAGCCACACGCGAGTGCTAATAGTTTAACACTTCTGCCTTCCACTCCTCGTAAATAAATTGATTGACAAACAAGCAAAACTCCAAAAAAAAGTTTCCCTATTCTATATCATAAGCGTGTCGCGCAAACACCAGCAGCAGTTTGTTGTTTTTTTCTTCAGTTCTCTGTAGTCCCCAACACTTGAAATCTTAACTTATGTCACTTTCCATTGGACGTAAAGAACCGTCCAGGAGCGTCCAGGAGCATTCTAAAACCGTTCCATTGGTGCAAAAAGATCGCCTCTCATGATTCTGAGGAGTGACAGCTGCTTCCCGATTTGAAGTGAAAATCGACTCAAGAAGCACTAATGCATGATACCCAAATGTCAAAAAGAAGCATCCACAGGAAATATTTTTTATGTGCTATTGGTGTTTCACTCACACAAAGCCAACACGTTAAGTTGAGCAAAAACAATTTTAGGTGTTCCATTGGTTTTTACAATGAGTGCTTCCCCCAATGAAACCAATGAAAGCGCCATTAGTGGCGTCTTTTTTGCGATTTTATTCTTGTCCTTCTTTGTTTTATATAATCCGTGGTGCTTTTTGTGTTGAGTTTAGGAATATTCGGGACCTATGATCAAATTTCCGATTCCGTCACAGTAAAAAGAAATAAAGTCGTGGTTCGATTCGAGCTGTAAAGAGATGATTAGGAGAAATGAAAAATGTTTTCGGACTTTCCAAGACAACCCTACAGAAGAAAACTAAAATAAGTTTTATATGACCAAAAGGTAAGCCAAAAAATACTATTCTATTAATAACACCGGTAAATAAGAAAAAAAGGGTCTTACCTAATATATATTTTGATTATATATGCAAATCTATATAAAAAATTGCGATAACAGAACGAAAATATTTGCTTTTTTTAGAAGTTATAGCATTTTCGATTTTGATGCCTGATTAATGTCGGTCTTTGTCTTTGTATCGTTGTCGAAAAGAGGTTAGAGGGTGGGGGCAGTGTTTCTTGCGTCGCGTCACTCTTTGTGTGCGGTAGTATGTGTTGGTATATTGCACCGGAATAACTTGTTTTGTTTTTTTTTTTATCTTGCCATAAAAATTCTGAAACGTGTAGCCGAAGATGAAGAGTCGAACTTGCCAGAGGGCGCGAAGGTTGTCCGAGAGGACATGTATGTGGATGACCTCATCAGTGGTGCCGATACTGTGGAAGAAGCAAGAACAAAACGCGACCAAGCGAATCAACTTCTGGCGTCCGCGGGCTTCAATTTACGAAAATGGACAAGCAACGTGAAAGAACTCGTCGAAGATATACCTGCAGCAGATCGAGAACTAAATTTTGAGGTGCCGTTCAACATGTCAAATCATGTCAAAACCCTTGGCATCAAATGGTTCCCGATAGACGACTACTTTTCGTATCAAAATGTGCAGCAGTCATCAGAAGCAACAACAAAAAGGTCAATGTTGTCCACCATAGCCAAACTGTTCGACCCACTTGGCTGGATATCACCATGCGTCATCACGGTGAAGTTAATGATGCAGCGGCTTTGGGAGCTAAGTTGTGATTGGGATGATCCGGTTCCAGCTACACTGAAAAAAGATTGGGATGCTTTTCATGGAGAACTTCCGATGATCGAGACGCTTCGAATACCACGCTGGACTCAGACAAGCAAAACCAACAAGGACATCGAATTACATGGGTTCTGTGATGCGTCTATGAAGGCATACGGTGCCGTAGTATACGTTCGTGTACTTGACAGTGATGGCAATATTCATGTCAACTTGCTTCTGGCGAAGACGAAAGTAGCTCCAAGTCAGCGTACGGTCACGCTTCCACGTTTGGAACTTTGCGGAGCAGTAGTGTTAGCGCAATTGATGCAGTATACGAAGGACGTTTTGGCTGTTCCCGACATCAAGATGTTTACTTGGACCGACTCAACCATCGCGCTCGCGTGGATACGAGCCACTCCCGCTAAATGGACTACGTTCGTTGCCTACAGAGTATCCGAAATTCAGCGGCTAGTGGGGATCGATTGCTGGGGACATGTCGCAACGCTTCATAACCCAGCCGATCTGGCGTCTAGAGGAGTGTATCCAGCAGAACTGACGTCATTGGAAACTTTGTGGATTGGTCCTGATTTTTTACGCAGTCAATGGGCTTTCGATGTTCCGCATCAACCTGTTGACATCGAAACTGACGAGGAACGACGTACGGTCAAGGCACTAAGTGCTCAAGTCAGTCAAGATAATCGCATACTTCAAACCATCTGCGACTGTTCGAGTTTGTTGAAGGTGATTCGATTCATCGCCACATGTTGTCGTTTCGCAACAAAATGTCGACGAAAAGCAATTTCTGATGGCCCATTTACTCCAAACGAACTGGAAGCAGCGCGTATCATCGCCGTAAAGGCCGCTCAGAAAGAGATGTTCAAAGCAGAGCTTCAACAAATTTTGGAAACCGCGAAAATACCTAAATCACTCAAGACTTTGAACGCATTCATTGATGCTGAAGGACTTTTGAGAGTAGGAGGACGCTTGGAGAATTCTCTCCTCCCCTACGACGCGCAACATCCGATATTACTTCGAAACAGTCACCATTTTACCAACCTGGTCAACCTGGTTGTCAGAGATGCCCATAAGAACACCCTGCATGGCGGCATCCAACAGATGATCAGTTACATCCGCCAAAAATATTGGATTGGCCAGATACGACGAAGCGTGAAGTATCAGCTTCATAGATGCACTTCTTGCTACCGGCAAAAAGCATCGGAAATGCAGCAGTTGATGGCGAATCTATCTGCACCTAGAGTTCAGATGTCACGACCGTTCAGTCATACTGGAGTTGACTACGCAGGACCCATCGAAATAAAAAGCTGGAAAGCTCGAGGTGCTAAAATACTCAAGGGATATTTTGCAGTATTTATCTGTTTGGCAACAAAGGCCATTCACTTGGAAGTCGTGTCTGACCTGACAACCCAAGCATTTTTAGCAGCATTTCGACGGTTTACGGCCAGGAGAGGTAACTGCAAACAAATCTACAGCGATTGTGGAACAAATTTCGTCGGCGCTAATAACGAATTAGCCAAAATGTTGAAGAACGCGAAGCACGATTGGAACGAGATTGCCGAAAACCTTGCAAATCATGGTACAAATTGGCACTTTATTCCCCCAGCTTCTCCACACTTTGGTGGATTATGGGAAGCGGGAGTGAAATCGGTGAAATACCATTTGAAGCGAGTTGTTGAAACCGAAAGGCTGACTTTTGAGGAGCTCACAACGCTTCTAGCTCAGATAGAAGCGTGTCTGAATTCGAGACCCTTATGCCCACCCTCCAACAGCTTGGATGATTTGAATGCGCTAACTCCTGCGCATTTTCTCGTAGGCGAATCTTTGCATGCTGTGCCACAAGGCGAACTCAACAACGACATCACGTATATCGACCGATGGAAAAAAGTACAAGCGCTGGCGGAAGGATTTTGGAAAAAGTGGAGTTCCGAATACCTTGCACGGTTGCAGCAACGTCCGAAATGGACTCATGTTCAAGAAGCTCCCAAAATAGGAGACCTAGTGTTGCTCAAGGATGAGCGCCTTGCACCGACTTACTGGAGTCTTGCCCGATTTGAGGACACTCACGCAGGAACGGATGGTCTTATACGCGTTGTCACCGTGAAGACACAAAACGGAAACTTCAAACGACCCATCGCGAAAATTTGTTATCTACCGTCCAACAAACACCAAGAGCAATCGGCGTTAATATAAAAATTAATTTCTAAATTACAAGCTGTTCACCGAAACATTTCAAAAGCTATGCTGTTTTCAAAAGCATAAAACTCGAAATCAACAACAAAGGAGTATACACTGGTTTTCAAAAATACGGAACAATTTAAATTCTAATTAAAATTTGATACAACTCATCAGTCAATACAACAATCAACACATCTTTAAAACATTTGCGAGATGTTCAAACACATCATTCAACCCATCTTTAAAACACATGTAAAGTTAAGTCAAAACACATCAGAACTCAGCACATCAATCAACTCATCTTTAAAAATTCGCAAGCTTTTCAAACCACCTGGAAAGCTGTTCAAAAGGAAAAATAAACCAACAAGAACCTTTTTTTTAAAATCATCTTTATTCAAGGATATAATAATTTACAAAAACTGCACGAAAGGCAATCAAAGCAGTTCATCTTTAATGCTGTGCTGCAACAACGCACACACAAGATCAAACTCAAAATATAAAATGAACTAAATAAAGAGATTAATACAATTTTAAACAGTAAAAAGTGTTTTTTACTGTTTAAAATTGTATTAATCTCTTTATTTATTAGATAAAAAAACACGTGGAATATCTCTACTACAAAACTCATAAAATGAACTGCAAAACACAATTTATTATGAAAATCTTAATACACAAAATCAAATTTTTAAAATACATCCATTTCAAGGCATTTTGGCATGTTCAAAGGGAACACCGAAAACAAAGCCGAGAGACATCGCACGTCGAAAGTCGACTTCCCGTCGGCAAAAACAAAACAAAAAAAAAAAAAAAAAAATCGTCGTCGACAAGACACATTGTAGTAAAATATCTGTGCACTGCACCAACGCATACACAATATTAATTAATGAAATAACGCTAAACCAGTGCACATATTTATTAAATTAACAAATTAAAGGCAATTATGCAACACACAAAATGCACTGCCATTTTAAAAACAAAAAAAGAACACGATCCACATCGAAAAACCAAAACGCGAAATGTCAAATGCCGTCGGCATATGCATTCGACCGTTTTGCAACACTGATCTGATTAATTTGGAGATCAACATATACAGTCCACTGAATTTAAAACGAACACAAATCACTTCATAATTTTCAATTTCAAAGCACACCTAAAACTTAATAAAATTCATAAAATTCGCGAAACCTTTCCGAATTAAAATCGCGAGTTGTTTACAAAAAAAAAAAATGTAAGCAACAATTCTAGTCGAAAATCTAACTTTTCCGACTAGAAAAGGATGGCACTTGGTCACGACAAATATGCCTTGCCATCGAACAAGTACACACACACACACATACATATATAAGCTATTAAAACGAATAACCTACGCGCGAACCCCGAAATCCGCGAAAATAAACTCAAAACCTTGCAAAAGGCCACACACACACATACACACAAATCTACGAACGCTACAAAAATTGAAATTAAAAATTAAAATAAAATTGAACATTCACGATATTGAACACACAGAACAGAAATACCACAAATAACATACAAAATCACACACAAAACAAATAAAATTGAATAAAATAATCAAATATGTCGATAAATGAAAAAACACTCATCCTGAAAAAAATGTGTGTGATCACACACATCACAGTTGGTATCCATTGGCCATCAATTTAATAAAATTTGCGGGAAGGTCTACGCAACTATATTCATAAAGTGCAGCAACCAGCAACGTAACACAACATAAATTACTTTAATTTTAAAACAATTACACTTAAAACAAAACTCACTTTAACAACAAAATCGCGATTAAAATTCTCGAAAAAGCAAGCCGGCACCATGCTTCTCCATCTTCACACTTTTAACTTCAATACAATAATGCAATACACTGGAATTAATAACCTAGAATGGGAAATGGAACTACAACAACCACCGGTTGCCGAATATTAATGAACTATAATGTTGCTGTACTATACTTACTACAAGCAACAAGAAATTCTCATTCAAGCGTGAATGAGATCACACCTTAGTTTGTACTCACTGTGTGTATTGTATTAGTCTCATAAGTGTGGTATATGGTTACTTGGGCATTTCACTGGTGTATGTTATGTTGTTTTATAATGAACTAATACTTGTCTCTTTCCATGTAACTTGGTGTCCCACTACCGTGGAACATATTGGAATCGACCTCAATGCTGAAACCACAGAGTAGAAAATATGTAGTATACTTTGTGGCTGAAACCAAGGGAAACGGTGATGCCAGGCTTTTGTATATTTCTGCGACATCGAACTTTTACTATTCATCATTCCGAGGCGGGAGAATGTACGAAAGTACAATGTTTTTTATGAGAAATGTTTAAATTGAAGTACTAATCGAACAATGCTTAAATAGAATCCACAAATAATAAATGTCAAACCAAATGTAAACAAAAAGATAGAATTCGTCACTTTGACCTCTGAATTGTATATAATGTAATGAATGTAAGAAATACAACCGATTTATAAAGCGATCAAAGTGGACGTGTTTTCTTTTACCTTTCTTGGAAAGTTTTTAAAGAGTATTTTTTTCCTAGTTTTTTTGTGTTAAAATAAAACCTAGTCAGGAACAGGCAGTATAATGGACCGGTATTTAGATCTGAGTGCTCCAGCTGGTATTTTAAAAACCTCCAACGGAAAAAAGAACTCTGAGCTGCGTACTTCATTTTACCAGCTTAGCCCAAGCCCCTGTCAGTGGTTGATTATCGTTTTGACAACTGCTACCTGAATAATAGTTATCTTTAAGGCTATCTTCCACACTTATTTGTTTTAATCATTTCATTTTCTTCATCCTTCCGTCATCGACGGAAGTCGATAGTTGGACAGACTTTGTTTGATGGAAGTGGGATGGTCGGATGGACTTTGCGTTCCTACTTATCAAACTTGTTGTCCAACTTTATGTCACGTGCCCTTTCACTCCGTCCAACTTCTAAGTTTTCAAAAATATTTGAAAACCATCCAACAAGTTGGACAAGCGGTCGTCTGAAGGGTTCACACTATCAAGCATTATTCGTTCAAGCCCAAGTCTGTCCAACTAATTATACAGTGTGAACAGGGCTATACACAACAATTTAAGCCCGCAAACAAATTAGGATGAAAAAACCAAGAGATACATATTATTACACATTTATTGGTTTTCCATTTGTCATGAAAAAAAATTTAAATGGAACGGCTAATTTGTTGACTCTTGATGCTAATAGAATTTCAATTGGAATAATCAAATCAGTTTTAAAATAAATCTAGCGTTAGCGTCAACATGTTGAAAAATTTTGTATTGTCAACTGGTTTTTCATTTATTATCTTACTAGCTGTGCCCGCGACTTCGTCCGCGTGGAATAGTGACTTTCAGCAGCATTTTTAACTTTTTAGGAAATAAAACTTCTAGCCTTAAAAATGGCGGTACATATTTCCAAAAAAAAAAATCATTCAACCCCTATTTCAATACTTTGTAGCCCTGTTAAAAATACTTTTGAGACCGTAGTTTTTGAATTCCCATTTCCGTTCCCGTGGGAATATAAAGATAGATATATAGCCTTTATCCTTCCGCATGTTCTAGACCATCTCTGTAGCTAATTTAATGAAATCTGTTTAGCAGTTTGAACGGGAGACATACGAAAAACATACCGACATAGCTACATTCGCATTTTCAATATTAGTAAAGAATCCCGTTCCCGTGGGAATATGGTGACCGTTTTCGTGGGAATATGTGGATAAGTTAAAGTTAATGTTACTCCGGGATTATGGAGCATTCCAACGGTGGAAGAATTTTTAAAATCGGTGCTGTAGTGTAAAAGTTCCCGTATACGTTCCTGATCCCGTGGGAATATAGGGAAAAAATATATAGTCTATGTCTTTCCTCAGGTTCTGAACAATCTTTGTACAAAATCTCATTTGAATCGGTTTATTAGTTTGGGCGGGAGATGGTAACATAGAACGACGGACAGACAGAGCTCCTTTCACACTTATTATATAAGTAAGGACTCCCGTTCCCGTAGGAATATGTGGATGAATTAATGTTAATGTTACACAGGGATAGTGTAGCATTCTAACGGTGGAAGAATTTTTTAAATCGGTATTGTAAATAGGGATTCGTAGGAATATGGGGATGAATTAGTTTTTATGATTGTTACTCGGGGATAGTGTAGCATTCTAACGGTGAAAGAATTTTTGAAATCGGTGCTGCAGTGTCAAAGTCCCCATATACGTTCCTGCTCCCGTGGGAATATAGGGAACCGTAGGAATATGGGGATGAATTAGTTTTTATGTTACTCGGGGATAGTGTAGCATTCTAACGGTGAAAGAATTTTTGAAATCGGTGCTATAGTGTCAAAGTTCCCGTATACGTTCCTGCTCCCGTGGGAATGTTGGGAACCGTAGGAATATGGGGATGAATTAGTTTTTATGTTACTCGGGGATAGTGTAGCATTCTAAGGGTGAAAGAATTTTTGAAATCGGTGCTGTAGTGTCAAAGTTCCCGTATACGTTCCTGCTCCCGTGGGAATATAGGGAACCGTAGGAATATGGGGATGAATTAAATTTTATGTTACTCGGGGATAGTGTAGCATTCTAACGGTGAAAGAATTTTTGAAATCGTTGCTGTAGTGTCAAAGTTCCCGTATACGTTCCTGCTCCCGTGGGAATATAGGGAACCGTAGGAATATAGGGATGAATTAGTTTTTATGTTACTCGGGGATAGTGTAGCATTTTTAGGGTGAAAGAATTTTTGAAATCGGTGCTGCAGTGTCAAAGTTCCCATATACGTTCCTGCTCCCGTGGGAATATAGGGAAAAAATATAAAGTCTATGTCTTTCCTCACGTTCTGAACAATCTTTGTTTAAAGTTTCATTTAAATCGGCTTATTAGTTTGGGCGGGAGATGGTAACATAGAACGACGGACAGACAGAGCTCCTTTCACACTTACTATATAACTAAGGGCTCCCGTTCCCGTTGGAATATGTGGATGAATTAAATTTAATGTTACACAGGGATAGTGTAGCATTCTAACGGTGGAAGAATTTTTGAAATCGGTATTGTATATAGGGATCCGTAGGAATATGGGGATGAATTAGTTTTTATGTTACTCGGGGATAGTGTAGCATTCTAACGGTGAAAGAATTTTTGAAATCGGTGCTGCAGTGTCAAAGTTCCCATATACGTTCCTGCTCCCGTGGGAATATAGGGAACCGTAGGAATATGGGGATGAATTAGTTTTTATGTTACTCGGGGATAGTGTAGCATTCTAACGGTGAAAGAATTTTTGAAATCGGTGCTATAGTGTCAAAGTTCCCGTATACGTTCCTGCTCCCGTGGGAATGTTGGGAACCGTGAAGTGTGGGGATGAATTAGTTTTTATGTTACTCGGGGATAGTGTAGCATTCTAAGGGTGAAAGAATTTTTGAAATCGGTGCTGTAGTGTCAAAGTTCCCGTACACGTTCCTGCTCCCGTGGGAATATAGGGAACCGTAGGAATATGGGGATGAATTAAGTTTTATGTTACTCGGGGATAGTGTAGCATTCTAACGGTGAAAGAATTTTTGAAATCGGAGCTGCAGTGTCAAAGTTCCCATATACGTTCCTGCTCCCGTGGGAATATAGGGAACCGTAGGAATATGGGGATGAATTAGTTTTAATGTTACTCGGGGATAGTGTAGCATTCTAACGGTGAAAGAATTTTTGAAATCGGTGCTATAGTGTCAAAGTTCCCGTATACGTTCCTGCTCCCGTGGGAATGTTGGGAACCGTAGGAATATGGGGATGAATTAGTTTTTGTGTTACTCGTTGATAGTGTAGCATTCTAAGGGTGAAAGAATTTTTGAAATCGGTGCTGTAGTGTCAAAGTTCCCGTATACGTTCCTGCACCCGTGGGAATATAGGGAACCGTAGGAATATGGAATGAACTAAATTTTATGGTACTCGGGGATAGTTTAGCATTCTAACGCTGAAAGAATTTTTGAAATCGGTGCTGTAGTGTCAAAGTTCCCGTATACGTTCCTGCTCCCGTGGGAATATAGGGAACCGTAGGAATATGGGGATGAATTAGTTTTAATGTTACTCGGGGATAGTGTAGCATTCTAAGGGTGAAAGAATTTTTGAAATCGGTGCTGCAGTGTCAAAGTTCCCATATACGTTCCTGCTCCCGTGGGAATATAGGGAACCGTAGGAATATGGGGATGAATTAGTTTTTATGTTACTCGGGGATAGTGTAGCATTCTAAGGGTGAAAGAATTTTTGAAATCGGTGCTGTAGTGTCAAAGTTCCCG
The DNA here is from genome assembly GCA_914767635.1 of Melanostoma mellinum. Classification (NCBI taxonomy): domain Eukaryota; kingdom Metazoa; phylum Arthropoda; class Insecta; order Diptera; family Syrphidae; genus Melanostoma; species Melanostoma mellinum. The sequence goes on from OU612058.1 coordinate 84,508,639, forward strand.
TATACGTTCCTGCTCCCGTGGGAATGTTGGGAACCGTAGGAATATGGGGATGAATTAGTTTTTATGTTACTCGTTGATAGTGTAGCATTCTAAGGGTGAAAGAATTTTTGAAATCGGTGCTGTAGTGTCAAAGTTCCCGTATACGTTCCTGCTCCCGTGGGAATATAGGGAACCGTAGGAATATGGGGATGAACTAAATTTTATGTTACTCGGGGATAGTTTAGCATTCTTACGGTGAAAGAATTTTTGAAATCGGTGCTGTAGTGTCAAAGTTCCCGTATACGTTCCTGCTCCCGTGGGAATATAGGGAACCGTAGGAATATGATGATGAATTAGTTTTTATGTTACTCGAGGATAATGTAGCATTCTAAGGGTGAAAAAGTTTTTGAAATCGGTGCTGCAGTGTCAAAGTTCCCGTATACGTTCCTGCTCCCGTGGGAATATAGGGAACCGTAGGAATATGGGGATGAATTAGTTTTTATGTTACTCGGGGATAGTGTAGTATTCTAAGGGTGAAAGAATTTTTGAAATCGGTGCTGTAGTGTAAGTTCCCGTATACGTTCCTGCTCCCGTGGGAATATAGGGAACTCTAGGAATATGGGGATAAATTGAATTTTATGTTACTCGGGGATAGTGTAGCATTCTAACGGTGAAAGAATTTTTGAAATCGGTGCTGTAGTGTCAAAGTTCCCGTATACGTTCCTGCTCCCGTGGGAATATAGGGAACCGTAGGAAAACGGGGATGAATTAGTTTTAATGTTACTCGGGGATAGTGTAGCATTCTAACGGTGAAAGAATTTTTGGAATCGGTGCTGTAGTGTCAAAGTTCCCGTATACGTTCCTGCTCCCGTGGGAATAAAGGGAACCATAGAAATATGAGGATGAATTCGTTTTTATGATACTTGGGGGTAGTGTAGCATTCTAACGGTGAAAGAATTTTTGAAATCGGTTGTTACCGAAATTTACACGCGAACCGAACTTTAATTTACTATTTAAAACGCTGGAAATTACTTCCAAATACCGCGAGCAAAATCAAAACGCAAACGAAACAAGTAAAATATATTTATCCGCGAAAGAAAATTGGGAGTAAATAATCCCGACGTGCGCGCAACTTGACTAATTAAAAACGAAATGTCAAATTGACACAGGTTCGTTTTCGGCAACCAACAACACTTCAGTGCTGTCTCCCGTAGCTCAGCCTGATGGGTGGGTTCGGTTTGATATTCCTTTTTAATCCGATTTGATTAAAAGGGAATATCAAATGGTTATAAAATAATATCAAGTTAATAATTATACTCAATTCGATGAGTGAGAGTACACGGGCGTACTAGCTCACTTCTAATATGGGCGCCAGGAAACCTTTTTGAGTGGTGGTTTGCCTTAACCAGAAGCTGAAATGTTTCAGTAAGAAAGAAAGAAAGAAAAATAGGATAGTACTAATATAAATAAAACAATAAGAAATTCCTGGAGGGAAAATTAAGAATTTTTTTATTTGCTTAAGGGTGTCTGGGAAACCGTGGCCGAAGCCTGGATTAAAACCCAGAATTATAGATATTGGTGTGTTTTTGTGGGCTATAGGTCAATAAAAGATGGTATTAAGTTATTTCGATGATTGACGACGTTTCGAGCATGGTTGTGCTCTTCATCAGGTCTTTATTTAACAAAGGAAAGAAAAAATACAAAATTAATTCACAATTCGTATATGAGACGTCAGAAAAAACTTACAAGAATATTTAAGGACAATAGATTTTTGTTATACATGTTAAAAAAAGCTATATACACAATGTGTATGAAAAAGAACTAAAAGTTTGAACAAATTAGGTTAGTAACTGATGAATAATTAAAATTAAAATTGAAATTACTTAAACCAATCAAGAGTTTGGATCAAAAACATCCATTGCACATCACTTTCTTTTTATAATTGTTTTCTTTATCAGCTGCGTATAAAAGTTGCTAAGATTTTCGCAGTCTGATCTCCTATTGACCGCTTTGTTATTGTTTTTTTGTATATGAAGCATCTCCAGCAACATTCTTTTCGAATAATGTTGCTCTGTCTCTAGTACTTCAACGTTATCAAAATCTGGTTGATGCTTCTCCTGCAAACAATGTTGTGTAAGAGCAGTTTTTTGTCCTTCTCCATTTCTTAAGTCTGACTTGTGACCAGACAGACGATTTTTTAATTTTTGTTTGGATGTACCTATATAAATGGATGAACATGTCGTCTCTTTTTTCCCCAAGCAATTGATTTTGTATACCACATTTGACTTGTCCATGATATCAACCTTTCCTTTTATGTTGGTAAACAACCTGCTTCTCAGAGAGTTCGAAGACTTGAAAGCTATATTGGTCTTTGTCTTATCTCTGATCGGCGCAGTCATGATACGGTTAGAAAGATGAGGAATGAACACGGCACTTTTGTAAACCGTCACTTGTTCAGCATCAGCTGGTTTGTTTGTTTGTGTGGTTTGCCGGTGGTTTCTGATGAGCTTGTGGATGATGGCTGTTGGGAATGAGTTAGAGCACAGGGTGTTGTGGATAATCTTTTTGTTTTTTGAGTGAAACGATTTATCACTTATATCCAGAACGCGGTTGATGAAGTTTTGTGCAGTGTTCATTATGACTTGTTTGGGTTGTTTTGAATGGAAATTTATGAGGCGTCCCGAGGCAGTAGGCAGTACAAACCGAAAATTGTCACCAAATATGTTGATGACTTGTTTGTTGTGGTAAAATCACATGTCCAAAACACCTTACATGCTCTAAATTCTTTCCATCATAAAATCCAATTTACGTTAGAAAAAGAACAAAACGGAGAGCTTCCATATTTAGACGTAAAAGTGACAAGACATGTTGACAAACTTATTTTTGATTGGTATAAGAAACCTACTGCCTCGGGACGCCTCATAAATTTCCATTCAAAACAACCCAAACAAGTCATAATGAACACTGCACAAAACTTCATCAACCGCGTTCTGGATATAAGTGATAAATCGTTTCACTCAAAAAACAAAAAGATTATCCACAACACCCTGTGCTCTAACTCATTCCCAACAGCCATCATCCACAAGCTCATCAGAAACCACCGGCAAACCACACAAACAAACAAACCAGCTGATGCTGAACAAGTGACGGTTTACAAAAGTGCCGTGTTCATTCCTCATCTTTCTAACCGTATCATGACTGCGCCGATCAGAGATAAGACAAAGACCAATATAGCTTTCAAGTCTTCGAACTCTCTGAGAAGCAGGTTGTTTACCAACATAAAAGGAAAGGTTGATATCATGGACAAGTCAAATGTGGTATACAAAATCAATTGCTTGGGGAAAAAAGAGACGACATGTTCATCCATTTATATAGGTACATCCAAACAAAAATTAAAAAATCGTCTGTCTGGTCACAAGTCAGACTTAAGAAATGGAGAAGGACAAAAAACTGCTCTTACACAACATTGTTTGCAGGAGAAGCATCAACCAGATTTTGATAACGTTGAAGTACTAGAGACAGAGCAACATTATTCGAAAAGAATGTTGCTGGAGATGCTTCATATACAAAAAAACAATAACAAAGCGGTCAATAGGAGATCAGACTGCGAAAATCTTAGCAACTTTTATACGCAGCTGATAAAGAAAACAATTATAAAAAGAAAGTGATGTGCAATGGATGTTTTTGATCCAAACTCTTGATTGGTTTAAGTAATTTCAATTTTAATTTTAATTATTCATCAGTTACTAACCTAATTTGTTCAAACTTTTAGTTCTTTTTCATACACATTGTGTATATAGCTTTTTTTAACATGTATAACAAAAATCTATTGTCCTTAAATATTGTTGTAAGTTTTTTCTGACGTCTCATATACGAATTGTGAATTAATTTTGTATTTTTTCTTTCCTTTGTTAAATAAAGACCTGATGAAGAGCACAACCATGCTCGAAACGTCGTCAATCATCGAAATAACTTAATACCATCTTTTATTGACCTATAGCCCACAAAAACACACCAATATCTATTAAGATTTAAAAAGGTCACAAAACTCATTATATATAATAAAACCCAGAATCTTTTCAACAAAATATAAAAGTACAAGTAGTACAAATCCTTTTCAAGGTTGGCAGCAGGCCAAGTCTCGAAATAAAGGAAATGTATTAGAATCGAAAAATAGAAAAAAAGAACAGATGTGTGTCGTTTGAACACAAGAAAGAATCAGTAAGGAAAGTTTCCGAAAGAAATAGTAATAGCAAGAAAGGAAAACGGTTGCGAGTCCCGCAATCTCGGGATATTAAAACGTTAGGTCAACGAAGGCCTAGCGGATGTAAATTTCGCCGCAAATAAAGCGACTCTAACTTTGTTCGAAAAACCCTTGAAAATGAAGGATTTCTCGAACAAAAAAAATACGAAATAAAAGAAAGAAAATACTTAGCTATTCTGTCTGTCTGTTTTTCACTCCTCCTGTAGTCCTTAAGAAAATACCCTCTCTGTATTCCTCAATATCTCGATTTAGAAGATTCCCAACTGGAATGTCTCAAAATTCCCAACTGGAATTTTGCCTCAATCAATTTTGCCAAAAAAAACTCGCCAAACGAAAAATCTTTTATGTCGAAATCTTCGTAATAATTTTTCGCACGCTTTCTTCTGTCTTTTCACTTGCACCGCCAAAAGTCAAGAGACCATCAAGATGGCGGGTTTTTCTCCTCCATCCGGCATCGGCCAAGCAGCCATCCTCGTCAGACCTTTAAGCGTGGTGTTGTTCGGTCTCACTTTTACTGCAGCATTCCGCCATTAGGCTGGGATGTGCAAGTGAGATGTCACGAATCAACTACCCGCGGTCCTTTGCGTTCAGGTGATGCGATCACCAGTAGCCGAGTGGACGAGTTCAACCCCGAAAGACTTACTCCGAAAAATTATTTTACTCGCGCAAAGTCCCCAGCCCAAACCGGCCCAAACTAAAATAGAGAGAAGATATTTTCCAAGAGAACGAAGAACAAAAGATGCTAAGTCTAAAAGCTCGACGAATACTTTCCATAGACCTTCGTTCAGATAGTTAGAATAAAGAAAGGGGAATAAAAACGGAAACACGTCTTAGTGATTCTTTCTTGATGCTGACTATACTCAATTTAATTTTAATTGAAATTTACTAGAAAATTTAGGATGGTGTGAATATAGTTCACACATTGTTGGACATGGATCTCGATCTTCATGCCTTTCTCCTTTTTCAATGTTTGCGTAGGCCACCTGCCGTACGACTATTGTGGACCGACCGTCACACAAGAAAAGTGTCTTCTACTGTGCAATCTTTTGCATCGAGGAACAATGTGACCTGAAAATGGCATTTCGAAAGTTTTAGAAGAACAGGTCTCTGGCTGATGGACCAGGTTTCAACTGAACTCTTCTACTACTTCCGAGCAGCTATGAATAAAGTTTATTAGCGGGAGAAGAACGGTGGATAGAACTTGTTGTGGTAAATTTTACCGCAACAAATCCCACCCTCACCTCCTCGGAAGTGAGCTTACATTTCGTAAGAACTGTAACAAACTTCCAAAAAGGTACCTAGGATTAAAAGGTGTGGGAAAAGGACTTTCCATCAGAAAAAAAAAACTCTAAAAAAAAGTCTCAATCACGTTTCTGTGAGTTATAAGATTACAAAAAAAAAATAAGCTACGTTAACATTAATCGTTTTCGGATGCATCGTTATACGGTCTTAAATCTTTGACGTGCCAAGTCCCGCGCTCTTTATTATTATTATCTTGAAGTACGTATGTCCAAGGTGACACACGTTTCTTAATCAAAAACGGACCGACAAACTTCGGTGCTAATTTGGCTGCATAGTAATTCGCGGCATCCGATAACGTGAAGTTCCTTCGCCAAACCATATCGCCGACGTGATATTGTATATCACGTCGTCGAAGGTTATACGCTTCTGCAGCTCTCTTCGATGCTGCCTTCAACTTTGTCTCGATATCTCTTCTTAGTTCCCGAAAACGTTCGGTGATCTCACCCAGATCTTGAACATCCTCGGAACTCTCTCCTACAGTTGGTGCTTCCTGACCCGAAGTCACCATGTCTCTTCCAAAATTGGCGTAGTAGGGTGAAACACCCAAAACCTCGTGTTGTGACGTGCGAATTGCACACGCCACCTTGCTTAGTTGTGAATCCCACACTCTGTGGTTTTCAGCAACGTAAGCTCGTAATGTTGTCTTCAGGATCTGGTTGATCCTTTCAGCAGGGTTAGCCTGCGGATGGTAATGCGCCGTGAAGCGTAGTTGGGACGCATATGCGTCACACAGCGTTTTGAGTTCCTTAGAACGAAACTGTGGACCATTGTCACAAATAGTGACTTTTGGTATACCAAAAAGCAGGAAAACATTGTCTTCCAGTTCCCTGCATATTGCTTTGGCCGTAGCCGACCTTAGCGCGAACAGCAGTGGAAACTTCGTAAAGTAATCCACTACCGTTAATATATAAATAAAACCCCTACTAGATTTTGGAAGTGGCCCTACTAAATCTATGCAAATCATCTCCCAAGGTGATTTGACTCCTACCCTTTCCTTCATCAAACCAGCTGGCTTCTCATTAATTGGCTTAACCTGTTGGCAAACTTTACAACTCCTAACATATTTTGTGATATCGGCCCTCATCTTTGGCCAGTAAAACTTCGCCGCGATTCTGGCAAACGTTTTCCTAACTCCCATGTGACCCGCTAAAGGACCATCATGGTTCTCCTGTAAAATACCTAACCTCTCATTTTTCCCTATCACTCTCTTCCATTCCTGATTGCTTTCATGAACTACTATATGATTGGGCTTTACGAGTTTGAACAACTTGCCTTGTTCAACCCTCCAAGCCGGATACCTAAGTGGATTTGTATTGACTTCCGAAATCATTTTTGACACCCAAGGATCTAAAACCTCTTCTGAGATACCACCCAACTGCGGCACTCCCCGAGACAGCATATCCGGAACCACATGCTCTTTCCCCTTACGATGAATGATTTCGTAGTCGAACTGCTGTAACCTAATAGCCCATCTAGCTAACCTACCCTGCGGATCTTTCAAGTTACTTAACCATATCAGTGAGTAATGATCAGTTACTACTGTAAACCTAACACCCTCTAGATAAGGCCTCAATTTCTCAATAGCCCACAGTACCGCTAAACATTCCTTCTCTGTAGTGCTATAGTTACGCTCATTCCTATTCAAAGACCTACTAAGGTAACAGACAACCTTTTCCCCTTCCTCAAAGTTTTGGGATAAAACTGCACCGATCCCATAATCTGAAGCGTCTGTTTGTACGACAAATTGTCGCTTAAAATCTGGGCATGTGAGTATATTTAAAAGAAAAATAACAAACAAGTGTTTGTTATTGTTTTGGTTTTGTCCTGGAGTTGTAATTGATATTATTTAAAGAACATTTTAAAAAGAAAAAAAAAATTTTATTAAAAAATGTATGTTGAAGATCGTAAAGATCACCTCAACTCCATATTGCGTTTCGCCCAGGCACGGCAATTGGGCTCATCAGTTAGATGATTGCCGTACCCTTCTAAGACGCAATTTTAGTTCGGAATACACCGACACTTATAAAATTCACTGCGCTCACATGCAGTGAAATGTACAAGACATTATTAAAAACTTAGAAAAGTAAACAAAAGTTTTCCTTGGTTAGGTATAAATTTATCATCTAACTGATGAGCCCAATTGCCGTGCCTGGGCGAAACGCAATATGGAGTTGAGGTGATCTTTACGATCTTCAACATACATTTTTTAATAAAATTTTTTTTCTTTTTAAAATGTTCTTTAAATAATATCAATTACAACTCCAGGACAAAACCAAAACAATAACAAACACTTGTTTGTTATTTTTCTTTTAAATAAATTTATACCTAACCAAGGAAAACTTTTGTTTACTTTTCTAAGTTTTTAATAATGTCTTGTACATTTGCTTAGAAATTAAAATTCACTGCATGTGAGCGCAGTGAATTTTATAAGTGTCGGTGTATTCCGAACTAAAATTGCGTCTTAGAAGGGTACGGCAATCATCTAACTGATGAGCCCAATTGCCGTGCCTGGGCGAAACGCAATATGGAGTTGAGGTGATCTTTACGATCTTCAACATACATTTTTTAATAAAATTTTTTTTTCTTTTTAAAATGTTCTTTAAATAATATCAATTACAACTCCAGGACAAAACCAAAACAATAACAAACACTTGTTTGTTATTTTTCTTTTAAATAAATTTATACCTAACCAAGGAAAACTTTTGTTTACTTTTCTAAGTTTTTAATAATGTCTTGTACATTTGCTTAGAAATTAAAATTCACTGCATGTGAGCGCAGTGAATTTTATAAGTGTCGGTGTATTCCGAACTAAAATTGCGTCTTAGAAGGGTACGGCAATCATCTAACTGATGAGCCCAATTGCCGTGCCTGGGCGAAACGCAATATGGAGTTGAGGTGATCTTTACGATCTTCAACATACATTTTTTAATAAAATTTTTTTTTCTTTTTAAAATGTTCTTTAAATAATATGTGAGTATAGGTGCTGTCACCAAACACTCCTTTGCCTTCCTAAAGCTATCCTCACATTCCGTTGTCCAACTAAACTTCCTATTTTTCTCTAGTAGGTCCGTTAAGGGCCTTAGCAACTCTGCGAAATTCGGTACGAAACGTCTGTACCATGAAACTGTCCCTATAAAGCTCCTAACCTCTTTAACATTCCTCGGTGCTGGAATCCTAACCATACTTTCTACTTTTTCTGGATCTACATGTAATCCGTTCTGATCTACTATATACCCTAAAAATTTCAAGGATGACATGCAAAAGTTGCACTTCTCCTTGCTAACCTTCAAACCTGCCTCACATAATCTTTTCAAAACCTCATTCAGAATTTCGAGATGTTTCTCAAAAGTTTCTGAAATGATGATAATGTCGTCTAAATAGACGAAAACGAATGGCTCTAAATCGGCACCCAAAACCGTGTCGATGAATCTCTGCCACGTCGCGGGCGAGTTGTGAAGGCCAAAAGGCATTCTCCTAAACTGGTAAAGACCCCTCCCCGGAACTGTAAAAGCAGTAAAGGGTTTCGATTCTGCCTCCATAGGTATCTGCCAGTAAGCTGACTTGATATCCAGTGAAGACAAGAACCTAGCACCTCGAAGCCTATCTAAAATTGAATTAATGTATGGGAGTGGGTACGCGTCCCTATCTGTATTCTTATTTAGCTTCCTATAATCTACGCAGAATCTATAGGAGCCATCTTTCTTTTTAACTAATATTATTGGAGATGACCAAGCACTAGTCGATCTCTCAATAACTCCTGCCTCTAACATTTCATTAAGTTCCCTATCTATATGTTCCTGCATTGCCGGGGAGACCGGATAATACCTTTGTTTTATCGGCTCCGCCGACGTCCTAATCTTATGTTCGACTAAAGTCGTACACCCTAAGCCCTCAGGCATCTTCCTAAAAGATTCTTGAACTAATTTTTCTAATGTTTCTAATTCCCTAGCACTCAACTCAGATCGTTCTGTGATCGAACAGATCGAAGTTGAACTATCCTGTTCTGAAAAATTCCAGCTACGGGACCTCAAATCCGGGACAATACCCGACAGCGCCCAGAAATCTGCGCCGAGGATCACCGTATGTGGTAACGACGGAATGACTAAACAGTCAACTAGTATAGCCCTATCCTCAACTATAATTGGAAGAGAGATCGTCCCTAACACTTCGACTCCTGTTCCATCTGCCAAACACACGCAGTGAACAGTGTCCTTCCTACTGATTAGCCCTAAATTCTGCAGGATTTTCCATGCGTCCCTACCTATTATAGTTCGAGTAGCTCCTGAATCTAATAATCCTAAAAATCTCGAACCATAAATACTAACTGTTAAATAAGGTCTCCTATCACTACCGTTTGCCTCTAATGTGAACCCTAAATGAACCCTATCTGCCAGCTGGTCTCCAGCAGGCGACCCTCTCACTGTCTGCGGACTTCCCGCCCTGCTGGCGCAGGAGCCCGTTTCCCATTTCCCGAACACTTCCTACAATTTTGCCTAGTCACCCCCGCAGCCCCGCAACCAAAACAACGCCTAGGAGCGGAACAACTACTTGCAAAATGGCCTGATCCATTGCAATTGAAACACCTAACCGAAGAATTTTGTCTACTTGAAGATGGGCCCTGACGAGTGATTTCGTTGTTCACCGCAACAACCGAAACCGAAGGATTATCGACACCTACGTATGCTAGATCCGGTTCTAGCAAAGTCCTACTACTCCTAACATTTGGTGGGGGAACATAAGCCTCAACATTTGCTCTAACAGCTTCTAAATTCCGACCTAACGCAACCAAATCAGACACACAGCTTGGCTTAGCCAACCCCAGTTGAGTTTGGTAGAAAGGTGTCAAGTTCCTCTGGATCATTGACAACTTCCTATTTTCAGAAATTGGATCATTCAACCGACCGAACAAATTTTGCATCGTAGCAACGTACACGTCTATCGTTTCATCCTTCCCTTGTGTGCGGTGCCTAATCTCCTCAAGAAGTTGGTCATCATAATTAGGAGGTAGAAACTCTAGTTTCAACTCCTTAATTAATTCTGGCCATGATTTCACAGACATCCTAATTGCCCTAAACCAAATCAATGCCTTGCCTACAAAGAGCTCCACCGCTGCTCTAAAAAGATAAGCCTCCGAAATACCCCTAGCCTGTCTCATTTCCTCAACCCTTTCTAGAAATGAGTTCACTGAGGTGCCACAGCGCTCCCCAGTAAACTTCACCTCCCACTTCGCAATATTATGAAATTTCCTATCTACACTGTCCTGACTAACGATAGTATTTTCCCTAGCACTAATATTTTGAGGTGCAGCTGAATGCTGCTTTGCGACCTCACTACCCTTTTCTAAACCTTTATCAAGCAAACCTACTTCCTCTACTGCGTCCTCATCATCATCCACATCTTCATCCTCATCCTCATCCCCATCCAAAATAGTCATCGCCATCACCACGTCATTCTTTAATTTCAATTTCACTTTCTCATCCTTCTCATTCTCAGGAATGCTCCTATCCAACCTACGCAGACACCATTCAACTTTACTCAAAATCTTAACATATTCCTTCGAAGTCTCCGACTTCGGAGGATTCTCTAACAATTTATTGATCTCAAACAACTTCTTCTCAACTGCCGCTGAATCCTGTTCGAAAGTGAACGGATATGCGGGAGACACAAACGAATTCCTACGTTCTAACTTTATAGCTACCCTAAGCGCTTTGCGCATATCCTCCACAGTCCCTACATTTAACCCTCTACATTCTATTTCGTAAACAATTTCATCCTGAGATAACCTATTAACCTGACTTAACTCCATTTTATTACTATTTAAGACTTCCTAGCCAAATCTTGTAAAAAAAAACAAAAATAAAGCGCAAAGAAAACTAATATAAAGTAAAATAAATCAACTGACTTTGCTAGCTACTGTTCCAAAAACCTAGTACCTACACTTTAACAAAAATGAATCCTACCAAACCTCGTTTGCCAAACACACAATTGTAACAACACGATAAAAACAATTGAAATAAAATGTAATAAAATATAGTTAAATATAATTAAAAAATAAAATGTAATAAAATATAGTAAAATATAATTAAAAAGGAAATTTAATAATAGAAAAAAGAATTCAACAACAATACCTAAGTGGTCAAAAAAAAATATAAACCAAAAGTACTCAAAGCAGCACAAAAGGTATTAATACTTTAAGTGCCAGCCCTGGTTTTTGGTCGAAAAGAATCTATACACACTAACACTAATGTACGTTGTTTATTGCAGAAAATGGCGAATCCCAAAGTTCGCGAAATGTCAAAACTCAAATCAAATTAAATTTCTTAAAGCACTTGTATGTTAAATGAATGTGTATCCAATTAGTATTTGAAATTAAAACAACAAAATAAGAACGAGAAAAATAAAAACTCACAATTTCCTTCTGAACTGCTGATATTAACTCCTTATGTCTGAACTTTCCACTGCCTTTTTGCGCAGTCATATACTTTTTCCCCCACGGATTCCAATCCTGAATCCAATGCTCTTAGGTCTTCCACTGACGAACGAATTTGTAAATTTTCTCTGTCTCCTGCACTCTAGGAATAAAAAAACACAAAGTAAATATTTCTCACAATATAGCACTTCAAAAAAAAACTTCCCTAAATACAGCACACAAGGGAAGGGTATACACAGTATATAAAAAAAATTGCAAAAGCCCCACGTTGGGCGCCAATTGTTACCGAAATTTACACGCGAACCGAACTTTAATTTACTATTTAAAACGCTGGAAATTACTTCCAAATACCGCGAGCAAAATCAAAACGCAAACGAAACAAGTAAAATATATTTATCCGCGAAAGAAAATTGGGAGTAAATAATCCCGACGTGCGCGCAACTTGACTAATTAAAAACGAAATGTCAAATTGACACAGGTTCGTTTTCGGCAACCAACAACACTTCAGTGCTGTCTCCCGTAGCTCAGCCTGATGGGTGGGTTCGGTTTGATATTCCTTTTTAATCCGATTTGATTAAAAGGGAATATCAAATGGTTATAAAATAATATCAAGTTAATAATTATACTCAATTCGATGAGTGAGAGTACACGGGCGTACTAGCTCACTTCTAATATGGGCGCCAGGAAACCTTTTTGAGTGGTGGTTTGCCTTAACCAGAAGCTGAAATGTTTCAGTAAGAAAGAAAGAAAGAAAAATAGGATAGTACTAATATAAATAAAACAATAAGAAATTCCTGGAGGGAAAATTAAGAATTTTTTTATTTGCTTAAGGGTGTCTGGGAAACCGTGGCCGAAGCCTGGATTAAAACCCAGAATCTTTTCAACAAAATATAAAAGTACAAGTAGTACAAATCCTTTTCAAGGTTGGCAGCAGGCCAAGTCTCGAAATAAAGGAAATGTATTAGAATCGAAAAATAGAAAAAAAGAACAGATGTGTGTCGTTTGAACACAAGAAAGAATCAGTAAGGAAAGTTTCCGAAAGAAATAGTAATAGCAAGAAAGGAAAACGGTTGCGAGTCCCGCAATCTCGGGATATTAAAACGTTAGGTCAACGAAGGCCTAGCGGATGTAAATTTCGCCGCAAATAAAGCGACTCTAACTTTGTTCGAAAAACCCTTGAAAATGAAGGATTTCTCGAACAAAAAAAATACGAAATAAAAGAAAGAAAATACTTAGCTATTCTGTCTGTCTGTTTTTCACTCCTCCTGTAGTCCTTAAGAAAATACCCTCTCTGTATTCCTCAATATCTCGATTTAGAAGATTCCCAACTGGAATGTCTCAAAATTCCCAACTGGAATTTTGCCTCAATCAATTTTGCCAAAAAAAACTCGCCAAACGAAAAATCTTTTATGTCGAAATCTTCGTAATAATTTTTCGCACGCTTTCTTCTGTCTTTTCACTTGCACCGCCAAAAGTCAAGAGACCATCAAGATGGCGGGTTTTTCTCCTCCATCCGGCATCGGCCAAGCAGCCATCCTCGTCAGACCTTTAAGCGTGGTGTTGTTCGGTCTCACTTTTACTGCAGCATTCCACCATTAGGCTGGGATGTGCAAGTGAGATGTCACGAATCAACTACCCGCGGTCCTTTGCGTTCAGGTGATGCGATCACCAGTAGCCGAGTGGACGAGTTCAACCCCGAAAGACTTACTCCGAAAAATTATTTTACTCGCGCAAAGTCCCCAGCCCAAACCGGCCCAAACTAAAATAGAGAGAAGATATTTTCCAAGAGAACGAAGAACAAAAGATGCTGAGTCTAAAAGCTCGACGAATACTTTCCATAGACCTTCGTTCAGATAGTTAGAATAAAGAAAGGGGAATAAAAACGGAAACACGTCTTAGTGATTCTTTCTTGATGCTGACTATACTCAATTTAATTTTAATTGAAATTTACTAGAAAATTTAGGATGGTGTGAATATAGTTCACACATTGTTGGACATGGATCTCGATCTTCATGCCTTTCTCCTTTTTCAATGTTTGCGTAGGCCACCTGCCGTACGACTATTGTGGACCGACCGTCACACAAGAAAAGTGTCTTCTACTGTGCAATCTTTTGCATCGAGGAACAATGTGACCTGAAAATGGCATTTCGAAAGTTTTAGAAGAACAGGTCTCTGGCTGATGGACCAGGTTTCAACTGAACTCTTCTACTACTTCCGAGCAGCTATGAATAAAGTTTATTAGCGGGAGAAGAACGGTGGATAGAACTTGTTGTGGTAAATTTTACCGCAACAAATCCCACCCTCACCTCCTCGGAAGTGAGCTTACATTTCGTAAGAACTGTAACAAACTTCCAAAAAGGTACCTAGGATTAAAAGGTGTGGGAAAAGGACTTTCCATCAGAAAAAAAAAACTCTAAAAAAAAGTCTCAATCACGTTTCTGTGAGTTATAAGATTACAAAAAAAATAAGCTACGTTAACATTAATCGTTTTCGGATGCATCGTTATACGGTTTTAAATCTTTGACGTGCCAAGTCCCGCGCTCTTTATTATTATTATCTTGAAGTACGTATGTCCAAGGTGACACACGTTTCTTAATCAAAAACGGACCGACAAACTTCGGTGCTAATTTGGCTGCATAGTAATTCGCGGCATCCGATAACGTGAAGTTCCTTCGCCAAACCATATCGCCGACGTGATATTGTATATCACGTCGTCGAAGGTTATACGCTTCTGCAGCTCTCTTCGATGCTGCCTTCAACTTTGTCTCGATATCTCTTCTTAGTTCCCGAAAACGTTCGGTGATCTCACCCAGATCTTGAACATCCTCGGAACTCTCTCCTACAGTTGGTGCTTCCTGACCCGAAGTCACCATGTCTCTTCCAAAATTGGCGTAGTAGGGTGAAACACCCAAAACCTCGTGTTGTGACGTGCGAATTGCACACGCCACCTTGCTTAGTTGTGAATCCCACACTCTGTGGTTTTCAGCAACGTAAGCTCGTAATGTTGTCTTCAGGATCTGGTTGATCCTTTCAGCAGGGTTAGCCTGCGGATGGTAATGCGCCGTGAAGCGTAGTTGGGACGCATATGCGTCACACAGCGTTTTGAGTTCCTTAGAACGAAACTGTGGACCATTGTCACAAATAGTGACTTTTGGTATACCAAAAAGCAGGAAAACATTGTCTTCCAGTTCCCTGCATATTGCTTTGGCCGTAGCCGACCTTAGCGCGAACAGCAGTGGAAACTTCGTAAAGTAATCCACTACCGTTAATATATAAATAAAACCCCTACTAGATTTTGGAAGTGGCCCTACTAAATCTATGCAAATCATCTCCCAAGGTGATTTGACTCCTACCCTTTCCTTCATCAAACCAGCTGGCTTCTCATTAATTGGCTTAACCTGTTGGCAAACTTTACAACTCCTAACATATTTTGTGATATCGGCCCTCATCTTTGGCCAGTAAAACTTCGCCGCGATTCTGGCAAACGTTTTCCTAACTCCCATGTGACCCGCTAAAGGACCATCATGGTTCTCCTGTAAAATACCTAACCTCTCATTTTTCCCTATCACTCTCTTCCATTCCTGATTGCTTTCATGAACTACTATATGATTGGGCTTTACGAGTTTGAACAACTTGCCTTGTTCAACCCTCCAAGCCGGATACCTAAGTGGATTTGTATTGACTTCCGAAATCATTTTTGACACCCAAGGATCTAAAACCTCTTCTGAGATACCACCCAACTGCGGCACTCCCCGAGACAGCATATCCGGAACCACATGCTCTTTCCCCTTACGATGAATGATTTCGTAGTCGAACTGCTGTAACCTAATAGCCCATCTAGCTAACCTACCCTGCGGATCTTTCAAATTACTTAACCATATCAGTGAGTAATGATCAGTTACTACTGTAAACCTAACACCCTCTAGATAAGGCCTCAATTTCTCAATAGCCCACAGTACCGCTAAACATTCCTTCTCTGTAGTGCTATAGTTACGCTCATTCCTATTCAAAGACCTACTAAGGTAACAGACAACCTTTTCCCCTTCCTCAAAGTTTTGGGATAAAACTGCACCGATCCCATAATCTGAAGCGTCTGTTTGTACGACAAATTGTCGCTTAAAATCTGGGCATGTGAGTATAGGTGCTGTCACCAAACACTCCTTTGCCTTCCTAAAGCTATCCTCACATTCCGTTGTCCAACTAAACTTCCTATTTTTCTTTAGTAGGTCCGTTAAGGGCCTTAGCAACTCTGCGAAATTCGGTACGAAACGTCTGTACCATGAAACTGTCCCTATAAAGCTCCTAACCTCTTTAACATTCCTCGGTGCTGGAATCCTAACCATACTTTCTACTTTTTCTGGATCTACATGTAATCCGTTCTGATCTACTATATACCCTAAAAATTTCAAGGATGACATGCAAAAGTTGCACTTCTCCTTGCTAACCTTCAAACCTGCCTCACATAATCTTTTCAAAACCTCATTCAGAATTTCGAGATGTTTCTCAAAAGTTTCTGAAATGATGATAATGTCGTCTAAATAGACGAAAACGAATGGCTCTAAATCGGCACCCAAAACCGTGTCGATGAATCTCTGCCACGTCGCGGGCGAGTTGTGAAGGCCAAAAGGCATTCTCCTAAACTGGTAAAGACCCCTCCCCGGAACTGTAAAAGCAGTAAAGGGTTTCGATTCTGCCTCCATAGGTATCTGCCAGTAAGCTGACTTGATATCCAGTGAAGACAAGAACCTAGCACCTCGAAGCCTATCTAAAATTGAATTAATGTATGGGAGTGGGTACGCGTCCCTATCTGTATTCTTATTTAGCTTCCTATAATCTACGCAGAATCTATAGGAGCCATCTTTCTTTTTAACTAATATTATTGGAGATGACCAAGCACTAGTCGATCTCTCAATAACTCCTGCCTCTAACATTTCATTAAGTTCCCTATCTATATGTTCCTGCATTGCCGGGGAGACCGGATAATACCTTTGTTTTATCGGCTCCGCCGACGTCCTAATCTTATGTTCGACTAAAGTCGTACACCCTAAGCCCTCAGGCATCTTCCTAAAAGATTCTTGAACTAATTTTTCTAATGTTTCTAATTCCCTAGCACTCAACTCAGATCGTTCTGTGATCGAACAGATCGAAGTTGAACTATCCTGTTCTGAAAAATTCCAGCTACGGGACCTCAAATCCGGGACAATACCCGACAGCGCCCAGAAATCTGCGCCGAGGATCACCGTATGTGGTAACGACGGAATGACTAAACAGTCAACTAGTATAGCCCTATCCTCAACTATAATTGGAAGAGAGATCGTCCCTAACACTTCGACTCCTGTTCCATCTGCCAAACACACGCAGTGAACAGTGTCCTTCCTACTGATTAGCCCTAAATTCTGCAGGATTTTCCATGCGTCCCTACCTATTATAGTTCGAGTAGCTCCTGAATCTAATAATCCTAAAAATCTCGAACCATAAATACTAACTGTTAAATAAGGTCTCCTATCACTACCGTTTGCCTCTAATGTGAACCCTAAATGAACCCTATCTGCCAGCTGGTCTCCAGCAGGCGACCCTCTCACTGTCTGCGGACTTCCCGCCCTGCTGGCGCAGGAGCCCGTTTCCCATTTCCCGAACACTTCCTACAATTTTGCCTAGTCACCCCCGCAGCCCCGCAACCAAAACAACGCCTAGGAGCGGAACAACTACTTGCAAAATGGCCTGATCCATTGCAATTGAAACACCTAACCGAAGAATTTTGTCTACTTGAAGATGGGCCCTGACGAGTGATTTCGTTGTTCACCGCAACAACCGAAACCGAAGGATTATCGACACCTACGTATGCTAGATCCGGTTCTAGCAAAGTCCTACTACTCCTAACATTTGGTGGGGGAACATAAGCCTCAACATTTGCCCTAACAGCTTCTAAATTCCGACCTAACGCAACCAAATCAGACACACAGCTTGGCTTAGCCAACCCCAGTTGAGTTTGGTAGAAAGGTGTCAAGTTCCTCTGGATCATTGACAACTTCCTATTTTCAGAAATTGGATCATTCAACCGACCGAACAAATTTTGCATCGTAGCAACGTACACGTCTATCGTTTCATCCTTCCCTTGTGTGCGGTGCCTAATCTCCTCAAGAAGTTGGTCATCATAATTAGGAGGTAGAAACTCTAGTTTCAACTCCTTAATTAATTCTGGCCATGATTTCACAGACATCCTAATTGCCCTAAACCAAATCAATGCCTTGCCTACAAAGAGCTCCACCGCTGCTCTAAAAAGATAAGCCTCCGAAATACCCCTAGCCTGTCTCATTTCCTCAACCCTTTCTAGAAATGAGTTCACTGAGGTGCCACAGCGCTCCCCAGTAAACTTCACCTCCCACTTCGCAATATTATGAAATTTCCTATCTACACTGTCCTGACTAACGATAGTATTTTCCCTAGCACTAATATTTTGAGGTGCAGCTGAATGCTGCTTTGCGACCTCACTACCCTTTTCTAAACCTTTATCAAGCAAACCTACTTCCTCTACTGCGTCCTCATCATCATCCACATCTTCATCCTCATCCTCATCCCCATCCAAAATAGTCATCGCCATCACCACGTCATTCTTTAATTTCAATTTCACTTTCTCATCCTTCTCATTCTCAGGAATGCTCCTATCCAACCTACGCAGACACCATTCAACTTTACTCAAAATCTTAACATATTCCTTCGAAGTCTCCGACTTCGGAGGATTCTCTAACAATTTATTGATCTCAAACAACTTCTTCTCAACTGCCGCTGAATCCTGTTCGAAAGTGAACGGATATGCGGGAGACACAAACGAATTCCTACGTTCTAACTTTATAGCTACCCTAAGCGCTTTGCGCATATCCTCCACAGTCCCTACATTTAACCCTCTACATTCTATTTCGTAAACAATTTCATCCTGAGATAACCTATTAACCTGACTTAACTCCATTTTATTACTATTTAAGACTTCCTAGCCAAATCTTGTAAAAAAAAACAAAAATAAAGCGCAAAGAAAACTAATATAAAGTAAAATAAATCAACTGACTTTGCTAGCTACTGTTCCAAAAACCTAGTACCTACACTTTAACAAAAATGAATCCTACCAAACCTCGTTTGCCAAACACACAATTGTAACAACACGATAAAAACAATTGAAATAAAATGTAATAAAATATAGTTAAATATAATTAAAAAATAAAATGTAATAAAATATAGTAAAATAAAATTAAAAAGGAAATTTAATAATAGAAAAAAGAATTCAACAACAATACCTAAGTGGTCAAAAAAAAAATATAAACCAAAAGTACTCAAAGCAGCACAAAAGGTATTAATACTTTAAGTGCCAGCCCTGGTTTTTGGTCGAAAAGAATCTATACACACTAACACTAATGTACGTTGTTTATTGCAGAAAATGGCGAATCCCAAAGTTCGCGAAATGTCAAAACTCAAATCAAATTAAATTTCTTAAAGCACTTGTATGTTAAATGAATGTGTATCCAATTAGTATTTGAAATTAAAACAACAAAATAAGAACGAGAAAAATAAAAACTCACAATTTCCTTCTGAACTGCTGATATTAACTCCTTATGTCTGAACTTTCCACTGCCTTTTTGCGCAGTCATATACTTTTTCCCCCACGGATTCCAATCCTGAATCCAATGCTCTTAGGTCTTCCACTGACGAACGAATTTGTAAATTTTCTCTGTCTCCTGCACTCTAGGAATAAAAAAACACAAAGTAAATATTTCTCACAATATAGCACTTCAAAAAAAAACTTCCCTAAATACAGCACACAAGGGAAGGGTATACACAGTATATAAAAAAAATTGCAAAAGCCCCACGTTGGGCGCCAATTGTTACCGAAATTTACACGCGAACCGAACTTTAATTTACTATTTAAAACGCTGGAAATTACTTCCAAATACCGCGAGCAAAATCAAAACGCAAACGAAACAAGTAAAATATATTTATCCGCGAAAGAAAATTGGGAGTAAATAATCCCGACGTGCGCGCAACTTGACTAATTAAAAACGAAATGTCAAATTGACACAGGTTCGTTTTCGGCAACCAACAACACTTCAGTGCTGTCTCCCGTAGCTCAGCCTGATGGGTGGGTTCGGTTTGATATTCCTTTTTAATCCGATTTGATTAAAAGGGAATATCAAATGGTTATAAAATAATATCAAGTTAATAATTATACTCAATTCGATGAGTGAGAGTACACGGGCGTACTAGCTCACTTCTAATATGGGCGCCAGGAAACCTTTTTGAGTGGTGGTTTGCCTTAACCAGAAGCTGAAATGTTTCAGTAAGAAAGAAAGAAAGAAAAATAGGATAGTACTAATATAAATAAAACAATAAGAAATTCCTGGAGGGAAAATTAAGAATTTTTTTATTTGCTTAAGGGTGTCTGGGAAACCGTGGCCGAAGCCTGGATTAAAACCCAGAATCTTTTCAACAAAATATAAAAGTACAAGTAGTACAAATCCTTTTCAAGGTTGGCAGCAGGCCAAGTCTCGAAATAAAGGAAATGTATTAGAATCGAAAAATAGAAAAAAAGAACAGATGTGTGTCGTTTGAACACAAGAAAGAATCAGTAAGGAAAGTTTCCGAAAGAAATAGTAATAGCAAGAAAGGAAAACGGTTGCGAGTCCCGCAATCTCGGGATATTAAAACGTTAGGTCAACGAAGGCCTAGCGGATGTAAATTTCGCCGCAAATAAAGCGACTCTAACTTTGTTCGAAAAACCCTTGAAAATGAAGGATTTCTCGAACAAAAAAAAATACGAAATAAAAGAAAGAAAATACTTAGCTATTCTGTCTGTCTGTTTTTCACTCCTCCTGTAGTCCTTAAGAAAATACCCTCTCTGTATTCCTCAATATCTCGATTTAGAAGATTCCCAACTGGAATGTCTCAAAATTCCCAACTGGAATTTTGCCTCAATCAATTTTGCCAAAAAAAACTCGCCAAACGAAAAATCTTTTATGTCGAAATCTTCGTAATAATTTTTCGCACGCTTTCTTCTGTCTTTTCACTTGCACCGCCAAAAGTCAAGAGACCATCAAGATGGCGGGTTTTTCTCCTCCATCCGGCATCGGCCAAGCAGCCATCCTCGTCAGACCTTTAAGCGTGGTGTTGTTCGGTCTCACTTTTACTGCAGCATTCCGCCATTAGGCTGGGATGTGCAAGTGAGATGTCACGAATCAACTACCCGCGGTCCTTTGCGTTCAGGTGATGCGATCACCAGTAGCCGAGTGGACGAGTTCAACCCCGAAAGACTTACTCCGAAAAATTATTTTACTCGCGCAAAGTCCCCAGCCCAAACCGGCCCAAACTAAAATAGAGAGAAGATATTTTCCAAGAGAACGAAGAACAAAAGATGCTAAGTCTAAAAGCTCGACGAATACTTTCCATAGACCTTCGTTCAGATAGTTAGAATAAAGAAAGGGGAATAAAAACGGAAACACGTCTTAGTGATTCTTTCTTGATGCTGACTGTACTCAATTTAATTTTAATTGAAATTTACTAGAAAATTTAGGATGGTGTGAATATAGTTCACACATTGTTGGACATGGATCTCGATCTTCATGCCTTTCTCCTTTTTCAATGTTTGCGTAGGCCACCTGCCGTACGACTATTGTGGACCGACCGTCACACAAGAAAAGTGTCTTCTACTGTGCAATCTTTTGCATCGAGGAACAATGTGACCTGAAAATGGCATTTCGAAAGTTTTAGAAGAACAGGTCTCTGGCTGATAGACCAGGTTTCAACTGAACTCTTCTACTACTTCCGAGCAGCTATGAATAAAGTTTATTAGCGGGAGAAGAACGGTGGATAGAACTTGTTGTGGTAAATTTTACCGCAACACGGTGCTGTAGTGTCAAAGTTCCCGTATACGTTCCTGCTCCCGTGGGAATATAGGGAACCGTAGGAATATGGGGATGAATTAGTTTTAATATTACTCGGGGATAGTGTAGCATTCTAACGGTGAAAGAATTTTTGAAATCGGTGCTGTAGTGTCAAAGTTCCCGTATACGTTCCTGCTCCCGTGGGAATATAGGGCAAAAATTTTTGTCTATGACCTTCCTCAGGTTCTGTGAACGGGAGACATACGAAAAACATACCGACATAGCTACATTCGCATTTTCAATATCAGTAAAGACTCCCGTTCCCGTGGGAATATGGTGACCGTTCCCGTAGGAATATGGGGATGAGTTAAAGTTTTTGTTACTTGGAGATAGTGTAGCATTCTAACGGTGAAAGAATTTTTGAAATCGGTGCTGTAGTGTCAAAGTTCCCGTATACGTTCCTGCTCCCGTGGGAATATAGGGAACCGTAGGAATATTGGGATGAATTAGTTTTAATATTACTCGGGGATAGTTTAGCATTCTAAGGGTGAAAGAATTTTTGAAATCGGTGCTGTAGTGTCAAAGTTCCCGTATACGTTCCTGCTCCCGTGGGAATATAGGGAAAAAATATATAGTCTATGTCCTTCCTCAGGTTCTGTGAACGGGAGACATACGAAAAACATACCGACATAGCTACATTCGCATTTTCAATATCAGTATAGACTCCCATTCCCGTTGGAATATGGTCACCGTTCCCGTAAGAATATGGGGATTAGTTAAAGTTTTTGTTACTCGGGGATAGTGTAGCATTCTAACGGTGAAAGAATTTTTGAAATCGGTGCTGTAGTATCAAAGTTCCCGTATACGTTCCTGCTCCCGTGGGAATAGAGGGAACCGTAGAAATATGGGGATGAATTAGTTTTTATCTTACTCGGGGGTAGTGAAGCATTCTAACGGTGAAGGAATTTTTGAAATCGGTACTGTAGTGTCAAAGTTCCCGTATACGTTCCTGCTCCCGTGGGAATATAGGGAACCGTAGGAATATGGGGATGAATTAGTTTTTATGTTAGTCGGGGATAGTGTAGCATTCTAACGGTGAAAGAATTTTTGAAATCGGTGCTGTAGTGTCAAAGTTCCCGTATACGTTCCTGCTCCTGTGGGAATAAAGGGAACCGTAGAAATATGGGGATGAATTAGTTTTTATGTTACTCGCGGATAGTGTAGCATTCTAACGGTGAAAGAATTTCTGAAATCGGTGCTGTAGTGTCAAAGTTCCCGTATACGTTCCTGCTCCCGTGGGAATATAGGGAACCGTAGGAATATGGGGATGAATTAGTTTTTATGTTACTCGGGGATAATTTAGCATTCTTACAGTGGAAAAATTTTTGAAATCGGTGTTATAGTTTCTATGTTCCCGTATACGTTCCCGTTCCCGAGGGAATTTAGGGATAAATTGTAGCCTATGTGTTATTCTGATGTATAAGCTATATTATTGGAAAGTTTAATTGAAATCCATTCAGCAGTTTTTGCGTGAAAGAGGAACAAACATACATCCACACATACAAACTTTCACGTTTATAATATTAACTAGCTGTGCCCGCGACTTCGTCCGCGTGGAATAGTGACTTTCAGCAGCATTTTTAACTTTTTTGGAAATAAAACTTCTAGCCTTCAAAATGGCGGTAGGTACATATTTCCAAAAAAAAAAACATTCAACCCCTATTTCAACACCTTGTAGCCCTGTTAAAAATACTTTTGAGACCGTAGCTTTTGAATTCCCATTTCCGTTCCCGTGGGAATATAAGGATAGATATATAGCCTTTATCCTTCCGCATGTTCTAGACCATCTCTGTAGCCAATTTAATAAAATCTGTTTAGCATTTTGAACGGGAGACATACGAAAAACATACCGACATAGCTACATTCGCATTTTCAACATTAGTAACGACTCCCGTTCCCTTGGGAATATGGGGATCGTTTTCGTGGGAATATGTGGATAAGTCAAAGTTAATATTACTCCGGGATTATGGAGCATTCCAACGGTGGAAGAATTTTTGAAATCGGTGCTGTAGTGTAAGAGTTCCCGTATACGTTCCTGCTCCAGTGGGAATATAGGGAAAAAATATATAGTCTATGTCTTTTCTCAGGTTCTGAACAATCTTTGTACAAAAATTTCATTTAAATCGGTTTATTAGTTTGGGCGGGAGATGGTAACATAGAACGACGGATAGACAGAGCTCCTTTCACACTTGTTATATTAGTAAGGACTCCCGTTCCCGTAGGAATATGTGGATGAATTAAAGTTAATGTTACTCAGGGATAGTGCAGTATTCTAACGGTGGAAATTTTTTTTGAAATTGGTGTTGTAGTTTCTAAGTTCCCGTATACGTTCCCGTCCCCGTGGGAATATTGGGATAAAATATATAGCCTATGTCCTTCCTCAGGTTCTAGACTATCTCTGTACAAAATTTTATATCAATCAGTTTAGTATTTTGGGCGGGAGACTGTAACATAGAAAGTCAGACAGACAGAGTTACTTTCACATTTATAATATTAGTTAAGATTTATATCTAGTTAAGAGCATTAAACATTTTTTGAAACTTCTAGCCTTAAAAATGGTGGTATTCCAAAAAAATAACATTCATCCCATATTTCAACACCTTGTAGCTCTGTTAAAAATATTTTTGAGACCGTAGTTTTTGAACTCCCGTTTCCGTTCCCGTGGGAATATAAGGATAGATATACAGCTATGGACAAAGAAATAGCACACTCATTCATTTTCTTATGAAAACTGCATTTATTTTATCCTTTTGAACTTAAATAGTTTATTTCCTATTTTATGACATGAAGTGACTTCTAAGGATTAATAATAATTAGTAATAGAGAATTATTTCTTTACAATTCAATTTTTAAAAATATATTTTGCAGTGATGATCAAATTTCTTGTGGACAAGAAAATAGCACACCTACCTGTAATCGTAAAAAAAAATTATTTTTAGTGAAAATATTTATTTTTTCATAAATTTTGGTATTACCAAGTAAGTTCTTAGTTGGTTGACCACGATTTTTTAAAGTTGCTTGGCACCTCCTTGGTAAGCTTTCAACTAACGCCCGGCATCTACTTTGCGGGATAGAGTACTAAGCTTCTTTGATTCCGGCCCAGAGATCGTTTGAATTTTTAAATTTTGTCTGCCCAATTTTGACTTTAACATCATTCCATAGGTGTTCTATGGGATTAAAATCGAGACTTTGAGCTGGCCAGGTTAGGACATCGATTTGTTCATCCACGAGCCAAGCTTTTTCTATATTTGATGCGTGTTTGGGGTCATTGTCATGCATGAATATCCACTTAATTGGCATGAACTCAAAGGAATATGGTTCCATTGTATTCTTCAGTATTGCAAGCTAAGCGAATTTATCCATTTTGACATCAATCCTCACCAATGCAATGGTCCCACCCCATGCCAGGAAAACCACCCAGACCATTAAATTTTCCACTCCATGTTTCACCGTCTTTAAAGTATACTTAGGATTGTACGCTTCGCACTTAGGACGATTCAAAAATTGCGGTACTTTTTAGGCTTGATAGACTGCATTTGTTTATCAAATCTACATACCCGAAGAAAAAGAAACATCACAACCATTTCACATAACGGAAATTTTGAATTTATGATTTTTCTTAATAGTGTGCTATTTCTTTGTCCATAGCTGTATGTAAAGCCTTTATCCTTCCGCATGTTCTAGACCATCTCTGTAGCCAATTTAATAAAATCTGTTTAGCAGCTTGAGCGGGAGACATACGAAACACATACCGACATAGCTACACTCGCATTTTCAATATTAGTCAAGACTCCCGTTCCCGTGAGAATATGGTGACCGTTTTCGTTGGAATATGTGGATGAGTTAAAGTTAATGTTACTCCGGGATTATGGAACATTCCAACGGTGGAAGAATTTTTGAAATCGGTGCTGTAGTGTCAAAGTTCCCGTATACGTTCCTGCTCCCATGGGAATATAGGGAACCGTAGGAATATGGGAATGAATTAGTTTTTATAATACTCGGGGATAGTGTAGCATTCTAACGGTGAAAGAATTTTTGAAATCGGTGCTGTAGTGTCAAAGTTCCCGTATACGTTCTTGCTCCCGTGGGAATATAAGGAACCGTAGGAATATGGGGATGAATTAGTTTTTATGTTACTCGCGGATAGTGTAGCATTCTAACGGTGGAAGAATTTTTGAAATCGGTGCTGTAGTGTCAAAGTTCCCGTATACGTTCCTGCTCCCATGGGAATATAGGGAACCGTAGGAATATGGGGATGAATTAGTTTTTATGTTACTCGGGGATAATGAAGCATTCTAACAGTGGAAAAATTTTTGAAATCGGTGTTGTAGTTTCTAAGTTCCCGTATACGTTCCCGTTCCCGAGGGAATTTAGGGATAAATTGTAGTCTATGTGTTATTCTGATGTATAAGCTATATTATTGGAAAGTTTGATTGAAATCCATTCAGCAGTTTTTGCGTGAAAGAGTAACAAACATACATCCACACATACAAACATTCACGTTTATAATATTAGTAGGATAGGATGTTTTGAAATTGTTGGCCTACCGTTCTTCTTTCCTGTCCGTTACCGTCTATTGCCTTTTGAAGGGATTCACTGGGCCCTGAACATGACAATACCAACAGAACAAGCTTTAATACCCCTGCTGTCATTCCAATTATTTTAATCTCAGTTGCCATCATGTTGCTCTCATACATTCTGTATATTGTCCAGTATTGCTGGATCCACAACCATCGGAGATGGAAGAGTTTCCTCGTCATTTCATCGACCTTACGTTTACTACATGAGTGTTGATATAATTACAAGCTGCTTGACTTTTGATCACCGATACTAGTAGTCTAAGAGCTGGAAGCAAATTTTTGGAGTGGAGTGATAACCAAAAATATTGCACATGTATGTGTAGATACACGCACCATTATATCAGATTCAACCGTCTAGTCTGGCAGGTTTCTTTTTCAGCCGTAGGCGGGGGTGGGCTTTCGAAAATGGTAATTTTTCAGATTTTGAGGTCGAAGTGATAACCACATAGATGATACATCAAAAAATCAGAAAAATTCCCCTGATTACAAAAAACTCGGTCCCAGACGATTTGGTTTCAGCATACTGCTTGCCAGACGCATTTTAACAATTTTCAAGTGCATTTTTCAGCTTAAAGCTCTAATAACTTTTTTCATATTACATTTAACCAAGAAAGTGGTATGCCAAAAAATAAGAAAAGTTACCCTGATTTCAAAAAAGTGTGTCCCAGACGATTTGGTCTCAGTCTACTGCTTGCCAGACGCTCCTTAACATTTTAGTAAAATGCATTTTTATACTTAAGGTACTGATAACTTTTTGCTATCACATATAACCAAGAAAGTGGTATGCCAAAACATCAGAAAAGTTTCGCTGATTAGAAAAAAGTCGGTCCAAGACGGTTTGGTTTTAGCCTTCTCCATGCCAGACGCATTTTAGCTTAACCCTCGTTTACAAACCGGCAAAAGTCGTGTCCACCCGAACTGGGGTCCAAATGGACCCCACGATTTTTTCTTCGAAATTTTTTTGATTTCTGACTTATATTGTTCAGTTATAGTTCTTCTGGCCAATACATGCCAAGCAAGACTGCCAAAAATGGCTTGAACTTTAGGTGGATGTATGAAAGCTCAACGGGCTATCCACTGAAGTTTTCTGTCTACACTGGTAGCTCTGACCAAAGTACAGGACTTGGACGTGGATATGATGTGGTGATGTCGTTGATGCCATCATATTTCAATTCTGGACGCAACCTCACTATTGATAATTTCTTTACGTAGGTGGATTTGGCGTTGAAGTTGCTGGATAAGAAGATCACTATTCTTGGCACGATTAGGAAAAACAAAAGAGATTTGCCTAAACCTTTTGTAGCGAAGGAGGTTCTTGATGAGCAGAATGAGCCTGTAAAGGTCAATAACAAAAAGCAGTATCGTCCAGTCCACTCATCCATTTTTGGATTTTCTGGAAAAATGACGTTGGTGAGTTATGTTCCGAAGCCAAACAACAAAGTGGTATTGCTATCAACACAACATAACTGTGAGAAAGCCACTTCCGGTCATCAAAGTAAGCCTGCAATGATACTGGATTATAACAGCACCAAAGGTGGAGTCGATGTATTCGACCAAATGGTCTCAGTTTATTCATGTACACGCAAAACAAATCGCTGGCCGATGGTTGTATTCTACAACTTACTGGACGTAGCAGCCCTAGCAACTGTTATCATTTTTCGACACTTCAATCCACCTAGAAGAAACAAAAAATTGTACAGAAGTGATAAACTCATCGAGCTAGCGGAGGAACTGGTTGAGTCAGAATTGAATAACCGTTCTCAACATGCAACACAATCTGGCATTGGAAAATCTGCAATGGATGCTCTCTGTATTTTGGGGAGAGTTCAGGAAAAATTACCAACAGTCCCCGAAAGGCTCTCTTGTAAAAGAAGCAGATGTCACCTTTGCCCAAGAGCAGAGGACAAGAAAACCAGAACCAACTGCGATGAATGTGGCAGATGTTGTTGCCCTTGCCACATTAGAACCTTATGTGTTAAATGTCTCCCGGAACTGCCAACAACTTCAAACTAAATCCTTCTAAACATAAACTATGCTGCTTTAGGAATAAAATAATTATTTATTAGAAAAAATATGATTTTTCATAGAATTTCAGTACTGGGGTCCAAATGGACCCCAGTTCGGGTGGACGCGTTCTTTTTACAAAAAAATCGCAGAAAAATCTGTAAACATCTGATAATCGTTTCAACTTAAGAAATGAATAAAAAATTGAATTTTGTTCACTGAGTAAAAATCCCATTTAAAAAAAATGAAAAACAAAAAAGTTATGAGTGTTCAAACATGCTCTGGGGTCCAAATGGACCCCAGTTTGTAAACTAGGGTTAAGCATGTTTATCAAATTCAATGAAAATCAAAAATTTCATTTAAATGAAATACTACAAGCAATTATTCATTGAATTTGATAAACATGCTTAAGCTAAAATGCGTCTGGCATGGAGAAGGCTGACACCAAATCGTCTGATACCGTCTGATACACCAAATTTTCTGATGTTTTGACATACCACTTTCTTGGTTATATGTGATGGGAAAAAAGATAGCAGTACTTAAAGTTGAAAAATGCATTTTACTAAAATGTTAAAGAGCGTCTGGCAAGCAGTAAACTGAAACCGAATCGTTTAAAGCGCAGTTTTTTGAAATCAGGGTAACTTTTCTTATTTTTTGGTGTACCACTTTCTTGGTTATTTGTAATGGGGAAAAAGTTATTAGTGCTTTAAGCTGAAAATGCACTTAAAAATGTTAAAATGCGTCTGGCGAGCAGTAGGCTGAAACCACATCGTCTGAGACCGACTTTTTTGTAATTAGGGGAATTTTTCTGATGTTTTGGCGAACCATTTTCTTGGTTACATGTGATAAGAAAAAAGTTATCAGCTAATTTGAAAAATGCATTTGAAAAATGTTGAAATGCGTCTGTCAAGCAGAAGGCTGAAACGAAATTCTTTTGGACACACTTATTTGTAGTCGGGGAACTTTTGTGATGTTTTGGCGTACCATTTTCTTGGTTACATGTGGTAAGAAAAAAGTTATCAATACTTTAAGTTGAAAAGTGCGTTTAAAAAAATGTTAAAGTGCGTCTGGCAAGCAGTAGGCTGAAACTAAATCATCTGAAATACACTTTTTTGAAATCAGGGTAAATTTTCTTATTTTTTGGCGTACCACTTTCTTGGTTATATGTAATAGGAAAAAAGTTATAAATGCTTAAAGCTGAAAAATGCACTTGAAAAGTGTTAAAATGCGTCTGGCAAGCAGTAGGCTGAAACCAAATCGTCTGGGACCGAGTTTTTTGTAATCAGGGGAATTTTTCTGATTTTTTGATGTATCATCTATGTGGTTATCACTTCGACCTCAAAATCTGAAAAATTACCATTTTCGAAAGCCCACCCCCGCCCACGGCTGAAAAAGAAACCTGCCAGACTAGACGGTTGAATCTGATATAATGGTGCGTGTATCTACACATACATGTGCAATATTTTTGGTTATCACTCCACTCCAAAAATTTGCTTCCAGCTCTTGGTCTATAGATATAAAAACTTTTCACACTTGAAAAACACATCTTCACTATAATACATGCCTGAAAGAGACAGGTCTTGATCTCTCATGATCTAACATCAAGGAATGTTGATGTTTTTTTTTTAGTATTCTGTGCTTAATATTCCAGCTGGTAGGAGGAGTAGGACTGTTTAAATATCAGGAGACTGAAGTCGCTTATTTGGTGCAAGCTGATAACAGAAGTTATCAGCTTGATAGAACCATAGGTTTGGTAAAGTTATGAATCTTTAGCGGCCAAACATCAGTCGAAGGTTGTTCGTTTCGGGAAATCAAAGAAATTAAACTGAGCACAACCTAGCTAATGATTTAACATTTTTAAACACCACTAGCGCTTAAAAAGTCAAACTGCACGCTTCCACTCCCCGTTAAGATCCATACTTTCGCCATTTTCGTTAAGCCACGTAGACACGATAAAGAAACTCAAGGGCGAGTTTTTTCGTTAATAGAACCCACCAAGGACTGGACGCTAACTTTTCGGATAGCAAGAGTTTTTTTATTAAGAAATAAAATAAATTTATTTTGATTCTTCACAATACGTGTCGATTTTTTTACACGATGTACACATCTGAAGTACAGGCAACCACAATTCGCTTCGGTGCAGCCAACCACAAATCTCCCTTCTTTTTGTACATTGCATTGGTAGAAACTTAACAAGCTGATCATCACATGTAATAAGCTTGAAGATGAGAGTCATGAGCCATCTAAGCCCGATACCTTCCATGTCCCGACATTACCTTTGCTATTTGGAGTTCTTAACTGCCTCATTGGCTCTGTCTGCATATCTTGATTTAACCCCTTCTTCACCTGAAAGCTTCAATTATTTGTTTTATTTCCTCCACCGTTTCCGTAAATAACTCTGTCTGCAGAAGGCTGTGTTCCTAGGGCTCAGCTTTTCATTCAGTATTTTTTTGCAGTCTTCATTTCAGGCTTCATTAGCTTCACCACTAGATGTTAGTCAATTTTGTTTTCATTTCCAAAACTGCTGTTAATGAAAACATGTCATTCATATTTGATGAATATGGTATTTGATACTAAAAGAGGATGTGACGTGCTAATACGTGAAAACACATTCGCCTCCGATGGAAATTTTTTTCGTTACTTCTCGCAAATAATTTTTTCCTTTTTTGTAATCAATACTTAGAACATTTGGGAATGGTCTATATGGCGCGCTGATCACACTTCACCAGATTTGATTAGAAATTTCTTCCCCACTGCTATTTAGTCTCTGCACAGTTATACATTGTCTACACACCCAGCAATCGTTTCTACTAAATGTGCGATTGCTTAATGAAATTATTTCCGCAAATGTCCAACTCGATTGAAACTTTTATCCTAAATAAACGACGTATCTGCAAATCGGATTAAGAAATCCGTTTTTCTCATAATTGAATGTTTTTGTTGTCAAAGTGAGGAACAAATTTAAAATTTTCCACTTGACTTAGCTCCCGGAAAACTGTTCAATTCGGGCTGGAGCAATGATTGTGTGAATCACGCAACAAAGCAACAAACCTCGAGCGTTATGCTTCTATCTATGGAATATTGACATTAAATTCGTCTATCTCACTTAAGATCCCAATGGGATCTGGAATTAGGTGTAGATATGTGGAAAAGTCGGATCTGCATAATCCTGTCATGCTTCAGGGTGACACCATCGGCACAACCGACGCCGACGCGACGTGACATTAAAGGTATCTGGGGTGGTTTTCTTCGTTATGTGTTTATATATATGGAAAGACGAAGGGGTGCATTTGGTGACACTACCACCCTATTTTCAACAGATATTCGTATTTTGAACGAGAACAGAATCGGTATGTGTAATTGAAGAGGTGGAATAATTTATTTAAATTACTATTACTCACAACAGCGATTCCTTTAGTATGGAAGATTGGAACCAGTTTTTTACCCTATTCAGATAAATTAAGTTGTTCACGATCTTGAACTTTGTTTTTTTCCCAAATGAATTAGGAATGAAATGTTTATGTTGTATAATTGACTACAGGAGACCCTTTGCTACTCAGTCAGTGTGATTGAGATGTTTTGACGCTTTGAAGGGGAACAATCTGAGGAAGAACATATTTTTGAAAAATAATTGGTCCTATTTGTTCAAGTGATTTTAAAATTTTTCAATTCAAATAGGTACAGGTAACAACAATTAGTATTGCTATAAAAAAGAAAAAGTTTATGATACCAAATATATATTTAGGTACTGCAGAACTCCTATATTTTTAAGAAAATAACTTCCTTAGACTTCAATGCTAAACACACCCAATATCGTGTTAGGCGCATAGTAACAAAGGGTTAAGTGCTATGCCAAATAGGTCGAAAGCATACATTCATGTCATTTGATACTAACGAAAAACCCAATCTAATAAACTTTTTCGCATTCAAAGACATTAAAGAAATGATGTCAGTGTTAATGGTAATTACGATTTATTGCTTATCCTGTAATTTTACCACTTAGTGAAGCGAAAATAAGAAGAGAATCCTAGGCTCGGGAATATGTCAACAGACTGGAACGAATTCGGAGACAAATTTGCAAGTCTCGTAAGCCTAAGATATCCCATGCAAACAGTTGAACGAAAAGATCGTTAAGTAGACAGTTTATGAGCAATAGTTTTCAAAGTAAAGACAAACAGAGATAAAATATCCTTTCGAAATAAAAGAGCTGATTTTAGAAAAAAAGTATGTATAGCTGCAAGAAAATGCTAAGCGGCGAGACTTTCATTTGATAATACCATCTAAACAACGAGCTAAAAAACGAATCTGCGTTGAAAAATATCTTAATCAGAAGACTCTTGTTATAGTCTATTGATTATATCGTAAAAAAGGGCACATAAAGGAACTCGAAGAAGGGCGGATTTTTGCATGAATCGATTAATGGGCTTATTTTGGAGAAAAAACCGAAAGTTCTAATAAATTAGAGGGTGCCAATCGGATATATGGGCTCTAAACCATCTTCACTCGTTTTTTCAATGTTAATCGAAAACGAAGCAACATTTTGGTGCAATTCGGACGTTTTTTGTAGAAACCAAATTTTTTCATCAAAAATCACCTTTAGAATAATTGTAAAAAAGAGTTTTCTATTATTCTAGTATTCTATATTTTCCAATTTTTTAGTTTTGCCAGTTTTTTTAATGGCATTTCTTTCTGGTTGCAGATAGGTATAGGTATTGCTTCATAAAAAAGAAAGTAAATAAAATGTTCTTTTAAATGCTATATCATAAAACTTTCTGCGTTTGAAATTTACCGAAATATTACCACTTAATCATAGACCTTTATCATTATTTTTAATCCTTTTTATACTGACTGCAGCTTCTTTGTATGAAACAAAGTTGAACCAGACCCTAAGCAACTATCGTTTCCAATATTTTTGCAAATTATCAAAAAGTGCAAATTTTTTGAATAAAAATTAATGAGTTCTAAATGTTCATTCATTCCGATTCGCACAATTACAACTTCTGCACCAGAGATATAGCCAAAAAAAATTGGTTGTGGTTGCACTATAGGTTGCCATGGAAGTTGTGGTTGAAGAAAAATAAAGATTCCTTTCTCATTTTTTTGTAAAGAATGAACGGGAGTCAATTTCGATAGTGTGCAAGTAGCCGATATTGCAGAAGATGACATTTTTGAAGATGTGCAATGTACAATGTACATAGATTATGTACATGTTTATCTCAACTGCAATCATTGGGAAATAGATTTTGAGCAGCTACAAGAATTAGTGATGGGAGATGACATCCAAAACTCCATTATTATAGGTGATTTGAATGGTCGCACAGCCGAAGAAGCAGGAATGGTAAACAGCAACACTGGAATAACGCGCAACTCAAAAGATAAAGTTGGCAATGCAAGGGGCAGCAAAATTATCGATCTTTGTGATACATTTGGCTTTCGCATTTTGAATGGTACAAGTTTTGGAGATAAAGATGGTAACTTCACCTACATTGGAGCACAAGGGTCATCTGTTATTGATCTTTGCCTTGCAAATGGTGGATGGAACTCGTACATTACGAACTTCGAGGTTGGAGAAGCGCCTTATTCAGACCATCAACCACTTATCCTCGAATTTGGGATTGAAACTGAAGAACTGGAGGAAACGGTTGAGCTGAAGCTCTTACCAAAGCTTAAATGGAAAAACGCTCACTTAGCTGCTTACAGACAAAAGTTAGATATAGCCCTATCAAATCAGGAAATCAATGACTTTGATCTACTAGAACAAATTATAAAGACAGCGTCGCAATCGCAAGGGAACAGTCAAGAGTATGGGACCAAGCGGAGAGCCTTTGTGCAGCCATGGTTTGATGCAGAATGCATGCAAGCTAGGAAGCGAACGTTTGCCTGGCTAAGAATATTTCGTAGAAGTAATGGAGAAGATTTCAGGTCCCAATACATCGAGGCAAATAAGCTGTACAAAACACTATGTTTGACAAAGAAAAAAATCTACTGTGAAGAAGAAGCAAGACAACTAACAAATTGCACAAATTCAGCGAAATTCTGGAAAACAGTGCGTAATATTAACGGAACAAAACCCACCATAAGCAGAAACTTAAATACATCTATATTGTTTACGCACTTCAAAACGCTGTTAAATCCACTAAAAAGTACTAATTCGGTTCAATTCGCTCCTCCCCGCTTCGAAGACGACATACTAGATACACAAATAACAGTGGCAGAAACGAATGCAGTAATCAAAGATCTTGTAAATGGAAAAGCACCAGGTTTGGACCGCATTCCTGGAGAATTCTATAAGTTCGGTTCCGAAGAGCTTATAAAAGCAGTAACAAAACTAAGCAACGACATGTTAGAAAAGGGCGATGTGCCTCGCGACTTTAAGAAGGCTTTGATATTACCGATATATAAGAAGGGCTCTAAAACCGATCCAAAAAACTATAGGGGAATCTCCTGTTTAAATGCAACCTACAAAATTTTTACAACCATTTTGCAACGACGTCTTACAACTTGGATCAGCCACAATAATTTACTTAAAGAGTGCCAAGCGGGATTTCGAGCAGGGTACTCAACGGTCGATAACATTTTCGTACTTCGCAATGTAGCAGAATTATGTGCAGCACAGGGAAAGAAATTATACGCGTTCTTCGTCGATTTCAAGGCAGCATTTGATACAGTGGATAGAAGGTCGCTGTTATACAAATTATATTGTAAAGGAATGTCCCATAAATTTGGGAAAGTATTGGAAAATCTGCTAGGAGATACATGGGCTGCAGTCTGGGATGGTGAAGTAGTGTCAGAATGGTTTGAAACGAAAACGGGTGTAAGACAAGGTTGTTCACTGAGTCCTTTGTTGTTTGCGCTATTCATCGACGATGTCACGGATATCCTGCCTGGTGGAACAGAAATCAACGGAATTTCTATCAAAGCACTTACGTTTGCAGATGACATAGTGATCCTAGCTCACTCACCGGAAACGTTACAGTTAATGATAAATCGATTATGCGATTACTGTACCAGATGGAACCTAGTGGTCAACCAAGAGAAGTCAAAGATCATGATCTTGAACAGAGGAAGAGGCAGACTACGAGCAAGTGAGAATTGGCACTACAATAACACAAGACTTGAAGTGGTCAACGAATATAAGTACCTTGGAGTGATCTTTGCTAGTAACTTAAAAATGGAAAAACACTTGAAAGATAAGCTTGCAAAGGCAAAATCTGCAATAAACTCCACGTGGAAGAATTGTTTCTCCAACAAATATCTAGCTCATAGTACAAAATTCAGAGTTTTTGAGTCCGTTGCAGAATCAATCATGCTTTACGCAGCGCAAGTTTGGGGAGGTCAACAATATGATGAAGTAGAAAAACTTTTACGCTTTTACCTAAAACGCACCTTCAGGCTTCCATCAAATTCACCAAACTATACGCTGAACTTGGAGACTGGATTATCACCGTTGTTTATTAAAACGCTAAAGTTACAGGCAGATTATATTATCAAGGTCTTAAACATGGATGATAGTCGACTCCCGAAGAAAGTCATGATGAAAACAGTGAGCAGAAAAGTTGGTTGGTATGAAGAGTGGATGGAACATGCACACTCATGTAACTTACCTCTAAATCTTGAACAAGAGCTTAACTCAAACTGGAAGCAAAGATTCTATGAGATCATTTCAGCCACAGATATATACTGCAGAAATGAGTATGAAAGAAAAGCAAGAGGATCCCCCTACAGATCGGTGTACAGCAGACTCAACTATAACCTACTACAGACAAACTACTTTCGAGACGACTTATGCGTGAAATCCATTTCAATGATGTTCAGACTAAGGGTGGAACTCCTTCCTCTTAACTATAGGCCACACCGAGAAGACCTTCCAATATTGTGCAACATATGTAACACAGCAGAACGTGAAGACATATTTCATTTTGTGGGTAGATGTCCGACTCTTCGTGAATCGAGGCGACATTTCTTCGGTAAGGATACACTCTCAACGGAACAAGTTTTGAAATTACTGAACGAATTAACCCAACAGTTATTACTTTTTTGTAAAACAGCACTTAATTATCGAGAAAGAATAAGAAATGCTGACTTCTAATGCAACAACTCATCTTGGAACAACGATAATAGTAGTACATCATTTAATTTTTGTATACACGAAGGTTTTAACGTCATTTTTTTTTTTTTTTTTTATATTCAAAATTAAAATTTAAAAGGAAAAAATATTTTTTAACTTTCATGATCAGTACCAATCGGCAGACGGCATAGCCACGCCATAAAGATTTTGTTTATTTAAATTGTTATATGTTATGATGTTAATAAATAAATCATTATAATCTAATCTAATCATAGATTAGATGTTGTCGATATGTCGAAATGTTATTCAAGAATTATAATAGCACCAGGATTAAACACTTAAAATGTTAATTAAAAAAAATATATATAATATATATCATTTTGTTTATGTTTAAAATACCTTTCCATCGAGTAAGAAATATTTTTTTTCCCTAATAAATGAAAAGATTTGTAAAAATGTTTAACATATAAAACACTTTTTATGTTTCCTCAAAGTAAGAATAAATGCAGTCAGTATTGAAGGGATGAAAAATAACGATAAATGTCTATAATTAAGGGGTAATATTTCGGTAAATTTCAAACGCAGAAAGTTTTATGATATAGCATTTAAAAGAAAATTGTATTTACTTTCTTTTTTATAAAGCAATGCGGCACGAGTACGATAACTTTGGCGACAAGAAATAATAACGGAATTTGGTGGAGGGGTTCAATGCAAGCATTTGTTTACTGTGGGAGGGGGGGTCTATCTATAGTATGCGGATTTATTTATGCAAAACAACCTTTCAGTTAGAAATCTATATTTATAATGAATAATATTCTAGACAATTTTACATAGAAATATTGTTACTAAGCAACTGATTACTACGTTTGTATTTCATATAATTTCTAAGGTAATTAATAGCAAAGTAGTAGACACTACAATCTCTCCTTTTTTTTAAACAAATAAAATAAATATGAAAATTACAAATATGAAAAAATATGAAATTTAGTCTAATTCTTTTGATGTTTGAACTGCCCATTCGCCATTAACTTTTTTCAAATGAACAATATTACGTCTTGTTATTTCGCCTGTTGACGAATTCTTCACCAAAATATCTCCTCCCTTGCTTCTTATAACTTCGTGCGGTGTTTCACTAAAATTAGTGTCCAGTTTGTTTGCTTTTCTAAAATTCTTTACCAACACTTTGTCACCAACGGTCAATTCACTTTGGGTAGCTCGTCTTTTTTTGTCAGCATATTGTTTTCCTTTTTCTTTTTCAGTGGCATCCTTGTCCCTAATGTCCTGATTGTGGTCTTGGTCTTGATTGATAATTGATGGAATTTTATCCTTGAGCAACCTCCCGTAGAATAATTCAGCTGGAGCCTTTCCAGTAGTTGAATGTGGGGTATTGTGATACATGAGCAAATAATCAAGTAAATCTTCCTTCCAATTAGAACCTGTAACCTTACTTATTTTTATTCTTTTAAGAATATCTCGGTTTTGACGTTCCACTTCACCGTTTTGCTGAGGCCAATATGGAATGGTATTATAAAGTTTTATGTTGAACTCTTCGCAAAAATACTTAAATTCTTTACTCGAGAACTGCTTTCCATTATCTGCAGTTATTGTTTGAGGATATCCTAATCTGGTAAACATTTTCTTTAAAGAATTTATAATTGATGTTGAAGTTATATTTCTTAAAATAACCACTTCTTTATAACGGCTGTAATAATCAACGACTACAAAAAGGTGTTCGTCACTCGGCAGTGGTCCCATTAAATCCATAGCAACGTCTATCCATGGAGCTGTCGGAATTGTTCTTCTTTTCATTGGTTCAGGAACAGTTGGTGCTGAAACAAGGAGACAACCCTTGCAGTTTTTTACAAAGTTTTCAGCATCTTGATCGATTTTTGGCCACCAAACTTTTGTTCGCAAACGTCTTTTTGTTCCAACGATTCCTGGGTGTCCTTCATGAGCACATTCAATCACATTTTTACGAAGATTTTGTGGAATCACAAATTTGTTTTGTCGTAGTAGTATGCTGCCGTAAAAACAAAGTTCATTTTCAAATATTTTGAAATTGAGAACGTCTTTGTTCCAGTTCTGTTTATAAATTCCCTCTTTAACACTAAGAATTTCTTGATCATTTGCCGAAATTTTGTCAATGTAATTCAAAGTGAATGCTTTTGGAATACTATTATTTGCTACATGATGGACATATTCTTCAGAATCAAAATTAATGATACTGTTATTATTGTTATTAGGTTCAACAACGCAAAGTCTTGAAAGTGGATCGGCTATGTTCGATTTGCCTGGTTTATATATTATCTTATATTTGTATGATTGCAATCGAAGAACCCATCGCTCAATTCGTGCACATGGCTTAGACTTTGGGCCAAAGATTGTTTCCAAAGGTTTATGGTCGGTTATAAGTTCAAATTCCAATCCATACAAATATATATGAAAGTGTTCTACTCCCCAAACTAGTGCTAGTGCTTCTTTTTCAGTTTGACAATATCTTTTCTCACATTCTGATAAGCATTTGTTTCCATATGCGATTATTCGTGGTTTAATATCTTTATTTAACTGTATCAAAATTGCACCCAACGCCACTGGACTTGCATCAACAATTAATTGAGTTCTATCATTAGGGTCATAATAACCAAGATACTTGTCATCTTGTAGACACATTTTCAATTCATTAAATGAACGACGTTCTTTTTCATTAAAGTGTACTTCTGATTTGCGACTACGATTCTGATTTTTTAAAACATTACGTAATGAATCGGTTAATGTTCCAAGATTTGCTATAAATTTCCCAACATAGTTTATGAGCCCTAAGAAACTTTCTAGCTCTTCAATGGTCTTAGGCTCTCGAAATTTTTTAATGGCATCAATTTTCAAAGGTGACGGTTTTACTCCGTCTGCAGAAAGAACGTGTCCCAAAAATTCTATCTGGGAAACATTGTAAATGCACTTGGCATCGTTAAGTAAAATATTATTTTCTTTGATAACATCCAACAATTTTTTTAAACGAGTGTTATGTTCTTTTTCATTTCTGCCAAAAACAACGATATCATCAATAAAATTAACTACACCTTCTAGTTTAGATAAAATTCTCTCTATTATCTTTTGAAAAATTTCCGGAGCACAATTCATTCCAAACATAAGCCTTTTATATCTGAACAATCCGCTGTTTGTTATAAATGTAGTTATGAACCGTGAACTTGGACAAATTTCAACTTGGTGAAAAGCATTTTTTATATCCAACCGAGAAAATATTGCAGATGACCGAAGCTTAGGTAGAATAAGATTCATAGTAGGAAGTGGATAGTTTTCCCTTAAGATTGCTGCGTTAGCTCTCCTCATATCTACACATAAGCGAAGATCACCATCTTTTTTCAAAATAGGAACTATGGGAGATATCCATGGTGAATGTCCGTCTACCGGTTCAATTATATCTAATTCAAGTAGTTCGTTTAATTTTGTTTTAATTTTTGTTTCCAATGATATCGGTAACTTTCGACAAGGTTGAATAACTGGACGAACTGATTTATCAATTGGAATCTTGACTATCAAATTCTTTATTTTCGGGAACGTACTTTTATCAATTGAGTTTAAAAGTTGTAGACCTATTTTGAGAACTCCGATTTCTTGAGCTGTTTTCTTACCCAACAAACATTTTTGGCCGTTTTTTACAACATAAAAAATAGCATTATGAATAGGGTCACGGTTTTCAAGATGGATATCGGCCTCAAAAGATCCTACAACATCAAGTGGTTTATTAGAACCGTAGGCCAAAAACGTTTTCTTTGGTTTTTTGATTTGGTTTCTTACCAAAACTCC
This sequence comes from Melanostoma mellinum, assembly GCA_914767635.1. NCBI lineage: Eukaryota > Metazoa > Arthropoda > Insecta > Diptera > Syrphidae > Melanostoma > Melanostoma mellinum. The sequence goes on from OU612058.1 coordinate 84,549,017, forward strand.
TTTTCGTTTCATTTCTTCCCAAGATCTTTCACAAATAAAGTTTGAGGCACTTCCCGAGTCAATTAACATTTGAATGGAAACCCCACCGATCAAACAAGTTATTTCATCATCCTTTGGATGTGGTAAGTGAAAAATAAACTCTTCATTTTCTATCTCGTCAACAGATCGAATTGGTTCTTTTTTTAATTTCTTGGTTCGTATTGTGCTGTCAGCAAAATCACGCTTTAATTTGGTTCGACATTTGGATTCAAAATGACCTCTTAATCTACACTTGCGACAGTTTTTCATTTTCGCAGGACATTTTGAGTCTTGAGCTAAATGCTCCTTCGAACCACATCGAAAACACTCAATTTTACGAGACGGGAATTTAATTATTTTATTGACCTCTCCGGTGTTATTATTCTGCTTCATGTTAAAATTTTCCATTTGAATTTTTACAGTCTCCAACGAATTTGCTAGAAAAATTACATCATTTAAGCTTTTGGAATCGTCCATTTCTAATATTTTTCGCCTCAATTTTTCGGACAAACACTTTTCAACGACTTGATCCTTGATATTTTCATCTGGGTTCTCAAATTTACATTTTGATGCTTGACGTCTCAAGCGAATGATAAAAGCTTCAAATTTTTCATCCTTTCCTTGACAAATTTGTCTAAAAAGATGTCGTTCATATGTTTTATTTTGTCGGGGATTGAAATAATCATCCAATTTCTTAATGCAAACATCGTATACATCAATGTCCTTGTTGGTGTCTAAGTTTATATCGACATTTGCACCTGGCAAATTGTAATAAACTTCTTGGAGATCTTGTCCTCCACAATGAAGAAGACTTGCTCTCTTTTTAGATGATTCAGTGACTCCTGTAATATCTAGGTATATTTCAAAAGATCTTTTCCATTTTTCCCAACTTATTCCTAATAACTGGGAATCGCCGAAACAATCAAATCTTGCCAATTTTGGTAAATTTTCCATCTTTTCAGATTTTTTCCTGTCAATCGAATTGAATCAATTAGAAATCATGAATTTAATCATTAGCACATCGAATTTAATCAGATTGGCATGAATTTAATCATATATGTAGATATGTACATACATATATCACATGCGAATTTAATCGACACGAATTTAATCGAAACGAATTTAATCAATTCCAATACATATATATATATATATATATATATACATATTCATATGCGAATTTAATCAAAACGAATTTAATCGATACGAATTTAATCCAAACGAATTTAATCCAAACGAATTTAATCCAAACGAATTTAATCCCAAAAGAATTTAATCAATTCGAATTTAATCGAAACACATCCAATTCCAATAAAATGGAATCTATTTAATTAAGAAATGTCTTTTGAAAACTAAAATTTTTTCAAATTAAACTTACTCTTGTTCCTTTTGAAGTATAAAGATCCTTATATTCTTTCCTTAAAATTTGATTATATTCAAATAATTTTCTTGAAAATTCCTTTTTTTTTGTATTTTCTTCTTCTATTGAAAATATTTTCCTTGCTGCTTTTCTTCCTCGTCGCCAAAATATAGTATGCGGATTTATTTATGCAAAACAACCTTTCAGTTAGAAATCTATATTTATAATGAATAATATTCTAGACAATTTTACATAGAAATATTGTTACTAAGCAACTGATTACTACGTTTGTATTTCATATAATTTCTAAGGTAATTAATAGCAAAGTAGTAGACACTACACTATCTCCCCCCGTTTAGGCGGTAGGGGCAATTTTATAAAAATTGACTTAAAATCTAAAAAAAAAAATATTGAAGAACAACGGGAAAACTTACAGATACAATTTATACTTTTTATGAAAGTCAGAAATCTGCACTTTATAATAAATTTTAAATTTCAATTTGTAGTTTTTGAATTAACTGACTTCAAAATCAAAATCTAGGAAAAAAAATTTGAAAAAATTCCTTTGAGTATTATGTTTCTCGTGATTACAATAAATAAAAATTTGATGTAGTTAGTTGCTTTAATAAATTTTTTATCAAACGCTGCGCTGTAAACTACTTTTTTCTATGTCTTATAGTTTTTGAGATAGTTGAAAAATAGTAAAACTATTGAAGTATGCAATATTTTCAAAAAATTATGGAAATACGTACGAATTTACAATAATGTAAGGAAATAGACTAGTGAAAGTATAAAAATTCATCAGGCAGGTGCTTATATGCAATTAATTTCCGTATGCAACAACTTTCCGTATGGCCCGCTTCGCGGGTGCTCATTATTTTAACCCTTTTTCCGCAGGGTTAAGCTGCTCATGCTAAATATGAAAATAGCAACAAAACTTTTTTCAGTTCAATAAAATAACTTGCAGCTAGAAAAACAATTGCTATTCTCATATTCAGCATGAGCAGCTTAACCCTGCGGAAAAAGGGTTAAAATAATGAGCCCCCGCGAAGCGGGCCATGCAGGCAGTTGTTGCATATGGAAATTAATTGCACATAAGCACCTAAGCACCTGTCTGATGAATTTTTATACTTTTACTAGTCTATTTCCTTACATTATTGTAAATTCGTACGTATTTCCATAGTTTTTTGTAAACATTGCATACTTCAATAGTTTTACTATCTTTCAATTACCTCAAAAACTATAAGACATAGAAAAAAGTAGTTTACAGCGTTTGATAAAAAATTTATTAAAGCAACTACTACATCAATTTTTTTTTTATTGGCATTTGAAATCACAAAAAAAAAAATTTTTGATTTTGAAGTCAGTTATTTCAAAAACTATAAAATGAAATCACTTCATTTAAAATTTATTATAAAGTGCAGATTTCTGACTTTCATAAAAAGTATAAATTGTGTCTGTTAGTTTTCCCGTTGTTCTTCAATTTTTTTTGTTAGATTTTAAGTCCATTTTTATAAAATTGCCCCTATCGCCTAAACGGGAGGGGGGGGGGGGTGATAGACCCCCTCCCATAGTAAAAAAAAAATGCTTGTATTGAATCCCTCCACCAAATTCCATTATTATTTCTTGTCGCCAAAGTTGTCGTACTCTCCCCAGCAATGCCTATACCTATTTGCAACCAGCAAGAAATGCCATTAAAAAACTGACAAAACTAAAAAATTGGAAAATTTTGACTTTTTTTTCGTCGGGAATTTTAAGGTTTTGGATAGAAAACTTTTTTTTACAATTATTCAAAAGTTGTTTTTTGGTGAGAAAATTTAGTCTCTACCAAAACGTCCTTGGAATTGCAACAAAATTTTGCTTCGTTTTCAAGTAACATTGAAAAAACCAGTGAAAATGGTTTAGAGCACATATCTCCGATTTGGACCTTCTAATTTAATAGCACTTTGGGTTTTTTCTCCAAAGTAAGCCAATAAAATTCCGCCTTTTTCGACCGGAATTTAAGTTCTCAAACGTCTTCCGAAAAGTAACTCAGCTAGCGTTAAGATGGAACCTTTAATCGGCGTATAACTAGAATTTAAAAGACCCTTCCATAAATCCATACTAAACTTAATCATCAATTTCTTTGCTATACCAACAAGTCGCTCCGCTAATCCATTTGCCCGAGAATAGTTTGGACTAGTCGTCGCTAATTTGATTTCGTTATCCGAGCAAAATTTCTTAAAATCGTAGGACCCGAAAGGCATGTTATCTTTGATGGTTTCTTTTGGAATGCCATGAGTTGCGAACAAATTTTTCAATTTGCTAATAATTTCGTTTGCCGTTTTATTACTGAGCTTCAAAATGTCGAAATAATTCGAAAAATAATCAACTATCACTGTATATGGCTTTCCTTTGAATTCTAAAAATTCCATACCAATTTTTTGGTATGGGAAACTGGGAATGGTATGTGAAAGTAGTGGCTCATTCACTTTGGAATCACGCAACTCCTGAAGTTATTATTATTTCAATTTCGTCATTCATACTAGGCCAGTATAGTGAAGATCTAGCTCTGGCTTGTCAACACCAAAATGGGCTTCATGCAGCCTTTTCAGCATGTATGCTGCTCACACCATCTACGGTTCAGTAGTATGTATCACTCCTCCTTGCACATCTCTGGTGCTGGAGTGAGTGATACATACTCAACCGCGCCCAACTTCGCGATGGTGTGAACACTGCCGGCCTGCTCGGAAATGTCATCCATGACATGCTGTTCTCACTCTTTCTTTTTTACTGTGGCAATCGACAAGAACAGATGTGTTTTATAGCTTTTTTTGGCGGCTTCCCCGCATATAATATATATATTTTTTCTTTGATAAATTTTTGTAATACCTACAAGGTATATTTTATTGAAAGTAAATTATTGATATTATTGAAAGAAAAGAAAAGATAATCAATAAAAAGAAAAGAATATATACTACGAAAGTCTCACCAATCATTATTATTTGGAAAGTCTCGCCATCAGAAACATTTGTCTCGCCAGTCGAGAAACATTTGGTCCTTCGAGCCGGATTTATCGTCCTGTAGTAGCGCTATCAACAAAGCAATTCTACGATTGCAATCCTTCGATTTGTTGCATTTCTTCGACTGCAGAAATTGGTATTTACATACCGCAGTTCTTCGACTGCAACTACTAAAAAAGCAAGCAAACAATTTCACAGCTGCAACAGGGCTACATTCATCCACCATTTGTCGTCGTCACCGTCGTCATCTGAAACCATAGTAGACAGTATACAGCGGTTCTACGATGGCTTAAGGAAACCTCTGTCAACTTCGCCATCGTAGTCGTCAGTATCAAGTCTTCATCATCATCGTCACATTCCTCCACCATTTGTCGTCGTCACTGTCGTCATCTGAAACCATAGACGACGAGTCTACAGCGGTTCTACGACCGCTAAAAGAAACCACTGTCAACGTCGCCATCGTCGTCGTCAGTATCAAGTCTTCATCATCATCGTCACATTCATCCACCATTTGTCGTCGTCACCGTCGTCATCTGAAACCATAGACGACGAGTCTACAGCGGTTCTACGACCGATAAAAAAAAACAACTGTCAACGTTGACATCGTTGTTATCTGCCACCATAGACGAAATTTCTTCAGCGGTTCATCTGACCACAATTCGTCATCGTGGCGCCGGCGCCGTCGACATCAAACATTTTCAAAGACGAACGACATAATTTCATTGCCAACTCCATCAATCAGTACTCACAGTCACCAGCAGCATTCCAATTCCAGTTCCAGCAGCACATCATCATCACATACCGACATAGCTTTTTTGGAAAAGAAAAAGATAATAAACAAGAGAAAACGAGAAATCGGGTAAGAACTTTGATCTTTTTCATTGATTTCATTCGTAACCATTTTATACATTTAGACCAGAGTCGATAATTTTTAAAATGGTAAAAAGAGAAAAATAATTATAGTAGGAGGAAACCCATTGGAAGAGGTAGAGAATAAAACAAAAAAAAGTAAAAATAAATTACGGGCGATCTGAGGTCGGGAAGGGGGAGGGGAAAACTTTTTAAGAGTAAAAAACGGTTAATCTCGATTTCCGGTAAAACTCCAAGTCTACAAAAAAATCAAAAAAAATACTGTATGTGTGGGACATACAAAGGTAATTTTTCACCAAATTTCGTGAAAAAATAATTTTATTTCCAAAAGATAAAAATAAAAAACCAAAAACTCAGTTATTCGAGTTTTTTACATAAATTTTGAGGTTATGTGAAAAAAGTGTGAATACAAAAGTTTTAGATCTTTTTATAACCTACAACTTTGTAATTTAACTTTTTTCCTAAAACTTGTAGTTTTACCGGAAATCGAGATTAACCATTTTTTACCCTTAAAAACTCTCCCCCTCCCCCTGCCCGACCTCAAATCGCCCGTAATTTATTTTTTCTTTCTTTTTTGTTTTATTCTCTACCTCTTCCAATGGGTTCCATCCTACTACAATTTTTTTTAGTCTCAAAAATTATTGACCCAGGTCTAATTAGAGTATTTATAAAAAAAAATATATATATATTTATATGTATATATTTATTTTAAAGGCCCTGAACCCTACTGTGGTCTCCCAATCAGTAGCCTTAAAAACGAATTAGCTACCTGGGAACGAAAGAACTTGATCAGCACCTGGAACAACTCAAATGGCCATCGTCAGTCAAAACTATTCATTGACTTATCCCACAAACGTATGAAAGAAATTCTTGACATGAGCAAACGTGACGCAAAGTTACTTACGGACTTCTTCACTGGACACTGCTCTCTCAAGTATCATCTTAAAAACATGGGCATCAGCCAAGATGACACCTGTCGTCTCTGTCTTGAAGACATAGAAACAGCTGAACACATTTTATGTGAATGCCCTGCCTTAGCTAGATCCAGGCTAAAAATATTCAATAAAGGGTTCCCCTGTGCCCTTGATATCAGAAACACCTCTTCCTCGAAGATTCTTAGGTTCTTACATGACCTCAGCTTCGAATGAACAAACCTATACACTAGTTATTTTAAACCTAAGGGAACAGCACAAAAGATCTTTCAGGTGGACGTGCTTGCAAAGGTAATTTTCACCTTCACCCTACATAATTTAAAAAAAAAAAAAATATATATATATATTTATTTATAAAAAAAAAAAAAAAAAAAAAAATCAATATTTAAATGCATTGGTGCCTATGTTGCACAGCCCTACTTACACATCCATAGTTTCATTTTTTCCCTGGTTCAATTTTATTTCTTCTCAATTAATTGTTTTGGCGTTTTGTTCATGAAAAGAGTGTTGCCACTGCTATTCTTCCAGGGGTAGGAAATTATTTAATTAGTTGCCTTTTTTTGTTTTTTTTTTTTCAGTAATTGTATCAATCTCAGGTCCGTGAGAAACAAAAATTTTAAATACATTTCAATTAAGTGCCATTGCAGCACGACTTTTTAAATCTTGAAGATTACTTTTATAGTACAGATTAATAAGGTTCTTACTAACGGTTTTAAAGTTATTCCAAGGTCTTATGGGAAATTAATTTTGACATAATTATTTCAATTAACTGCCTTTGCAGTTCCCATTTTCAAACTAAATCGTTCAGTAATATTTCATAACTTTGATCCAAAATGTCTTTATTAGACAATTTTATTCATTCCGCTGACAAGTTGGTAAAATATTTTTCTAATGCGAAGGAGATCCCAGTCAAAAACCATACCCTAGCAACAATAAAAGCACGTAAAGAAGAGCTAAAAAGTTTGTGGTCTGAGACAAAGTCTAACTATACCAAATGCCTTCGCTCTCCATCAGAGGATAGAGCAGATATAGAAATGCTTGAAAGGAAATACTCAAGTTCTAATGAAACATATATATCATGCTTAGGTCTGTTTTTGGAAATCCAAGTAAATCTACAGAAGGAAGAGTTCAAAACACCTTTGACATCTTCGAGTAACTCTAATGCTTCATTAGTTGAAAAGTCGTCCTTTTCGCACTATTTAAAGCTACCTCCCTGTGATACACAGGTATTCAAAGGAGGTTATGTTTCATGGCCGTCGTTCCGCGACATGTTTAAAGCCGTATACTTTGATCACCCAAAGTTGAGTGCTGTCGAAAAATTATTTCATTTGAGAGCGAAGACAAGTGATGGAGCTCATGACATCGTTAGTAAATTTCCCTTAACCAATGCAAGTTTTGAACTAGCTTGGGAAGCACCACGGACAAAGTATGAGAACAAGAGAATTTTGGTTTTTTTTTTTTTTTTTTTTAAATTATGTAGCCCTTAGGTTTAAAAACACGTAGTGTATAGGTTAGCTCATTCGAAGCTGAGGTCATGTAAGAACCTAAGAATCTTTGAGGAAGAGGTGTTTCTGATATCAATGGGACAGGGGAACCCTTTATTGAATATTTTTAGCCTGGATCTAGCTAAGGCAGGGCATTCACATAAAATGTGTTCAGCTGTTTCTATGTCTTCAAGACAGAGACGACAGGTGTCATCTTGGCTGATGCCCATGTTCTTAAGATGATACTTGAGAGAGCAGTGTCCAGTGAAGAAGTCCGTAAGTAACTTTGCGTCACGTTTGCTCATGTCAAGAATTTCTTTCATACGTTTGTGGGATAAGTCAATGAATAGTTTTGACTGACGATGGCCATTTGAGTTGTTCCAGGTGCTGATCATGTTCTGTCGTTCCCAGGTAGCTAATTCGTTTTTAAGGCTACTGATTGGGAGACCACAGTAGGGTTCAGGGCCTTTGAATTGGGACTGAGAGCCAAGTCTAGCAAGTCGGTCAGCCTCTTCGTTACCCGGTACGCCTTCATGACCAGGCATCCATGAAAGAGTTATTTTATTGTGAGTAGCTAATTGAACTATACATGTCAGGCAGTTCCAAACTAGTTTGGATTCGATTTTTGTCGAGGACAGAGCCTTTAGTGCTGCCTGACTGTCAGAACAGATTAGGATACTTGATCTTCGGAGGTTTCTTCTAATGCATTCCCTAATACAGAATTCTATAGCCATTACCTCAGCCTGAAAGATAGTAGTTGTGTTACCAAGGGATGTAGATGATTTAAAGTTTTGACCGTAAATCCCTGCACCTACACCGTTGTTTGTTTTTGAACCGTCAGTATACCAGATGTATTGGAAGTTATTTGTAAGAATTACAGGGTTCTTCCATGCTGAGCGGTTTGGAAAGATTACTTCAAAGGGGTGGTGTAACATTATGCGTTTAGGCATAAAGTCCGAGGAGTGGGCTGCAGGCGATTTCAGTATTGGGAGCACCTGCAGAATACTCATATGTCTTTGTAAGTTTACCTTTCTCGAGTAGTTAGTGAGATGAAGCTTTAGTCCGCTTAGTGCAGCAGTCTTCTTTACTCTTTGATGTAGCGTAGGAAAATTTAATAAACTTTCTAACGCTAAAGCTGGGCAGGTGCGCATTGCACTTGTGATACCTACACAGGTTAGTCTTTGTAACTTTTGCAAAGATTTGTGGGCATAAACTTGTTCTGTTTTTTGCCACCAGATCAGCGAAGCATAGGTTATGATTGGTGTGATAATAGTGAGGTAAGTCCAGTAAATCATTTTTGGCCTAAGTCCCCACTTTTTACCAAAGAGTCTAGAACAGGCCCAGAAAGCATTTGTTGCTTTTGCTATGGTTTTGTCTAGATGAGGTTTCCAATTGAGTTTATTATCCAGGGTTACTCCTAGATATTTGACCTCTTTGGAAAAATTAATTTGAACACTATTTAGGGATAGTGTTTGGAGATCGATTTTACGTCTCCTGGTGAATGGAATGATGACTGTTTTGGTGGGGTTGACCTTAAGCCCTTCTTTATTGCACCAGTCAATAACTTTGTTCAGGGCACTTTGCATACGGTTTGTGACCTGTGCTTCTTGATTGCCTTGAATAGAGATGACTAGGTCATCAGCGTAGCCTTGTGTATCAAGGCCCAGCTTATTAAGGTCATCCAAGAGCTGATCTATTACAATTGACCAGAGTAGGGGAGATAAAACACCCCCTTGGGGACAGCCTTTAACAGCATTAACTGTTATTGATGTTTGATCGAGTGTGGCTATAGATATATAGATAAGTATAAGTGAGCAGATTATGGTATCAATTCCAAACTGCAAGAGAGCAGGAAAGATACCATCTTCCCCGGGCGCCTTGAAAGGCTGTTGGGAGGATATTGCCCATTTGATGGAGTCTTCGTTAAAAAATTTTCTAGCTAGACTTCTTGTTGTGCTATTAGGTGTAGTGTAACTCACATTTGTGGTTAGAGATTGATCAGTGGTATGTATACAGTCAGGAAAATGAGTGGCCAAAAGTAGGCTCAGAGTTTCACTGTTACTTTGGGTAAAACTACCATCCGATTTTTTTAAGAGACCAATACCGTTGTTATGATCTTTAGCTAGGGCTTTTTGAACTCTAATTGAAGAAGGCAGGTTATCGATACTTTCACAGAAGTTTTTCCAGGTAAGTCGTTTTTGCCTTCTTATCATCGAGTTGTAAGTCGTAAGAGTTGTTCGATATTCGCTCCACGAATTGGTTCGTTTAGCTTTGTTGAACAACTTTCGAAGCTTTCTTTTTAATTTCTCCAACTCACTGTTCCACCAGGGAACATCGTTATTTGAGTTGGTCTGTCTAATGTGACAGCTGGACTCGTATGCGCTTGTGATTTGTGAGCTTAAGCGTGTTGCTTCCCTTTCAAGTTGATAAGGAGAGTCAATGTTTGGATAGGATGGTTCAAATTCACAACGAAGTGTCTCTGTGTAGAGATTCCAGTCCGTGTGTCTTGGTACCCTATTGTTTTCTATATTGTTGTGATTCGGCCTTGACAGATCAAATCTGCTGATGTGCCGGTGGTCCGAGAATGATATCTCTTTCGAGACATGCCAATTGAGAATGTTGTTGGCTATGGCAAAACTTGCCACTGTCATATCCAACACTTCTTTCCTAGTGGAGGTGACAAAAGTTGGTTCATTTCCCTTGTTTAGAATGTCTAAGTTTGAATGCATGAGAAAATCTAAAAGGGACTCACCTCTTTTGTTGATGTCTTTGCTTCCCCATATGGTGTGATGGCATCACAACCAAGTAGTAGCTGTCTTCTCCTTGCGTTGCAGTAGCTAACAAGTTTTTTAACCTCTTCAGGTGGTGCAGAGGTAGTATCACCCGGGTAGTAGGCTGAGGCTATTACAATGTTTTGTAAGCCTCTTGCCGTGGGGATCTCAGCTAGTACCGCAACGAGATCATTTGTGATGAATTCTGGAATGGGAAGAAAGTTAGTTCTTTTATGGATAAGAAGCGCAGCTCGTGGTTGGAGTTGCGTGTTGTCGTATATTAACTTACACGATTGTGTTGGAAGGTCTTTTATTTGGCCTCTTACCACCCATGGTTCCTGGACTAGTAAGCAGTCCAGATCCTGCTTGACAAATTCCCTGCTTGCCGCAGCTGAGGCAGCTTTGGCGTGCATGAGATTTATCTGCAGGAATTTTAGGGTGGTGTAATTCATTTTGATTTTGGGGTTGAGGTAAAGCTCGCTGGTGCTTTTAATAGCCTCTGCCGAGCTTTACCTTTGGGCCTGGGGTCCCGTTTTTGAGCCATGAATTTGGTTGTGCTGCTTTTTGCAGCTGGTGTTGCATTACCGCTTTTTGGTGTTGGCTTGGCAACAGTAGTTGAGCAGGGAGGGGGGGGGGGGTAGCTGTTGTTGTATTACCAGAGGTACCTTTGGGCCTCTCGGCTGACTCCTTTGGCAAGGTAGTTGTGGCATTAACAACTGAGGGGGGAGGACCAAGGGTTATTGGAGCTGTCAGCCTGTTTTGTAGATCTGACGTTGGTGAAGGCTGTGGAGCACTATTACCTGTCGTCAGAGTCGTACAGGCTGTCTTGACAGGGGAGTTAGGTGGGGGTTTGGGGGCACCAGTTCTGTAAGGGGTTTTAGGATGGCGGAGTTGAACAGAATTTTGAGAATTTTGGTTAGTAGGTAACCAAATAAAAATTTTATTCAACCTTCCTAGGTTTAAGGATGAAGTTTTTTCTGCTATTAACACTATAATATATATAAATGATTGTAGGTCGGAACTTCATGCACAAGATGTATGCACTAAAAATTGGGATTCAATTATAATCTTGGCTTGCGCTAATAGATTGCCCCCCATCACACTCGCTTTATGGGAACAGTCACTTTCCAATCCGACAGAAATTCCGAAATGGGAAGAAAAGGATAAGTTTTTGAGCAACCGTTTTCAAGTCTTAGAATCTATTTCTGATACCACCTCATCGCAAACTTCATCCAACAGATCTAGAATGGCATCAAGACAACATATTCCTGCACCTATTAAGTCCTACTCTCAAAATCCGAAACATATTAATCTTTTTCATACAAAGGCACAAGAATTTGTATGCAAAGCGTGCTCTGGGAAACATTATATCCGTCAATGTCCACAATTCTTGAAATTGCCAGTGCTAGAGAGAATAGAACTTATAAGAAAAAACAAAATGTGTAGTAACTGCCTATCATTAAATCATGTTCTCAATCATTGTGCTAGCCAATATACCTGCAATACATGCAATCGACGACACCTTTCTTTGCTTCACATAACAAACACTTCTCAGGCCAATTCAAGTTATTTAAACAAAAATTCGCAACCTTTTATACCTCATAATGACACATCAAGTACCACGCACTCTCATCACCTTAATTTGGATCGCAATGCTGACGTCGCAAATACCTCCGATCATAATTCAACTCCACAAATACCGTCCATTTCATCTTCCGATACCACACAAGAAAAACAACAAAAATTTTTTGTCAAAGCTCATCGAAGAGTTTTACTTGCGACGGCTTTAGTTGATATCCGCAGGCAAGATGGTATTCATCGAATAAGAGCCTTATATTATCACGGAAGCAACTCAACAGCGTCTAAATTTGCCAACTAAAGACTCGGACATTTCGATATTAGGAGTAAGTATAGTGCTCAGATAGCCAAATCTAGTAAAAAATGTCTCATTTCAATAATCAGTAGTGAAGATCCAAGCAAATTAATCTCAACAAATGTACTTGTACTTAAGAAACTTACAAATAATTTACCTAGTACGTCATTTTCTAATTAATTCTCATGATTTAGAAGGAATTTGTTTAGCGGATCCAAACTTCAATTATTATTCTTCTCAAGTTAATTTGCTTATCGGAGCAGATCCTTATCCAAGCATTATACGCAATGGTGTTAAACAGATTTCGAATTCACTTTTAGCTCAAAAAACCGTTTTCGGTTGCATTCTTTCCGGACCAATTCCTAACACAGTCCAAAGTTTTTCTACTAGTATAAAGGAGAATGAATCACTTACTGAAAGCATCAAAAAGTTTTTTGAGGGGAAGAGCTTTCTGAACGAAAACATTTTGCATCGGAATCCGATAAATACTATGAACACCTTTATGAAAACACTACTTTTAGACTTCCCGATGGAAGATATGTGGTCAGCTTACCTTTTAAGCCTGATTTGAACCGTTTCAACTAGGGAACTCGAGAAATATTGCATTTCAACAATTCTGTCGCACAGAACGCAATCTTCAAAATAAACCTGATCTGCAAAATAAATATTCTCAGGTGCTTACCGAATATCTAACGCTATATCATATGCGCAAATCAACTTTTTATGAAAAGCATAATAGCAGTAATGCACACCCATATTATCTGCCACATCACGCAGTGCTCAAGCCCGAGAGCCACTCTACCAAGGTAAGAGTAGTGTTTAACGCTTCTAGCTCCACGTCTACTGGTAGGAGTCTCAATGACTGTCTTTATGCTGGACCTACCCTCCAAAATGATTTACCATTACTAATACTCAAATGGAGATATTTCAAATATGCCTTCAACGCCGACATCGAAAAGATGTACCGGCAGATTTTGGTCCACCCCGATCAAACAAAACTTCAACGTATTTTATATAGAACTTCACCAGTAGAAAATATTGTAGATTACGAGAGTCTCTCCATATTTAGCTATCAGAACACTCAAGCAACTTTCAAAAGACGTTCAGCTTAAATATCCTCTTGCAGCAAAAGTTATTGAATCCGATTTTCACGTTGATGATCTGCTTTCTGGTGCGCATGATCTTCAAACAGCGAAAAGTATCCAACTCGAAGTTATTGAAGCACTCAACTCTGCTGACTTCCCACTTCGTAAGTGGAATTCAAATGCATCCTTTCTATTAGATCATCTTCCTTCTTCGTTTTAAACGAAAACTTTTTAAAAATTGATTCTGACAGCACCACGAAAACCTTTGAGATTCGTTGGAACGCTAAAGACGACTTTTTCTACTTCATCACTCAACTACTCAAATTTTCTTCGACTCCTACCAAACGTGAAGTTTTTTCCGAAATTTCCAAGTTTTTTGATCCTGCGGGCTGGTTAGTCCCGATTATAGTCACCGCAAAAATTCTTATGAAGCAAATCTGGATAGAAGAAACTAAAAGGGATGAGCTCCTTAAGTCCAACACTTTTCTGAAGTGGAAAGCCTTTGTAGAAACGTTCAGTGAAATTGTTGTTAAATATCGAACCTTGTTGTTCGAGGTTGAATACGATAATAAATTTATCTAACAGAAAAATTATAAAATTATAATTGACAACAAATAATAAACAAAAAAATTAATTACAAACAAGTAAATTACTCGTACAAAAATTATTTTTTTAAAACCCTCACTTGTTAAGTATTTCCATAATATTTTATCTATAAATTCTTAACATAAACCCATTTCTTTTATACATACAAAAGTTATGCTGACAACTTCCAACTGCTTTTGTTAAATTATCTGCAACCATCTTATTCGAAGGAGTATAAACTATTTCGATTGTTTTAGCTTCGATTACTTCTCTCAAAAAATGATATCTTATGTGAATATGTTTTGATCGAGGTCGATATCCATCTGATTCGGCTAATTTCATAGCTCCTTGATTATCACACATAAGTTTAATTGGATTAATTGGTTTCCCATCAAGTTCACATGCCAGCTGTTTTATCCAAATCGCCTATTGTATAGCAGCTGACAAAGCCATGTATTCAGCTTCTGTACTTGACAAAGCTACAGTTGGTTGCCTCTTACTACACCAAGTTATTGCAGCATTCGACATTTTAAAGACATAGCCAGTACAAGATCTTCGTTTATCAACATCAGATGCCCAATCAGCATCACTATATCCATGTAATTCTTGAAAGTTACCTCTTTTGTAAGTTAGTTTTAGTTCAATTGTCCCTTTCAAATAGCGTATGATTCTATTAACAGCTTTCCAATGTGCTATTCCAAAATTGGAATTCAATCTACTTACGTCATTTACTGCGAAAGCAATATCAGGTCTAGTACATTGAGCCAAAAATAGCAAACTTCCAACTGTTTCTTGATATGGTATTTTTTTTATTATGTAATCCTTATCTTCCAATTTTTCAGAAATCATTTTTACTGACAATTTTTGGTTTGGATCACTTGGGGTAGATATTGGATTACAGTCTTCCATTTTAAATCGTTGAAGTATTTTACGGATATATGTAGCTTGGTCCATTTCGATTTTTCCTTCTGATTGATGAATACGAATTCCCAAACACATTCTAGCAACTCCCATATCTTTCATTTTAAATGAAGATTTCAATGCATCTTTTAACTTCATTAAAGTCACTGAATCTTTCCAAAATATTAAAAAGTCATCAACGTAAATTGATACAGTCAAGTCAAATGTTTTACTGAAGTAAATACATGGATCCATTTTTGACTTTTCTAAACCAATCATTTTCAACACACTGTTTAATTTTATGTTCCATTGCCTTCCCGCTCCCTTGAGTCCATATATACCTAGCTCTTTTCAGTCGACATACTCGCGCTGTACCATCATTGAATTCCGTTGGTTGATCAATATAAATTTCCTCTATAAAAGCTGTCACGACATCCATTTGGTCAACTTTTAAATTTCTTTTTACAGCAAGAGCCATCAAATATCGAATAGATGCATATCTAACAACTGGAGAATAAGTTTCGTCATAATCAATTCCATACCAAAACCAATTCCATTGGTTACAACTTTCCGCAACAAACCTTGCTTTATATCTCTCAATGTTGTTGTCTTCATTCCGTTTGATAGAAAAAACCCATTTCGTTTTTAAAGTTTTCTTACCTTTTGGAAGTTCAACTAGACTCCATGTTTGATTTTCTTGAAGTGAATCCATTTCACTTTGCATGGCTTTTTTCCACTTGCTTGAGTCACTTCGAGAAATCGCCTCCTCATATGTTAATGGATCGTCTTCTTCATCTACTTCTTGGGACATATATGTTACATATTCGTCAAAAGTTTTGGATTTTTGTGTTCGTGATGACCGTCGTAAAACAGATGTTTCAGGATTTTCCATAACAGCACTGTAGTCTTGATCGGATTCAATAACAGATTCTCTATCTACGCTTTTTTCTACATCTGGTTCATTGACACAATCTTTATCAACGCTATTTTCTACATATATCCACATTCTTGAAATTTCAGTTGCCCTCACTGAATCAGAATCGTTTGCAGTCTTCATATTCACATCATTTTTATAGATTTTTTCATGAAATATTACACCTCGGCTTATTTTCAGTTTCTTGCTTACAGGATCAATACAGCGATAACCTTTGGTATCATTATCATAACCGACAAACATCATTTGTGTCGACTTTCGGCACCATTTTCTGCGAAGCTCTTTTGGTATATGCACCATTCCATTACTTCCGAGCCAAAAATCGAAGATTTGATAGATCAACTTTAATATTTGACCACACCTCTTCCGGTGTCTTGTATGTATTCAATTCAATTCAATTCAATTCAATGTTTCTTTATTCTTATTCATACAATTTAACATAATATTCCTAATATTAAAAATAAAAAATAAGAATAGTTAGTGCCATCATTATTTAAGGAACAAAATAGTGTTGATGACACATCAATTTAACAGTTTTATGCGGGGTGAGCAGTAAGTATTTTTAATAAATTTTTAAAGAAAGTTTTTAAATGAAAAAGAACTACAATAAAATGGTAAATTAAGTAAGGAAAAAGACAAATAATTTTTGAAGTGCAAGAAAAACAACAAACTAAAAATTTCAGAAACAAGTTATTTAATTTTACATGTTTTTTTTTTTTTTTTTTTTTTTTTTTATTTGAATTTTAAGTAGCATATTCCACTAACCTTTCGATGTCTCGATGATCAAACTCAAGAAGCCAGACTTTTAATTCTTTTAAAAAACAATTTAAATTTCGTATCTTGCGAATATTCAACGGAAGTGTATTAAAGAGCTTACGAGATATTATGGGGTAAGAGTTTCTGTAACTTGTGGTGCGAAAAGAAGGAACAATAACACAATAAGTGGAATGACTACGTAGATTTCTTATGTCCGAGATGGGGCTTTGCAAATAACCAGCTCTTTTAAAAAAAACTTTTAGAACCTTAAAGTAAAATAGGTGTCGCACTGGTAGAACTTGCAAACGTCTAAATAATTCAATTGAGTGAGCTTGGCGATGAGTTTTACAAGCACTTCGAATTGCTGATTTTTGGATAACGGTAAGTTGTTGCAGATGGGTTAAATAAGCTCCACCCCAGCAGCATATACCATATTGCAATTTTGAATCAAAAATACCATAGTATACCATCTTCAGCAGATTCAAAGAGCAGTGGTTTCTCAAGTGATAAAAACAGCGGCTGGCGGAAAGAAGATAGCATTTTAAAAGCGATATGTGTTTGGTCCAGTTTAAATTTTGGTCAAAAGTAACTCCAAGATATTGAAAACTTTCAACGTTTTCGATTATAAAGCATCTACTGCTACAAACTTGTAGATTGGTACACTCATATGAATGAAAAACTATATGAATGTCTTAAAAAACATAAGTTTAGTTTTGTTACTAACAATAAGCTCATGTTTTGCAAACCAACATCTCAGCAAATGAATATCGTGATTGATGTCACAGATTTGATTTAATGGGCTAGAAGAGCAATATGCAATTCCAAGGTCATCTGCAAAGGCACTAATTTTCCCTATTATTGGAAGTGAAAAAAGAGAATTTATGTATATGAGAAATAAGATTGGACCAAGTACCGAACCCTGTGGAACTCCCAAGTGACCAGTCTTAGGGCAACTAAAACTGTTTTCAACTTTTTCGAACTGCGTTCTGTTTTTTAGGTAAGACTCAAACCACTTTAAAACGCAACCTCGAAAACCAGCTTTGTTAAGTTTATCTAATAAAATAGTGTGGTTTACCATGTCAAAAGCTTTAGTTATGTCCACAAAAAGTCCAGCACAATGATATTTACGATCTAGTCCGCTTTGAAGAGTGCAAAAAAAATCCAAAAGAGCATCTTCAGTAGATCTTCCAGCCCTAAAACCAAACTGCATTGGGTTAAAAAAGTCAATTTTATGAAGATAAGCCTGCATCCTAGCTTTGACAAGTTTCTCAAATACTTTTGAAATTGAGGAAAGTAAAGAAATCGGTCTGTAATTGGATATATCCTGCTTGCTTCCCTTTTTGAATAGAGGTATAACTACACCAATCTTAAGTGCATCTGGGAATATCCCAGAATCGATACTTAAATTGAAAAGATGCGATAGAACGTCAACAATGTTTGGTCCAATACGTTTCAAAAGTATATTTGAGATTTCATCGCTACCATGAGAAGCTGAATTATTTAAAGAATTAATCGTTTTCAACACATCAAGTCCAGTAATTGGATGAAAAAAGAAACTGTTTCTTAGCGATAATTCATTTTCAGAAAAATTGCCCAAGAAGTTAGGGGTTTTAACGAAAGAATTCTGTCCAATAGAACTGAAAAAATTACTAAATTCGTTCGCAACATCTACTGGAGTTGCAATTTTAAGACTGTCTTTTTTTAGCACAATAGTATTTGGATTAGAAGAAGATTTACGGTTTAGAATGCTATTTATTACTTGCCACTCTTTTTTTACATCACCCTTCGCTGAGTTTATTTTAGAGCGGTAATAGTTAAGCTTGGCCGATTTAATTTCTTTGTTTATTTTTTTACATAAACGCTTATACCGAACTTTCAGGATTGAGTTAGTATGATGTTTGAAACATTGCTTTCTCAGTTTGTTTTTAAGTTTAATTTGCTTGACAAGTGTCAGTTTAACCCAAGGTTTGAGAAAAGTTTCAGATTTCTTTTTTAGTATAGTAGAGGTTGACTGCCTTATATGGTCTTTTAAAGTTTTTAAGAACGCATCGTAAGCTACTGATGCATTATCTTCAATGAAAACACATTCCCAATTCTCAAAACGCAATTCGGTATTTAATTTCGTATAGTCTACTTTGGAGACTATGGGCGGTAAATTATTGTCAACTTTGAGGTTGCCATACATCACACTTTCAAAATATATTCCCGTCATGCAGTGATCTGTTATTTGCAGGTCAAAGTTGATGCCGAAAGGGAGATGAGGTGGAATATTTCTAAATCGTGCAAAAACATGATCAAGGCAACTACCTGAGATTGGCCTTGTAATGTCGTTTACATATGAAGTAAGACCATTTTCAGCCATTAGTGCTTTATATGAATCAGATGAGGAACAGTTACTTAACGTATCAATATTGAAATCGCCTAAGATAATAAGATTTTTAGTTGAATATTGGGACAAAAAAACAGAAATTTCCTCAATGAAAGAATTAGGTTGCAAAGCCTGCAATCTATAAACACATATAAATTTAAATATTTCATCTTTTACGTTACAACACACCTCAATAACATCCGCACTTATCAAATTAATCACCCTCACATCGCAATCATACTCGTTACTTACAAAAACTAACTCCACCAGAGGAATAGCTATCGTTAGCATTTGCAAAAAAGTTATAACCCGGAATACAATAGTGTCCACTTTCATATGAATAAATCCAAATTTCTGATACAAAAATTATGTCCGGTAAATTATCGAATGCTTCAAGATTTGCACACAATACATCGAAATTCTGACGCAGGCTACGTATATTTTGATGAATTATAAAAAGAGACTTGTTATCTGAATTACATTTTAAATATTCATCATTAACATTATTTAAGGTTCGGGTAGTAAGGCTATCGTATGTAAGATCAAAATTGTCGATCATGCTATTGCCTTTTGACAGCTGCTAAATCTTCAAATGATCTTACAACAACAACCTCACTACCTTCAGCCTTCCTCATTAAAATTTGAGAATTTCGGAACCATAAATACTTATATTTGTTTTCAACTTTGAACTTCTTAGCTGCCATAAATAATTTCCTTGTATGTTTTGTAAAAGAATCGTTAATATAAATGCTAGTGTTGTTGTCTTCATTAAACAGATGAGAGTTGAGCTTCTTCCGAGCACTACGTTTGGCTATCATAACTTTCTGTTTGACTTCATACGATGAGAGATGGATACATAGAATGTCAATGTGTGCCCCAGATTTTGAGTTGGAATGACTTTGCATCTTGATTCGTTTAATATAACACTTATTGATATCGTTACTAGACACCGACACATTTAATGCTTTGTCAAAAATAGTGTTTGCTCTTTCTTTTGCATTTGTGTTATTCAGATTAGGTACACCAACAATCTCGATGACATTCTCCAGCATCCAGCTGCTTTTGTTCTCTCCAGTTTACCTTGCTCTCTAGGTTCGCCACCAAAGTACGGAGATTTTTGTTTTCTTCTTTAAGCTGCTGCACCGTATTTAAAAAGTCACAGTTGATTTGTTTTAGACTTATTATTTCCTCATAAAGCAGTTGAAGGGTTATTGAACTATTGACCGGTGGAGGACAAGCAACATCGTTTGTGCTTGGTAGGGTTATTTGGTTCATTTGATTCAAAGATGAAGAGTGCTGTGTGCTGTTGTTGTTTGTTGGATATATTTGCTGCGTATTCTCTGATGTTGTTTTTTTTTTTGGTTTGTGTATGACTTGTATGCTTCAGTGGGTTCTCCGTGATAAGAGGTTGTTGTAGCGATTGACGACGGCGTGATAAACGACATTTGTCACATCGAAATAGATTACCACTTGTAGACATAAACTCAATGTCTTCTTTTTGTATATTAACACATGACCCATGAAAAAACATTTTACAGTCACTGCAGTCGATTGACATTACACCACTTTCATCTAGTTCGACTTTGCAAATTGAACACAACATGGTTAAAGAGTTTATTGTTAGATATGAACAGTTTATATGAAATCAAAAGCGCGCACCCCACGACACTCTGAGAAACACGTCCGTTCAACTCAGCAGTTAAACTCTCTATGTATGTATGTATGTATTTATTAGTTTAATTAAACTTTTACAGATAAATTTGTTTGAAAAATCTTGTACAAATAAAGAGTTTTGATCAATGATTAATGACGGCTAAATATAAATTAAAATTCCAAATAGAAAGGTTAAATCAAATTGACAATTTCTTAAACATTGTTTACAATAAACACATAAAGTTGGGTGATTGTTTTACAAATCGAACGGCTTTTGAACTTCACCTCTCCGATTCAGTTGAAATTTTTATTCCAGTTTCTATATTGAAAAATAAAAGATACGTGTCCGAGGAATTTTTTTTTTATCGCCTATTTTCGATTTTATAAGATATAACAAATTTCATAATAGTGGTTGGAGACTCATTTTAAACAATATATAGCTCCAAATCCTTAAGAGCTACAAAATTTTCACCAATGACATTTTTGTAGTTAAAAAGTTGAACTTTAAGAAAAAAAATTTAGAAAAAAAAAAATTATCAACAAATTAGTATTGTTATTAACAATTTAATTGTTTAAATCGATTTTTAACGATTGCCCCCAAGATGTATCGAGTTTTTATTACTACCATCGTATTTTGCGTTAAATTTTACGTAAAAATAATGTTTTTTATTTATGGAGACTTTTCAATTGTTATTGTTAAAAAATAATAACGCGTAATGGTAAAAACAACGGTTTTTTGAGTATAAAATGGTATCTGTACCTCATATCAAAAAAAGTTAAGAGTAAAAGTTGTAGATAATTAAAAGATCTACAACTTTTAAATTTACCATATGTCAGTATAACCTCAAAATTTAGTATTATCAGGCAAAGAAGCGAAAAATCAACATTTTATCATTTATTTAGTATAAATTTTCATTTAAATTAAATCATGAGTAAAGTTTTTTGTACGAAATTAAATTTCCTACAAATTTGTGAAACACATTTTTTTTGTTGCTATTGTCATTTACGGGATAGGGGGAAAAACAAATTAAGGAAAAAATTGGGTTTGGTGACCCGTACTACCTCGATGGTGTGAGTTACGACTTCACCGCGATAAGCTTTTTTGTAGAGCATTCAATTGTAAAGAAAGCCTACTAATGCCCTAGACCTTACCATAAAATCCCTCTGAACTGTAGAATTTTTAAGAAAAACAATTTAAGTTTACTTGTATTTTAAACGGGAAATCTTTGCATGCCTTCGACGAGCACTTAATGGTAATAATAAGGGCTCAAATTTTGAGAGAACTTTTTAAGGTATTTCACAAAATTTCGGGATAATGTTTGCATCACAGTACTGGAACTTAAATATAGCATTAACAAGAGAAAACTGACTAGTATATTGCACATATAGAATCGATTTGTTAATTTGATCAACACTTTGCACAAACTAGGTGTTAGATTTATTTGCAATAGACTTAGTCTCAGTAACAGTTTCATAACCGAATTTTATAGATGATATAGTATTTTCTTTATTTTTATTAAGAACGTATTCTTTGATGACCTTCCAAATTTTTTTCTGGTCGCCAGATTTAGAAATAATTTGGTTTTCAATATATTTATTTTTCGCTGATACTATGGCGTTTTTAAAACTATTCCTCTTTACTCTGTATTGATGCCAAGGTACTTCATCATTGGAATAAGCTGCTCTGTTATATGCCAATATTTTGTCATTCCTCAATCTACCCAGTTCATCCGTAAACCAAGCCACTGAATGGTCGCCACGTACTACCTTCCTCACAGTCATTTTTGCTAAACACTCTAGAATTTTCGAATGAAATAAAAGAGACAAGTTCTCCAAATAATCGACGAAAAAAATGTCACTAAAGTTTACCGAATTAAGTACGTTGTTAAAAGTGTAAGTATTATAATTAACAAAAGTTATGACTCTTTTATTGCAGATGGCGCGATTTTTACTAGTGTCTATTTCGATTCGAATTGTTTCATGATCAGTAATCTTTTCACATTTATCAATTACTACTTTAACATTTGATTTGTCTATATTCGTAAGCACAAAGTCAACTAATGTCTTAGAGTTTATTGTTATATTCTCGTGGGTTCATTTACAAGTAATTTCATTCCTTGGTCTGAAAAAATGTTTTTCCATGATGTTGCATTTGAGTTTGGGATCAACATATCAATATTAAAATCTCCTGCTACTATAATATTTTGTTTTTCTTCCATTTGTTGGAGCCACCAGGTTGTATAAAAATTTTTAAAAAGACTTACCGGCGTACTGGGAGATCTATATATAACGACTTTGGTCCATTTAATATTATTTAACCAAACATGTAATTTCATACACCAAATAGAATCATTTATTTTTGATATGTCCACCAAATTCACTTGCAAATGCCTCTTTGAGTAAGCTATAACACCTCCGGTATGACGCGAATGAGATTCACAAACTTTATGTTCATAGTTAATAATTTTTAATTCTGAATCTTCGATAGCACTTGTAATGTGAGTTTCACTAAGTAGAATCAGCTCAGGCTTGTGTTTTTTAATGATTAACTCTAATTCCGATTTGTTGCACAAAAGACCTTGTATATTTAAATAATAAAAAACAAAGGATTTTGATGCAAATGGAGCTTCTATTTGCTGCAGCCAACGCCGTTTCTCAATAGAGAGCTTCCGTTTGAAAACTTCACAGTTTTGATCAAATGCGTGATGGTTGGTGTCTAAATCAAAATTTAGATCATCATTATACCGCGAGCAATTAACACATTTTAAAATTTCCGATTGACACTCTAAACCGTTACCGTCATGCTCTTCACCGCATTTAGAACAAACTTTCTTTACTCGACAGTCCTTCGCGAAATGGTTGAAACCTAAGCAATTATAACATCTTTTCACATAAACCGCATCAGTTACAGCACATTTATCCCAACCGAAGCTCACAGACCCGATTTTTTTTAGCTCTTTAAAACTCTCACAATCTAGCTCCACAACCGCTGTATACCGGTTATATTTTTTGTTTTTATTTTTCCATATCGCTTTTACATTCAATTTTTTATCTTTTAACACGTCATTCTGCTTTTTTAGGCAATTTACTATTTCCTTTTCATTAATTTCTTCCGAAATGTTATTGATACGGATCCGAGGTTTCCCTGCCATTTTATTTACACTATACATAGAACCAAGCTTAGATTCTATATCACCTTTAAATTTTTCTACAGACTTATCATTATCACAAGCAACAATAACACATCCACTGTTAAGCTTTTTAATTCCCGAGATCTGAATACCACTATCCTCAGGTTTAAGATTTGATTTCAGATCAGCTTCCGTTTTCTTCGCGCTTTGGGGATTGATTGGCTTTACAACCACTGCACTTTGCTTTTTCACAACATCTGCAAACGATTTTTGTTTACTTTCGACGATGACCGCTTCTTTCACCTTTTTAATTTCTTCTATCATGATTTTTTCATTAACACTTTTAGAACTGCTCTTCAACACTTTATCTATTTTTTTCTCATAAGATGCAAGATAATTTTTTAAATCACTTATGTTTTTCAACACAAGTTTTAAAGATTTTATTTTTTCTTGACACGGTTCGCACAAAATAACAACACCTTTCGATGCTTGTACTGCCTTCACTTCATAATTTGACAAATTCAAACATTTGAAATGAAATGCCTGGCAACATCCTCCTTTACAGACAACATACTCTGATTGTCGAGTGGACTTCTTACAGTCTGCACAATTCATTTCACTCGACACATACAAAAGCGTTGGTTAGAATCTCTACCGGTGCTTGCACAACCATTCCAACTGAGAGAGAAAAAAAAATGTTAGCTAGACGAAATGTTTCAGTTTAATTTACTAATTAAGGATGAATTTTTTATATTTTATGAAATAATTCACTTTTAAAACACCAGACAACAGCTTAATCTTGGGGATTGAAAGCTTTTCACAATTTAATACCGCCGTTTACACCATAAATACTGTTAATTGTTTAGCCGTCAAAAAACAATGTGTATGTGTATGCTCAAAGAGAGGTAATTAAAGTAGTAATTAAGTAAGTATGTCATTCCAAGCTGAGCATATCGAACGGTTGATAGTATAAACTGCGGTATTGCAAGCTTCAGCCCAGTAAACATGATCAAATAACATACATCTAGCACGTTCAATTATTGTCCTGTTCATTCTTTCAGCAGTTCCATTTTGTTGTGGCGTATAGACATTTGACAACTGATGTTGAACTCCGTTTTCTTTGCAGAAGTTTTGAAAATTTTTAGAGCAATATTCGGTGCCGTTATCAGTTCTTAACTTTTTTATTTTTTTTTTCAGTTTGGTTTTCAACGAATTCCAAAAAATACTTAAAAGTTTCAGATTTTTGCTTTAGAAAATACACAAAAATTTTTTTTTTTGAGAAATCATCAATAAACGTCAACAAATATTTTGCTCCACCGATTGATTTACTTTCCATTGGTCCAACTAAATCCGAATGAATTAGCTCCAATATCTGAAATGATTTACTATTACTTGATTTAAATGGTAGTCTAACCTGCTTCCCTTCGGCACATATTTTACAATTTGTCAAATCAATTTCTTCATTTTCGAAATGAATTCCAGTCACTGCACTGTTTCGCATTTTGCACATACTTTTGTAATTTATGTGTCCAGGTCTCCGGTGCCATAATCCTGCAGTTTCAGTTTCAATCTTTGATAAATTGCACATCGGTTGTTGATTCTGGATCTTATAAATACCATTTTCAGGTTTGCATTGAATCATAACACTATCATCAGCGTTAAAAATTGTGCAACATTCTTTGTTAAAAACAACTGGTTTGTTCTTTTGCACAGTTTTATAAACTGATAGTAGGTTTGCTGATAAGTCCGGAACATTTAAGACATCATTTACTTCAATTTCATGATTATCTTGAAACAAATTAGTTTTTCCGACACAATTTACCAATATCCTTGAATTATTTGCAATCTTGATATTGCTTACATTTGATTTTTGGCATTGAAACAATAAACTATTATCAGGCGTCATGTGATTTGATGCTCCGCTATCCAAGTACCATTCATCATATTGACTTTGAGTTGAAAAGCATGCTAGGAAAGCATCTTTATTTTTTCCAGTCTTCATCTTAAAATCATTTTCACTATTAAGTTTCGTTGGACAATCAGTGCTTTAAGTGCACTTAGGTGCACTTAAGCATTTTTAATTGTTTTCTTCTATTATCATTTCCAATTCTTTTTCCAACGAATGCATTTCCATTTTCATTTTTGTCAAATTGGGTATCTAGTAATTTCATTTTTATTTCCTCAGAAGTAACTTTTTGTCCATTTCCTTCAAAGCTCAATATCAAAGGTCTATAGTCGTCTGTTAAACCTGCCAATAAAATTGCCGACAGCCATTCGTCTCCTATGACAAATCCAATACAAACTAACTTGCTTGCTGTCGATGTGATTTGATCGATATAACATTGCATGTTATCACAAAGTTCAAGACGGATGGAAATCAATGTTCGAAGGAAACCTATTTTTCGCAACATCCCTCGATCTTCAAACATGTTTTGAAATGTTCGCCATATCTCCATAGCACATATAAGTTAGGTTCCACCGATAAAACTAGCATTGTTTTAGCCTGACTTAGTAGTTCAACATTTTTCTCTTTGCTAACCAATGGTGATTCATCTGAAGGTTCTATACATTTATCAAGTTTCTTGAATTCCAAGTAATTCTGCATTGCAAAGCTCCAATTGTGAAAATTCTCACCACCGATCAATTTTTCAACTGTAAAGCTTTCTTTTCTTGAATTCATTGTTGATATGCTAATTTCTTTCTTCTTTTTGTTTAATCAATTATATTGCATTTATCGATTATCGTTCTGGGCCCATAACCTGTTGTTAAATAACGAACCTTGTTGTTCGAGGTTGAATACGATAGTAAATTTACTTAACAGAAAAAATATAAAATTATAATTGACAACAAATAATAAAAAAAATTTAAATTACAAACAAGTCAATTACTCGTACAGTAATTATTTTTTTAACATGTTATTTTTTTAACAGAATTCCAGTTGATTCAAATACCAAGGTGGACTGAATACACTCCTTCTGGAGAGGTTCAGTTCCATGGGTTTTGCGACGTACGAGTTCAGCACAATGATGGAAGCATACGTTCACATATAGTTTGCGCAAAGTCCAAAGTCGCACCAATAAAATCTATTTCACTACCTCGATTAGAACTCTGTGGGACACTTCTTCTTTCGAGACTTGTTAAAACCTATCTTCCGCAAATACCAGTCGAATCCTATCAAATATTTCTCTGGTCCGACTCTTCTGTTGTCCTATCATGGCTCAGAAAACATCCAGGGATGTGGAAAACTTTCATCGCAAATCGAACAAGTGAAATCATCGAAAATGTTGGCAACAGGAACTGGAATCATGTGAGATCTGGCGATAATCCTACTGATCTCGCTACTCAGGGTCTCACTCCATCGGTTTTGAAGGATAGTGATCTTTGGTTGAAAGGCCCTTCGTGGTTAAGCGAGGCCGCAATGGCCGGCAAGCCTTCCACTTGAACCGAAAAGCGAGGTCTTGGAGGCGAAACCAGTCTTGACGTTTGCTACTTTAATCACTTCTAACAATATTTTATGCAGGATTCCGTGTTTACCACGTACCTTAAGAATCCTATCTTATGTTTATCGCTTTCTTCGTAGAAGGTTTCAAAAGAAATTTCTACCAATTTTTTATAATTCATGCCGTATCACTCACTCTTCATGAAATTCAATTCGTTCAGCGTCGCCTCATTTCTCTTCCTCCGCAAACAATTTTGACGTTTACTGCCTTTAGCGATATTGAAATTCTATCGAGATTTTCGTCATTACCACATTGAGAGTTCTCTCCTATTTTTATCGTAATCTACATTCGTATAAAATTTCCGGGGAAATTCAAACCAATTTTTTATGATTTTATGATTCTTTTCGTATTACTCAACGAGAAATTCAATTCATTCAACAACGTCTTATATGTCAGTGTAAGCAACCCTTTTTCTTCGAAGAACTCAAAGCTCTATCTACAAACCGTAGTATCAGTTCAAAAAGCCCGATTTTATCTTTGAATCCTACTTTGGATTCCAACCGAATTTTACGAGTTCACGGAAGATTATCAAAAGCAAATCTCTCTTACAGTGAACGTCATCCTATCATCTTGCCTTACGGAGCAAAATTTACTCAACTCTTAGTTGATTTCATTCATGAACTTACACTTCATGGTGGGCCTTAATGATACGGATGATTCGACAAGCTTATTGGATACCAAAAGTAGAAATTCTTGTAAAATCTTATATTTATAAGTGTAAACCCTGTGCGATCCACAGAAAACAGTTAGGTCAACAAATGATGGCAGCTTTTCCTGATGAACGTTATAATTACTCTCCTCCCTTTACTCACACCGGAATAAATTTCGCGGGACCTTTCACAATCAAAAGCTTCACTGGTAGAAGATGTCGTTTGACAAAGGGCTATGCATGCCTCTTCGTATGCTTTTCATCTGGAAGCCGCCAGCGATTTGTCGTCGGCAGTTTTCCTAGCTGTTTTTGCGCGGTTTGTTGCGAGGCGGGGGACCATGGAACCAATTTCGTTGGTGCCGACACAGCATTAAAAAATGAGTTTAAAAAGCTCCATTCATCATTTCCAGAACTAACTTTAGAGAAATATGGGATTCAAGACTTGAACTGGAATTTCATTCCCCCAGGTGCTCCCCATATGGGTGGGCTCTTGGAAGCCGGGGTAAAGAGTTTCAAAACTTACTTTCGTAATATCGGAGTTCATACTCATTTTTCTTTCGAAGAATTCGCTACACTATTAGCTCGCATAGAGGCGTGCTTAAACTCGCGACCTTTATGTCCTATGTAGAATGCACCTGCCGACCTATTAGCTTTAACCCCAGGTCATTTCCTGACCGGAACTCCACTTTTAACTTTTCCTGAACTGTTGCCCGAAGAAAAATCTCTTTCACTCATAAACCGTTGGGAAAAGCTCAAATCAATTCATCATGAATTCACCAAACGTTGGAAGGAAGACTGAAGACTTTAAAATCGGTGATTTTGTTTTAATTAAAAAGGATAACCTTCCATCCACTGATTGGTGTTTGGGTCGTATCATTAAAGTATTCCCTGGTCCAGATGGTAGAGTGCGGGTGGCACAATAAAAACGCGATTTGGTGAATTTACTCGCCCAATAGTCAAACTTTGTCGTTTGTCTATAAATGATTGAACCAAGGAACAAATGACCTGTCGTAATTCAATACATTCATATTTAAGATGAAGTATCTATAAACTTGGATCCAAACACAAAGCAAATTTAAAGTCGATCAAGATGACACCTGGTATCCAAAAATTATTTTCAAAAAAAGATAAAGGCACTGAAAAAACAAAAGCGGCAGAGATAAAACTATGTGCTTTTTTTGCAGAGCACAACGTTGCCATTGAAATTGTGGAACATCTTATTCCTCTGCTCAAGGACATTTTTCCCGACTCACAAATATTATCAAGTGTTAAATTGGGACGATCTAAATGCTCCCAAATTATAAAGAATGTGCTTGCTGCTGTGGAGGAAAAGGAGCTGGTAAATAAACTGCAAAAAAGTCCATTTTCGATACTTATTGATGAAAGCACCGACATTACCAACACCAAAGATCCCGATGATGGAAAAGTTGTGACGAAATTATTAAAAATGTTAAAAATAAATGCAATGGATTCTGGAGCAGAATCATTATTTGATGCATTTTCGAAAATGATGTCAGAAAAGAAATACCATTGAAAAATATTACTGGGATGGCCTCAGATAATGCATCAGTGATGGTTGGTAAGCGAGACTCATTTTACACTAAATTAAAAGAAGTATGCCCAAATTTATTTCTTATGAAGTGTATATGCCATTCTTCGGCTTTAGTTGCCTCATATGCTTGCAAGGAATTGCCAAAAGAGTGCGAAGAGCTTATGCGGGGAATTTCAACATATGTTTCAGAAAGTGCCAAAAGTTCAGCTGAGTTAGTTGAATTTCAAGAATATTTCGGAGTGGAGGTAAGAAAAATCTTGAAACCAGCTAGCACACGATGGCTTTCGATGCATTCTTGTGTAGTTAGACTGCTAGAAAATTGGGAGGTGTTGAAATCTTATTTTCGACTAGCTTCATTTGAAGACAAAAGAAAAAAGCTGATAAGATTCATGAAGACCTTGAAAGCAACAAAAATAAGGCATACTTTTATTTCTTAAAATACTCGTTACAATTTTTTAACGAGTTTAACGCTCTTTTTCAGAACAGGAAAGTTTTAGTTCATTCAATTGTACAAGAAAGCAAGTTTCTTATTTTGAAAATGTCTAGGAACTTTATTCAACCTGATTTTTTTGTTCTTTCGTGGGATGATCAACTTGCCATATTAAAAGATCCTAGTCCCTAGTGGATATATAATGAATGACTTGAGCAGGGTAAATATGGGCCAAGAATTTGAATATATTTTAGCTGAGCTCGATTCTAATGACAGGCTTGAGTGTAGGCAAAATTGCCTAAGATTTTATAAAACTGCTATCGCTGAAATGGTAAATCGCTTACCATTTGATGATAGTTCCATGGTTCAAATGGAATTCCTAAATCCAACTATAGCATTAGACGTGATAAAAAGTAGCAGTCTTTCTATTTCAGCTATTGTAAACAAAGTTGATCCCAGCATAATTAATGAATCAACCGATGAATTCAAAAACATTTCTATTCTTTTGAGCGAAGATAAAAAGTCGTTCTTAAAAACACTACCCATCGATGAAATGTGGCATGAAATTAGCAATTTAAAAATTTTCAATGATGATATGTTGTTTCCAAAAATAACAAAAATTGCAAAGATAGTGTTGACTCTACCTCACTCAAATGCAGAGGCAGAAAGGATTTTTTCCATCGTAGCCGACGTGAAATGCAAAAAGAGAAATCGGTTAGGACAAGATATGATTAACAGTATTTGCGTTTTAAGATCATCGTTTCAAACGAAGGGCAATACTTGTTTTAATTTAGTTGTAAATGAGGATCATTTGTCATTCCATAATTCGAAAAATTTTTATCCTATTTAAGATACCTAAATTTTTTCATTTTACACAATCCTAAATATTTGTTCCTTTTATAGTTGATATACTTGTAGTTTTCAACACTGAAGTCATTAATTTTTTTCTTTTTGTTATTCTTTTTGTTATTATTCTTTTGAAATCCTGTTAATACTCAAAATTAACTGGTGTTTGTGATTTAAAATATCAAAATAACTTAACTACTTTGTACCTTATTTGTTTGAAAACATTTTTTTTTGTTTTGTTACCTACCTGAATTATTTTTTTAGTTTTAATAAAGTGAAGTCTGATTTTATTATATTTTGTGTGGTTTTACATAAATTTGCTTGTGGGAAAAAGTAAGGGTTTTTCTTTTACAGAGCGTGGGTAAAAAGGGGATTTCTTGTCATTATCGTGGGAAATTGTCGTCCTAAAGTCTGGCATCACTGGTGAGTGATACATACTCAACCGCGCCCAACTTCGCGATGGTGTGAACACTGCCGGCCTGCCCGGAATTGTCATCCATGACATGCTGTTCTCACTCTTTCTTTTTTACTGTGGCAATCGACAAGAACAGACGTGTTTGATAGCTTTCTTTGGCGGCTTCCCCGCATATATATATATATTTTTTTCTTTGATAAATTTTTGTAATACCTACAAGGTATATTTTATTGAAAGTAAATTATTGATATTATTGAAAGAAAAGATAATCAATAAAAAGAAAAGTCGAAAGTCTCGCCAATCATTATTATTTGAAACATTTGTCTCGACAGTCGAGAAACATATGCTCTTTGAGAGCAGGGTATGAAAAGTCTTGAATTAAAAAATACTAATCCTTGGTCTAAAAATAGCTCTCCTCTATGCTTCCAAAAATATTTTACATTTTCTGGTACTTGGCCCTTATTTACCGGCCATCCATGTTTAATTAAATCAATTAAGTTTTTAAGCACTCTCTCCTTTTGTGTTGCCTGAACAAGTATATCTTTTCTCTCATCACTAGCGCTGATGGTATGAACTACTTCATTTATGTCTTCTATTTCAGGATTGACAACATCCTTACAAAAATCGTGAGAAAGGAAGTCTGCAATAAATATAGCTTTACCTGGCATGTAGTGAAAATCTTAATTATACCTGAGTCGTATCCTCATACGTTGTAGCCTAAGCGATGGGACTTCCCTAATTTCTTTTTTCATAATCCAAAGCAAAGGCTTATGATCGGTTTTTACAGGCACCTTATGCCCATATATATATTGATTATACTTTGTGCACGCAAACACAATTGATAAAAGCTCTTATTCAATCTGGGCATAATTGATTTCAGCTGGGCTTAAGGCTCTGGAAGCAAAACTACTCTATTATCCTGCATTAAACAACAACCCAGACCAGACTTTGAAGCATCAGCTTGAGTAACTGAATCCTTGCTGCATTGAAAAGGCTGAAGGGCTATTGCTTTAGCTATTATTTTTTTTTATTTTTTCAAGCAATCTTCATGTACCGAAAGCCAGCAGAAAGTTTTGTTTTTTCTTAAGAATTTCTCTTCGCGGCTGCAAATGCTCCGATAAGTTGAGTATATATGAACGGACATAGTTTAACATTCCCAGTAGACGTTGAAGCTCTAATTTATTAGTAGGGGCATGTGTTTTCTTAATGGTCTTCACTCTATCCGGGTCAATTTCAATGCCATTTGAACTGAGTATACGCCCCAAATACGTTACTCTACCACTCCTAAACTGTATTTTCTCAGAATTAAATCTTATGTTTTCCCTGCGTGCCCTGTCTATTATTTTCTTTAAAATATTGTCATGCCCTTCTAATCTCTTCCCAAAAATTATAATATCATCAATGTATAAAGCCGTTTCCTCTATGTCTATATCTTTGAAATTTTTCTCATTCAGTTGCTGAAAAGCTTCTGCGGCTGGTTTGATTCCGAATGGGAGGCGCAGGAACCTATAGCATCCAAAAGGTGTTGAAAATGTGCAAAGTTTTCTCGTCTCTGCATCAATGGTTACCTGATAATAGCCTTTTTTAAGGTCTAAAATTGTAAAATACTTCATGTTTGCCAATTTAGAAGATATTTTTTAAAAGAAGGTGTAAGATGAGTTTCTTCTACTATTGCTTCGTTAAGATATTTAGGATCTAGACATAAACGCATGCTTCCGTCTTTTTTCTCCACTAAATTTGAAACCCATTTACTGGTTTCTTTAGTGTTTTCAATAATTCCTTACTTGACCAATGCTGTGAGTTCGTCCTCTAACTTCTTCATTAACGAAATTACATCAATTTTATTTTGTATTTTTCTTTCAATTCTCCTAGTCCCTCAAAAATATCTGAGTTTTCTTTTGTAAAATCTTCCTTACTCTTATATGAGGCAATGCTATTTATTCTTGCTATCAAACCATAATTAATACCTACATGATTTAAAGCCTAAAATGGGAACTGAGTTCTCTTCAACTACAACAAAATCTAGTTTATATGTTCTTCCCTCAATTTCGCATTCTAAATCAGTTTCTTCCTTGGTATTTAGCTTATAACCTCCATATGCACATAATCTCTTATCTACTTTCCTAATTTTTGCTTTTTTTATCTTGCTAAAAATACTGAATGGTAGTAGATACATTTACCTCGGCAACAGTGTCCAGTTTGATTTCCGTATTGTTCATTTTGAGTTTTTTGAACCATGCGGTCCTACCGCCATGTGTACTTGATGAAACTGTGTTTATGAAGAACTCGTTGCTACTGTTGTTATATTGAACAATTTCTTCGACACCTTTTTGGAAGCACACTGAAGCTAAATGATTTTTTTTAACACACTTAGCACACATTTTTCCATATACCGTACACCGACCTGTCATATGTTGGTAACCACAAAAATTACAAGCTCGTTCTCTTACATTTCTGAAATTTGAATTAAATTTAGGTTGCGAAAAATTCTTCTTTGATTGAAACTTCCCTGATGCTGCTGCTACTAATACTCCCATCTTCTGCTCGCCGATTCCCGCTTCCCGTTGGCCTGACACCATCGCTGCTCGATTTGCTTTTTGTAAAAATTGCATGAACCTCAAACGTGTTCCCCGTAGACTGTGGATTTTGTATTGCCGCCGCGCCGGCCGTTTGCTGTGTAGAGACCTCTGTCGCCCTCGCCATCTCTATTGCTCTCTAATAATTTCTTTTGTTGCTTTTTATGGCTTACTCCAAGCACAATTCTATCTCGCAGCATCCTATCTGCATTTTCGAACTCACATGGTTTAATCAGTTTTTTCAGATCCATTACAAAATTGTCGAATGGTTCCGATGTGGCCTGATTACGTGTATGAAATACAAAGCTAGAGTAAACTTGATTCTTTTTTGGGCTGCAAAATTCATCGAAGGCTTTGATTACTTTTGAATAATTCTCTTTGTCGGGTTCACTCAACGCCAATATGTTGAATAGTTCAACAGCTTCAGGTCCAACAGAATTGAGAAATATTGTTGCTTGTACTCTTTCTGTTTTCTTGTCCAGCTCAGTCGCAGTATAAAAGAAATCAAAATTTTATTTAAACACTCGCCAATTTTCGGCCACATTTCAATCATGTGGTTTTGTAAGGTAATCCATATTTCACATGATATTTTCGTATACTATTGGTCGATACTTTGGTGGTTTCCCACGAGGTCTATTAACGTCAGATTTTCCTTTGGGTTTCGTGATTACCATTAATTAATATTAAATAGAAAAATGCAATTTCTTAAAACATATTACTTTACTTTGCAAATAATTAATTTTTTTTACATCCTCGTCGCCATGTAGTAATGTGTAACACGCTTGAGGGTTGGATAAGATCTGATTTATCCAAAGAGCTTTACAATCGTCTCATGTATAACGAAGAGAGGAGGTGAGGAATGCAATAATTATCATAAACATTCTACCTGCATGAATCCTGCAAAACAACCAACCGTTTCGAGCAGAACCGGCGGTTCTTCAACACTTTATACCCATCCTCTCCACTTCCCGATTCCTTTTTACCTACAATCTTTCAAAAGTCTGTACAATTACTCACCTATGCAAACGATATTGACGTAATGGGAAGATATAAGCGTGATGTCATAGGTGCTTTTGCGAGTATTGAAATGGAAGCGGCAAAAATGGGTTTGATGGTTAATGAGGGCAAAACGAAGTATATGTTGTCATCAAACAAGGACACAGAACATCGACGAATTGGACAATACGTCACAATAGACAGACTGTATCGCAAGGATACTCAGCAAAAAATTAATAAACGAAAACTTTCATACAAAAAGGAATGATTACGATATCAACCGCGGTCATTTGTCGCGAATAATCATCCACAAAAGAATACTGTAGAGGTAGACAAGATCTTATAGAAAAGAAAAAAAAAACAACAACTTCTCCTTTATGACTTAAAGTTTTCAATTTATTATCTTTGGTTTAATGTGTCGCATTACACAACTAAATTGACATTGAATTCGTTTTTGCCAATCTCTTTTACATGTCGCCTCGGTATCGTCCGCTACAGCTGTTCTCCCCGTTGGTCATCTATGGTCCAGCTATGGATCGTTGACCCTCTGCGGTAACAGATCACATTTACGGGAACAAAAACACGCATCGAATTTTGTTAGTTGCGATGTTCCTCGCACCGCACCGACTCGTGTGCGTCTTTGGCCACCCACACCTTGCTTGCCTAGTGCAAGTGTAGGAAAAAAAACATCGACTTAGGCGGGGCCTAAAATATGAACGCGGTGTTATAAAACATAGCATTGGGTGGGACCAACTTGATGATCGTGGCGGCGGCTGCTTTTATTTTTGGTGAGGGACCTCCAAGATGTTTTGCCGTCGGTAATTTCATCTTTCGAAGAATTTAGGTTTTTTTTCTTGAAGTTCTTTTTCCTGAGGCATGTTGCGCTGCAACATCCTGCCGGGCCCCTGCCTGGGATAGGCAGCCATGATCTTCAATTAGGAGATTATGCCATGCGAGATTCTCATGAGAGACGGGTGACGGTGACATGAAAAAGAAAAAAATGAAGGTATGGTGAATGGTGTGTGGCTATATAGTGTTGACTGTTATTAATTATTAGTTTTAAGATTTATTAAATTCAGATTTAGTTTACTTGTTAGTTTAAAGATAAATGTATAAAATGAGAAATATGTTTATGGTTTGTGTGCGTGTGTTTGATCGCTTGATTCGTTTATCATTGGTAAGAAACAAAGTTTTGTTATAGGACGCTTTAATGAAGCGGTTGCGGTTTTAATTGTTACAACACGAACTTTTCCATCCGCTCCGGGGTGCAGTTCTATGATTTTTGCTAGCCGCCAAAGTGTGGGTGGCGTTTGTTGCTCAGGCAAGAGTACTAAATGACCAACTTTAAGATCATTATTTGGCGTTAACCACTTTGGACGCTTTTGTAATCGAACCAGGTATTCAGATCTCCACCTGTTCCATATATCTTGGTGAATTTTTTGCAGAAGCTGCCATCTATCCAAATGAGATTCCTTTAAACCTGTTAAATCTCTTTCTGGTACGGTGTTAAGTGCTGATCCAATTAAAAAATGACCCGGGGTCAAAATTGAGAGATCATCCGGATCTTCATTCACAGAACAAAGCGGGCGGGAATTTAAGCAAGCTTCCACTTGCGTGAGTATGGTAGCGTATTCCTCAAAGGTTAGGGTATAATGTCCGATTATCCGTTTTAAGTGGTACTTCATAGACTTCACACCTGCCTCCCAAAGACCACCAAAATGTGGAGCAGCAGGCGGGTTGAAATGCCATTGTGTACCGTTGTCTTGAAGAATTTTTGCAATGACACTTGTCCATTGCTTTGGCTTGAAGGATTTTTCTGATTCCATAACATTTGCAGCTCCCTTGAAATTCGTACCACAGTCACTGTACAAATTCGAACATATTCCGCGGCGAGCAGTGAAACGCTTAAAGGCTGCGATAAATGCGGATGTAGTATAGTCGCTAACCAGTTCGATATGAACTGCTTTGGTGCAAAAACATACGAAAATCGCTATGTATGCTTTAGTAATCTTGCTACATCGACCTTTCCAAGCTTTAAGTTGCACTGGGCCAGCATAATCAACACCTGATGTTTGAAAAGGACGCGCTTGACTTACTTGC
This sequence comes from Melanostoma mellinum, assembly GCA_914767635.1. NCBI lineage: Eukaryota > Metazoa > Arthropoda > Insecta > Diptera > Syrphidae > Melanostoma > Melanostoma mellinum. The sequence continues at coordinate 84,585,803 of OU612058.1, forward strand.
AACATTGGCAAATCGCCCATTTTCTGCTGCATCCCTGTTGCCTTGAATCGGTAACATCTTAAGCATTTGTGGATACATTGCTTTACTGCTGATTTCAAATGTAGAATCCAATATTCAGATTGAAGTGTTGCCATCATTAGTTGTTGACCACCATGGAGAGTTCTCATGTGGGTATCATGGACGATAATCGAAAAGTGACGTGAGAAAGTTACTTGACGGGAGTATTATCGGATGCTTTTGTGAATAAGGTAAGTTAGCATTTTCTAGACGACCTCCAACTCGTAAGATATTCTTTTCATCCAAGAATGGCGAAAGTTTCGCTAACTTGCTTTGTTTGGCGACTATTTCTCCCTGACTAAGCTTCGAAATGTCTTCGCTGAAATGCTCTTGTTGCACAAAAACAATTAGACGTTCCCGAGCAGAAGAGATTTCATCCAATGAAAGTGGTCCCTGCACACGGGTTTCTAATTTTTTGGCCTTAAATTGAAAATTTTTTAAGAATCGACGCCAATATGCTGCCGCTCGATATAACCGATTGAGAGATGAAAAACGATTGAACAGAGGTTCATTTGATTTAAACGTCGTGAAATGAACACATAGCTGGAAAACATTAACTATGGGGTACCCAGATTCCAACAAATTGCTTTTGGTTTTTGAACATACAGGTTTTTTTAATTCCAGTTCAGTAGGTTTGACTTCCAAAGACATATACATACTTTCATTGAATGATTTCAAAAATTCCGGACCATGCCACCAATGTCGATTCTGGATGAGATCATTGGAAGAGACTCCTCGAGAAGCAATGTCCGCTGGGTTGTCTTTCGATGAAATGTAATTCCAATTGTTCGAATCAGTAAGTTCTTGGATTTCTGCCACCCTATTAGCAACAAACGTTGTCCTTAAGTATGGTGGGCTCTTAATCCAAGCTAAAGTAATTTGGGAGTCGCACCAAGTGAAAATTTTTGCAGTTTGAAGTTCCATCGTGTCCACAGTATTACCTAGCAGCTGTGCCAACAATAGAGCTCCACAAAGCTCCAACCGAGCTAAAGATTTGGTTTTAAGAGGTGCCACTCTAGTTTTTGACACGATGAGATTGATAAACGTTTCATTTCCGGCGGTAACTTTCAGGTATATTGTTGCCGCATATGCCTTTTCAGATGCATCGCAGAATCCGTGGACTTCGATTTGCGATTTGTTGGTGAAATTAATCCAGCGTGGGATCTCGATGGCACCTAAAAGCTTCAATCCAGATTTGAAAGTTTCCCAAGCAGAAATGATTGATGATGAGAGTTCAGAATCCCAGGTTTGTTTGTCTTTCCAAATATCTTGCATGATTATTTTTCCAACGATGACGCAGGGTGCTATCCAGCCCATAGGATCGTATAGACGAGCAAGATCTGATAAAATAGTTCGTTTTGTTGTTTTTGCATGTTCCGGAAGTGAGATTTTGAATGAAAACATATCCTTTGCAGGATGCCACTGGATGCCAAGGGCCTTGATCGCATTTTTCTCATCGAATGATAATGGTATTTGAACTTCCCTATCTTCCTCTGGCACAGTCATCAATAAGTCTTCGAAATTACTTGCCCATTTTCTTAATGGGAAACCTCCTTTCTTTAACATTGTTATGAGCTGTGTCTGCATCTCCAATGCTTCTGGTACTGAGTCTGCTCCATGAATTACATCATCGACGTAGAAATTTTTTAAGGCTATTTTCGATGCGATAGGATAATCATCGTGTTCATCAGCTGCCAGTTGTTGAAGTGTTCGGATGGCTAAGTACGGCGCAGAGGCAGTACCGAATGTAACTGTGTTTCGACGATAAGCTTTCACTTCTTCTCCTTCGCCATCTCGCCATAAAACAAGTTGATACATTGAATCACCTGGAGTGACCCAAATTTGCCTATACATTTTTGTTATGTCGGCTGTAAACGCAACTTTGTATTTCCTAAACCGTGCAATGTGGTCGAAGATGTCATCCTGAAGTCTAGGACCAACATAAAGATGGTCATTGAGTGAGGTACCATCAGATGTTTTGCAAGACGCATCAAAAACAATCCGCAATTTTGTGGTTGAGCTGGCTTCTTTCACTACGGCATGGTGAGGTAGGAAATAGTGAGGTGTGTTTAGTGCACCAAATGATACTTCGGTCATATGCCCAAGCTGTTTGTATTCATTAAATACTTTTGTGTACTCTTCTCTAAAGAGTGCATTTGTTTTGAATTTTCGTTCTAACTGTAGGAATCGTACAAAAGCTGATCTCTGAGATAGACCTATAGACGGATATTTTGCTTCGTTGAACGGAAGTTGGACAACGTATTTTCCATCCCATTGCCTTTGATGTGTTCTACAAAAATGTGTTTCACAGTCTTCTTCCTCTGGAGAGAGAACCTTTCGACCTTGAACTTCTTCAAGTTCCCAAAACTTCTTAAGCGTATGGTTTAAGATTTCAGGTTCAGTGTCGATGTGAAAAGCTTGTACTTGAGAGTGGTCGTGAGGTGTAACTCCTCCAGACAGAACCCATCCAAGTTCCGTCTTTTGAGCGATAGGTGTACCTTGCGGTCCTTTTATTAATCCTTCAAGGATAATGGATGAGTACGCATCGCTGCCTAATAAAATATCGATTTTCTTTGGTGTGTCGAATTTAGGATCTGCAAGTTGTATATTCCTGAGATGGTTCCAATTTGATACAGGTATTTTCTGCGTCGGGAGAATCGCTGAAAGTTTGGGAAGGACCAAAGCATTCAACTGAAGAGTAAAGTCTTCATTAACGTTTGATGAAATCGTGAGAGTGACCTTCCAATTTGAGGTACTTGCATTGCTTTCTCCAACGCCAATGACTTTTACACAATGCCTTTCTTTTTTCAAACTAAGAAGTTGAGCAGCAGATTCAGTAATGAAAGATGATTCTGATCCCTGATCTAATAATGCCCGCAGCAGTAACGGTTGGCCAGCAGGTGTCCGAACCTTGATAAGAGCCGTGGCCAGAAGAACAGGAGCAATGTCGTTTTCGGCCAGGCACACGTTGTTTGCTGAGGCAATTGCAGGAGGTACAGAGATTTCGGAAGTGCCCGATTGGACAGAGAAAGGAGAGGAGGAAGTTGCAATGTTTGGTTTAGCTGCGTTATTCAAATGCAGCAATGAGTGATGTTTTTGATGGCACGTAGAACACGAAAATATGCTTGAGCAGTTCTGAGTGAAATGTGCACTTGAGAGACAGTTAAAGCATAAGTTATTCTTTTTAACAAACTCATGCCTTTTTGTTGCATTAAATGCTTTGAATTTAAAACAATTCCGAATAGAATGTAAGCCTTGACATAGCGAGCATTTATCAACTGATTTGGAGTTCTGAACACGAACTGTGTTGGACGAAGTTTTTTTTGCTTTTTGGTTAATTACCACTGAGGGGGACTGCCCGATGACATCTAATGTTCTTGATCTCATCAAAATAAAATCTTCTAGGACGCTATACTGCGGGTAGTCAACATGCGTTGAAATGTGTGCTTCCCAAAGCGCACGCGTTGTATAGGGAAGTTTCTGCACTGTATGAAATATGAGAACGTCTTCCCACGACTCTATTGGTACTCCAAGATTTTTCAACGATTGTTTTGCTTCGTTTGTCGTATCGACTAAAATTTTTAGGTCGTCTGATGATTCTCTAGTTATTTTAGCCTGATCGAAAAGAAGTTTGAACTGATTATCTTTCAATAATCTGACATTTTGATATCTTTTCACTACCAACGCCCACGCGGATTCGAAACTTGTGTCTGTATTTCGGAGTATTCTGGCTGCCTCCCCAGATAAATTACTTTTCAAATAATGGAGTTTATGAGCATCAGATATTAGAGTGTTCTTATTCACTATCGCCTCAAACAACCCCTTAAATTCTGGCCACATTTTAAGCGAACCATCAAAAGTTGGTATTTTAATTGGAGGGAGTTTAAGTTCTACCGACGGGAATTGTGCATTTGATCCGTTCAAAGATTTGTTGAGTAAGGTTTGACTTTCAATTTTTGAAATCTTCTCTTTTAACTCACATGAATAACTAAAATAGATTTCTTTTAATTTATGAAAAGTAAGTGCATCCATATAGCTAACTTTTGCTTGTTCCGTAGGAGATTCAACTATTTTTTGGTGAAGGACTCTTGCCTCATCGAAATATGTTTCTAAATTAACTAAACGCGCCTCATTCATGTGTATCGATTTTTTTGACTGCTCTAACTTTTCATACGCTTTAGCATCCGCAACTAAATCTTGCAAAATACTCTGAACAGCATCTATCCAACCAGAAAGTTTACCTTTACTCATGATGAAGTCACAATTTATTTAATAATTTGGAGATCAGATGACACACAACACACGATTTTAATTAGGATCAACTGTGATCAATGAATTAATATATAAATAATGTTAAATTAAAGGCCACACACCTGTAATCATGCGTTGCTCCCTCGATGAACCAGCGCAGCGTCTTATGCAGCAGGTCTTACCAACTGGATGTCTTGAATTGACCGGACGAATGTTCTTTAATCTGTACCACGGGCAAACACGAATGTCTTTCTGTTAAAGTTCAACCCGCACAAACACGATTGTCTTTCTGTTTAATTTTTACCACGCACAACACGATTGTCTTTCTGCTTTAATTTTTACCACGCACAACTTGCTTGTCTTTCTGCTTTAATGGAATCTATATGTATCCTTGAGATCCGACTAGAAGGACCAAAATGTATCGCAAGGATACTCAGCAAAAAATTAATAAACGAAAACTTTCATACAAAAAGGAATGATTACGATATCAACCGCGGTCATTTGTCGCGAATAATCACCCACAAAAGAATACTGTAGAGGTAGACGAGATCTTATAGAAAAGAAAAAAAACAACAACTTCTCCTTTATGACTTAAAGTTTTCAATTTATTATCTTTGGTTTAATGTGTCGCATTACACAACTAAATTGACATTGAATTCGTTTTTGCCAATCTCTTTTACATGTCGCCTCGGTATCGTCCGCTACAGCTGTTCTCCCCGTTGGTCATCTATGGTCCAGCTATGGATCGTTGACCCTCTGCGGTAACAGATCACATTTACGGGAACAAAAACACGCATCGAATTTTGTTAGTTGCGATGTTCCTCGCACCGCACCGACTCGTGTGCGTCTTTGGCCACCCACACCTTGCTTGCCTAGTGCAAGTGTAGGAAAAAAAACATCGACTTAGGCGGGGCCTAAAATATGAACGCGGTGTTATAAAACATAGCATTGGGTGGGACCAACTTGATGATCGTGGCGGCGGCTGCTTTTATTTTTGGTGAGGGACCTCCAAGATGTTTTGCTGTCGGTAATTTCATCTTTCGAAGAATTTAGGTTTTTTTTCTTGAAGTTCTTTTTCCTGAGGCATGTTGCGCTGCAACACAGACATAACTTCGATTTATTACAGGACTTCGTCTACCTAGGATCCGCTATAGACACGGAAAACAACATCAGTGCGGAGATCAAACGGAGAATAACTCTTGCCAACCGTTGCTTCTTTGGGTTAAGAAGGCAATTGAGAAACAAAACCCTCTCCAGAAAAACCAAGGTAACCTTGTACAAGACCTTGATCATCCCAGTCCTGCTTTACGGCGCGAAAGCATGGACCTTGTGGGAAACGATAACATAAAAATATAATAATAATAATAATAATAATCCTAATAATTATAATGATCAATAATAATAATCCTCGCCCTTATAATTTGAATAAATCCCTTATTAATACTTACCTGATAATGTAACCATACCCATAACCTTATCTACCTATAATACAAAAAAAAAAATAATAACTCACCTAAGAAACTCGCATAATACTTACCATTTATTTATAATAGAACACAATAAAACTTACCGTACTTGCACATAATACCTATATGAAACAAATAATACAACACAGATAATATTCCCCATAACTCTAAATAATCCCTATAATAACTACCTCCAATAATATTTAAACACATAATACTCACCTGTTATAACATACTCAAATACATAATACTTACCCTTCATAATATACTCAAACACATAATACTTACCTTCCATGATAAAACATTTATAATACTTACCATCGTAATTAATAAACTACATACTATAATACTTACCTGTAATAATAATCACGAACCAATATAATACTTACCATCTATAATAAATAATCACTCATAATACTACCCACGATAATAACATTATATTAATTGCACTCATAACCTAACTGACCCACCCTACTTGTCCTTTCGCAGTACACAAAGTCTGCAAAAGAAGCATATACCTCGCTTAGCAACCAACAAAAAAATAATGCAAAATAGGCGAGCCTATCTCCACCCACAAAAAGAAAGCAATTACCACCCGCTATGTGATAAGCCGCAATAGTTGGCCGCTAACCGATGGTGTGATCTTGTCATGTACTAACCAAACTGTACAGGCTATGTGCATGTGCAACGGTCGAGTTGGTACATGACAAGATCAGCTTAGCCATCACAGACGGTAATGGGTCATTCAATGTGTGGTTCGAATCGCGATCAGTCGCTCTTGCAAGAATCGATAATCAGTATTTCACATAGTGGAAAAAAAAAGGAACTTGGAGATAAAATTTCGTAAAGACAGTAAAGTGTGCGTGGGTGCTTTTGTGGTGCATTTAATTTCTTTTGGTTTGGCTTAAATGGTACCGGCAAAGAAGCCAAAGAAAATATTCATTGTTTTTTGTTAAATTAAACACGCAGTGTCAAAGTGCAGAAAAGAAGAAAAGAAAAAAAAAAAAACATAGCAAGTCGATACAAATTAGTTTTTTGGTGACGTAAATTAAACAAATGCTCTACGGAGTCGAAAGAAAAAGATAGTTTTGAGTGTGTGCAAGTGCATATCATGAAGCACGAGAGGCGCAAAATAGTTTTCTGCGTTGAAATCATTGCAAGAAAAAAATGATTTGGGGCGTGTTTTAACCCCCAGTCCTCAACAAAAAAATAAGGAAAAATGTGAAAGTACCTAAAAGAAAAAAACATAGTAAAAGTGAAAGATAAGAAAAGTACCTAAAAGAAACAAAAAAAAAAAAAAATAGTAAAAGTGAAGGATAAGAAAAGTACCTAAAAGAAAAAATATAGTAAAAGTGAAAGTATAGGAAAGTACCTAAAATTAAATAGTAAAAGTGAAAGAATAAAAAAAGGATGAAAGTATAAAAAAAGGGTACCTAGAAAAAAACAAAAAAACAGTATAAGTAGAAGTATATTGAAAAAAAATAAGGAAGTAAAAGAAAAGACTAAACATCATCATCATCATCACCATCATCATCATCATCAGCATCATCATCACCATCATCATCACCAGCATCATCATCACCATCATCATCAGCAGCAGTGTATGTGTGAAAAAAAGTGTGTCCTAGTGAATTCTGTTCCCCACCTGACATATCCCCTCATACTACCCTCGTGTCTTTTTTTTTTTCTACCTTCCCACCCCCATATCCTAGTGTTTTTGGTGACCGTGTCGTGACCCTTAGATTTGAGTAACATAAGAAATGTTAGTGAAAGAAGTAAAGATTCATAAAGAAAATTAAGGGTAAAGAAGAAAATAAAATAAGAAAAAAATAAAAGAGAAAGGCAAAAGTGAAATTAGTGAGTAAATTTAACCTGGCAAATTTTAATATTAAAGTGTAGATAGTCAGTGGCAATGGATGGGTAACGAAATACCCTATCTAAACAAAATAAAATTCCTTAAACATTTTTTTTTCTCTCATCAAATAATACAGGGTAGAACTACCAAAGTGGTGCACCTCATTGGCGGATTTAAAGACCTGAGTGAGTACTTTTAAACCATAATAAAAATTTTATATATATATGTTTTATTTTATTTTGTTTTGGGGGGGGGGGGGGGGGGGGATACTGTAAAGTGTTGCCATCTGAAAAGAAAAAAAAAGTATTAAGAAAATAAATTTTGTTTAAATCAAGTTAAAGAATGAAATTATAATAGAAGGCTGATTACCTGAAATTGAAATTTAGAGTAAAGTGTTGCCATCTGAAAAGAAGAAAAAAAATATTAATAAAATAATTTTGGTCTAAATCAAGTTAAAGAATGAAATTATAATAGAAGGCTGATTACCTGAAATTGAAATTTAGAGTAAAGTGTTGCCATCTGAAAAGAAAAAAAAAGTATTAATAAAATAATTTTGGTTTAAATCAAGTTAAAGAATGAAATTATAATAGAAGGCTGATTACCTGAAATTGAAATTTAGAGTAAAGTGTTGCCATCTGAAAAGAAAAAAAAGTATTAAGAAAATAATTTTTGTTTAAATCAAGTTAAAGAATTAAATTATAATAGAATGATAATTACCTGAAATTGAAATTTACGAATGAGGATTCCGATGATTAGTTAGAAATAAAATCACTTATTATAACGTTTCAGAAAAAAAACAGTGTTCTTTTTTTTTGATTTTTTTTTTTTCTGGAAACACACATTTAATTAGGATGTCCCGGTAAAAGGATCCATGGATTGAGGTGGAGATAGGACAGGGATGTGGTAAGCGATAGGGGCGAGGGTGAGTAAGGGGCTACTGCAGGATTAGGAGGTCGCAGTAGCCATGGTGGTATCTCAGGGTTACGAAGGGTGGGCAAAACCTCCGAGGGTCTATTCCAACTAAGACCCTCCCCGCTAGGTAAACTGCACAGGGACATTTGGGTCGCCGGTTTTTTTTTGTAAGGCATGTTTTTTTGGTAACAATGTTCAGAGCTGTGGTTGCAAGAACCCCCCCGCGACGAGCTAGCCTTTGGCTTTTGCAAGCATGCCAGCGGCCACAGCCTGAACACCCCTCTTGCTTCTGCTGCCCGGACCAGCCTCATATGCCTGTACATATTGGGTTGTAAGGGTGGTCTACTAGGAGTGAGAGGGGCTGAACACCGGTTCCGTTACAGGTGGCGCCCAACGTGGGGCCCGATTTGTCCAACCTTTTCGAACTCCATTTTTCGGGAAAGTTTACCTGGCGTTTACGCTGCGTTCACATGTTGAGTCTTGGGATTTGAAGGTCTTTTTTTTAGCAACTTTATTCTTGTGAAAAAAAAAAAGAAATTTTTTTTGGTATTCATTTCGTCTAGCTGTGGTAGGAACATCCGCTAAATTGGGTTAATCCACCCGTCCTTAGGCAGTCGTGCTCCCTACCATAGCAGACATACAATTTTATTTACATTTTAGTGGATTCAAATCCTAAGTTTTGCGATATTATAGGTCATGCTTCAGTTGTTTGAAACGCTTTTGTTTGAAATTTTTTTTGATGGTTGCTAAAGGAGAAGTTGGGATGCTTGGCTGTCACTTTGGCTGTACAAGCCAGGTGAACAAAGCAAGCACTAACCCTCTAATTCAAGGCCCTTTGAAGACCAGGATGAAACATTGTGAGCGCTGGTGTTATGGGTAAACTGTGCGGTTTCATAGCGGGTTTAGTGCTCATACCTGCTCCTATGCTTATCATTACTTTTCTGTCTACTTCACCTCATCCAACAAATATTATAGGAGTTAAACCTTGAATTTTGAGAAAAAAAAATTTTTGGGGATTTTTTTTTTGTGAAATCTCATATTTCAAAGATTTTTTTTTAAAACATTTTAGAAAAGAAAGTTTAATTTTTTCTATAAGATTTTTTCAGGAAAATTTTGTTTTTGGAATGATTTTTTTGACGGAATTGCTGTTTGCTTTTCATGTCACATTTTTTTTAATTTTAAAAACTTTTCAGATTTTTTTTTATTATTTTTTTTTTACTAATACTATTCTTCTATAGTTTTTATTAAAGTTCTTTTTGCCTAATTTTTTTTTAATTTTTAGATAAAAAAAAAAAAAAAATTTTTTTATTTTGATTTCCAATTCTCAAAAATAGTTTTTTACATTTTTACATTTTTTTAATTAAACAATTTTTTTTTAGAAGTTTTTGCTTTTTCTATTTCTCTTTGTGGTGAACTTTTCTTTTGATTTTATTTCTTTTGCTTCACTCCGGTGCTCCGTTTTTATTACATATTTCCGGTTTTGAAATGCGTAAGCGAATAACTAGGTCCAAAAGTAAAACAAATATGAGAAGCCAGATTCTTAGGTCCCAATTTCTGACCGATTCGTTTACTGACCTAGTCGGCCCTCAAGACACTCCTCAACCTCCGCTTCCGAACGCAACGGACGGAGTCGTTAACGGTGAAGGAGCCGCCTCTTCGATGGCTCAGAATCACTCGACCGGGGCTAGACCTCGCCTTTCGGTGCCCACCCCAAGGCCACGAGAATCATTGGGTGGTAATAACGAAGACTTAACGGGCTATATTCAGGAAGTTGTCACTGCAGCTGTTGGTGCGAGTCGAGCGGAAGATTTTCGATTTTTTTCGGGGGAAATGGAGCGAACGAGGACGGCGCTTCGGGACGAAATGGCCAGCATCATTCGGGAGACCCTGTCGGCACCAACTCCGGTTGCTAGAAACCCGAGGCAGTCCAATCCTGTTGAAGCACCTTGCCATTCTTCGACGTCTCGCGAGCAACCCCGAAGATCCTTTTCTCCTACACGGAATCAAACTCCTCCTCGAACACAGCCTCCTCCCCAACGGAATCCTGCAGCTGACACATCCAATATGGACGAGTTCTTGCGAAGGTTACACGACCTTTCGCTGAGTGATCCGCAAGATCATCCCCAGGCACCACTTCGTTCTCTGAACAAACGCTACCACAATTTCCACAAGTGGGGGTTGAAATTCGACCCAAGGAAATTGACGGTAGACGAATTTCTATTCCGGTTGGAGCGGATGAAGGTGGGGAATAATGTCACTTGGGACGATATCGTCCTAAACTTCCATCACTTTGTTAGTGGACCGGCGGAGACATGGTTTTGGGTGTATCTGAAAGGCAACCCGGACATCCCTTGGGTGTCTCTCAGAGATGCCCTCATTGAGCAATTCCGTAGCTTGGAATCGGACTCTGAGCTGTCGAGGAAGCTGTACGATCGTCATATGGGGCAGAACGAGACGTTCGACGATTTCTTTGCAGACATACAAAGACTCAACAGTAAGCTGAGGATTCCCAAATCTGACTTGAAAATAATCGAGGTCTTAAAACTGAACGTCAGAAAGCAGATGGGAATGCTGTTAGTCACGTATGACACGAGTACCCTGACTCATATGGTGTATGTCTGCAGGAAAGTCGAAAAGTACCTCCTCGACCGTGAAGCTGGAGCGATGAGACCAAGGCCTGGAATTGTTCCTCCGCCGCGTAAAAATGTGGTTTCCGAGATGGTTGTCCAGAGAGAGGAAGACTTCTTCTCTCCCGAGCTCGAGGCATTCCATCCGAAAAGAGAAAGGGATTCGAGGAATTACACGTGCTGGAACTGCAAAGCGAAAGGCCATTCCTTTGTTGAGTGCCCGGATTCCCAGAGGTTCCTTTTTTGTTTCAAGTGCGGATGGGAAAATACGACCTCTCCCCAATGTCCTCGATGCTCGGGAAACGAGCCCAGGAGCAGTCTGAAGACCCGGGGGAATTCCTCTCTGGAGAAGAACCCGGAGTCCAACTAAATCTCACCACTCCACTCCACAATCCCAACCCTTCCAAATCCTATCCACTTCCCTGTGAGACCTCCCTAGTCCCTCCTATTCCCGCCGTTAGAATCCTGTCGAGACCAAATACTTCTGGCGGTGCGGTAAGTGTTCCTTCCGTAGCTCCTAAAAGACCTTTAACACCACTTCACGAAAGGCTCCAAAACTATTTGGAGGTCCGTAAGAGGATCTTCGGAAGCCAAAATACTGTCGTCTCGGAAAAGGTTGCCAAGCTGAGGAGTAAGTTTCGAGAAAAGAAGAAGGTTTATAAAGCCATTGAAGCCACCACCTTATGCAGCTCAGACGATCCCCGTCCTTATGCCACCGTCCACATTTTTGGCGAACCTCTATTGGGATTACTCGATAGTGGAGCCAGCATAAGTTGTTTGGGTGCGGATGGCATGGACTTTCTTCGCAAACACGGGCAAAACTTCTCGAAACTTACATCCGAAGTGAAGACCGCTGACGGAAACCAACAAGCCATTGTGGGACGAATCCAGGTGGAGGTTACCTATAAAGGGAAGACGAAAAAAATCCCCCTGTATCTGGTTCCATCCCTGCAACAGAAACTGTACTTAGGTATTGACTTCTGGAAGGAGTTTGATATCGCCCCTCAGCTGATTTCAGAAATTTCCTCAGATCCTTGCTCATCCGAAGTGGATCCGAATGCTCACACACTCACTGAACAACAGACCAAACGGTTGAAAGATGCCATTAGCTTGTTTCCTTCCTCTGCTGTACAAGGCTTAGGAAAAACTGCGCTAGAGGTACATACCATCGACACGGGGGATGCTGAGCCCATTAAGCAACGTCACTACCCGGTTTCTCCAGCGGTAGAAAAACTGCTATATGAAGAATTAGATCGGATGTTAAAGCTCGGAGTTATAGAGCCAAGTAATAGCGCGTGGAGCTCTCCGGTAGTCCTCGTGCGTAAGCCCGGCAAAAATCGCCTATGCCTCGACTACCGTAACAAAAAAGGATGCTTATCCTCTATCGCATATAAATGGACTGTTATCGCGTCTTCCGGAAACACACTTCATTTCGAGTGTAGATCTGAAAGACGCCTTTTGGCAGATCCCGCTGGAGAAGACATCCCGGGAGAAGACGGCGTTTACGGTGCCTGGCATGCCTCTGTTACAGTTCACTGTCATGCCCTTTGGTCTCTGCAATGCGCCACAACGCATGGTCAGATTAATGGACAAAGTGGTACCCCACGAACTGAGAGAAAAAATCTTCCCGTACCTGGACGACTTGTTAGTAGTGTCGAGCACCTTCGAAGAGCATGTGGAGCTTTTGAAAACTTTGGCTGGTCGATTGAGGGAGGCGGGTCTCACGATGAACGTCCAGAAGTCAAAATTCTGTTACAAGGAGTTAAAATACCTAGGATACATTGTTGGAGATGGTTGCTTGAAGACGGATCCAGATAAGGTGACAGCCATTGCGGATTTTCCTACACCGACTTCCGCGAAACAAGTACGGCGTTTCTTGGGAATGGCCGGATGGTATCGTCGGTTTGTGAGAGACTTCTCCACCTTAGCCGCCTCACTTACTGATACCCTGAAGGGAGGAAAAAAGTTCGCCTTCACTGACGAAGCCATTGTGGCATTTGAAAAAATGAAAGCGGCGCTTACCACGGCCCCACTCTTAGTACACCCGGACTTCTCCAAAGAGTTTTTAATTTTGTGCGATGCTTCCAATACTGGAATTGGGTGTGTGCTGAGTCAGTTGGATGAGAGCGGTAATGAACGTCCAATATACTATCACTCGCAAAAACTCAACGCGGCCCAGCGCAATTACAATGTGACCGAGCGTGAGTGCCTAGCTGCAGTCATGGGAGTCCAGAAGTTTCGAGCGTACGTCGAAGGTCATGCGTTTAAGATTGTGACCGATCACGCTAGTTTGAAGTGGTTGATGAGCCAGCGAGATCTGTGTGGCCGATTGGCGCGGTGGAGTTTGAAGCTTCAGGGGTTCGACTTCACCATAGAGCATCGCAAAGGAACTCTGAATGTTGTACCCGATGCTCTTTCGCGAGTGCATGGAGTAGACGCCTTGAGTTGCGATGTCTCGATGGTGATGAAGCCCGGAGATGTACTACATGTTAATCTTGAGGACCCTAGTCTTAAATCTACGGATTACCTCAAGCTTATTGATAGCATCCGAGAACAAAAAGAAAAGCTACCAGACCTTCAAGTGTCGGAAAATTTCGTCTACAAGAAGGTCTCTCATTGCACAGGAAATCCTGTAGAGGATGACCAGATTTGGAAGCTTTGGGTTCCCCAACCGCTAACTGATCACCTGATCGCTCTCGCTCATCAGCCTCCTCGAGCTTCCCATGGTGGGATCGCAAAAACTCTGTACCGACTTCAGCAACAATTCTTCTGGCCTTACATGGCAGCACAGGTAAAGACGTATATTGGTGGGTGTGACATCTGCAAAGCATCGAAGGCTCCGAATGCAACCCTGAGGCCTCCGATGGGAAAAGCATTTTTGGCTGAGAGACCTTTCCAGATGTTATACATTGATTTCCTGGGGCCCTACCCGCGCTCGAGAGACGGGAATACACATATTGTGATTGCGTTGGACCAGCTGACGAAATTTGTAGTCGTCAAAGCACTGAAGAAAGCCACGACTGACACTGTCCTTCGGTTTCTGCACGAGCAAATCTTTTGCGTTTTCGGAGTGCCGGAGACCATTCTCTCGGACAACGGCAAACAATTTGTCAGTCGTGAGTTTGAGAAGTGCCTGACGCAGTATGGGATAGGACACGTCAAAACCGCTTTCTATTCACCGCAAGCAAATGCCAGTGAGAGGGTCAACAGATCACTATTGGCAGCCATTAGATCGTACATTGACCCAGATCAAAGAAACTGGGACAGCCATCTACAGTCGATAGCTAGTGCACTCCGCACAACTATACACTCGGCCATCACCATGTCTCCCTACGAAGCCTTATTTGGGCAAAAGTGTGTGGAGCATGGTGCAGACTATAAACTGATTCGGAAGTTGGACGGATTGAATAATGCGAACGTGGATCTAGTCTCAAAAGCATCCCAAATGAACATCATACACTCGCACATAAAAAACTCATTGGCAAAGGCGCATATCCAATATGAAAATACGTACAACCTAAGGAGCAAAAATGTCAAATTCTCCGCAGGAGATATCGTTTTCCGGAGAAATTTCACCTTAAGCGACGCTTCGAAGAGGTACTGCTCAAAATTGGGTCTGAAATTCGTCCAGATGAGAGTTCGCAAGGTCATAGGGAATAATTTGTATGAACTCGAAGATCTCAAAGGCCAGAAAGCGGGAGTGTATCACTGCAAGGATTTAAAGAAATGAGATTACATCGTTTCTTTCTCTTGTCCTTGTCAAGTCGGCAGGCCTTGTTGAAAGGACAAGTTTTGTGGGAAACGATAACATAAAAATATAATAATAATAATAATAATAATCCTAATAATTATAATGATCAATAATAATAATCCTCGCCCTTATAATTTGAATAAATCCCTTATTAATACTTACCTGATAATGTAACCATACCCATAACCTTATCTACCTATAATACAAAAAAAAATAATAACTCACCTAAGAAACTCGCATAATACTTACCATTTATTTATAATAGAACACAATAAAACTTACCGTACTTGCACATAATACCTATATGAAACAAATAATACAACACAGATAATATTCCCCATAACTCTAAATAATCCCTATAATAACTACCTCCAATGATATTTAAACACATAATACTCACCTGTTATAACATACTCAAATACATAATACTTACCCTTCATAATATACTCAAACACATAATACTTACCTTCCATAATAAAACATTTATAATACTTACCATCGTAATTAATAAACTACATACTATAATACTTACCTGTAATAATAATCACGAACCAATATAATACTTACCATCTATAATAAATAATCACTCATAATACTACCCACGATAATAACATTATATTAATTGCACTCATAACCTAACTGACCCACCCTACTTGTCCTTTCGCAGTACACAAAGTCTGCAAAAGAAGCATATACCTCGCTTAGCAACCAACAAAAAAATAATGCAAAATAGGCGAGCCTATCTCCACCCACAAAAAGAAAGCAATTACCACCCGCTATGTGATAAGCCGCAATAGTTGGCCGCTAACCGATGGTGTGATCTTGTCATGTACTAACCAAACTGTACAGGCTATGTGCATGTGCAACGGTCGAGTTGGTACATGACAAGATCAGCTTAGCCATCACAGACGGTAATGGGTCATTCAATGTGTGGTTCGAATCGCGATCAGTCGCTCTTGCAAGAATCGATAATCAGTATTTCACATAGTGGAAAAAAAAAAGGAACTTGGAGATAAAATTTCGTAAAGACAGTAAAGTGTGCGTGGGTGCTTTTGTGGTGCATTTAATTTCTTTTGGTTTGGCTTAAATGGTACCGGCAAAGAAGCCAAAGAAAATATTCATTGTTTTTTGTTAAATTAAACACGCAGTGTCAAAGTGCAGAAAAGAAGAAAAGAAAAAAAAAAAAACATAGCAAGTCGATACAAATTAGTTTTTTGGTGACGTAAATTAAACAAATGCTCTACGGAGTCGAAAGAAAAAGATAGTTTTGAGTGTGTGCAAGTGCATATCATGAAGCACGAGAGGCGCAAAATAGTTTTCTGCGTTGAAATCATTGCAAGAAAAAAATGATTTGGGGCGTGTTTTAACCCCCAGTCCTCAACAAAAAAATAAGGAAAAATGTGAAAGTACCTAAAAGAAAAAAACATAGTAAAAGTGAAAGATAAGAAAAGTACCTAAATGAAACAAAAAAAAAAAAATAGTAAAAGTGAAGGATAAGAAAAGTACCTAAAAGAAAAAATATAGTAAAAGTGAAAGTATAGGAAAGTACCTAAAATTAAATAGTAAAAGTGAAAGAATAAAAAAAGGATGAAAGTATAAAAAAAGGGTACCTAGAAAAAAACAAAAAAACAGTATAAGTAGAAGTATATTGAAAAAAAATAAGGAAGTAAAAGAAAAGACTAAACATCATCATCATCATCACCATCATCATCATCATCAGCATCATCATCACCAGCATCATCATCACCATCATCATCAGCAGCAGTGCATGTGTGAAAAAAAGTGTGTCCTAGTGAATTCTGTTCCCCACCTGACATATCCCCTCATACTACCCTCGTGTCTTTTTTTTTTCTACCTTCCCACCCCCATATCCTAGTGTTTTTGGTGACCGTGTCGTGACCCTTAGATTTAAGTAACATAAGAAATGTTAGTGAAAGAAGTAAAGATTCATAAAGAAAATTAAGGGTAAAGAAGAAAATAAAATAAGAAAAAAATAAAAGAGAAAGGCAAAAGTGAAATTAGTGAGTAAATTTAACCTGGCAAATTTTAATATTAAAGTGTAGATAGTCAGTGGCAATGGATGGGTAACGAAATACCCTATCTAAACAAAATAAAATTCCTTAAACATTTTTTTTTCTCTCATCAAATAATACAGGGTAGAACTACCAAAGTGGTGCACCTCATTGGCGGATTTAAAGACCTGAGTGAGTACTTTTAAACCATAATAAAAATTTTATATATATATGTTTTATTTTATTTTGTTTGGGGGGGGGGGGGGGGGGGGGATACTGTAAAGTGTTGCCATCTGAAAAGAAAAAAAAAGTATTAAGAAAATAAATTTTGTTTAAATCAAGTTAAAGAATGAAATTATAATAGAAGGCTGATTACCTGAAATTGAAATTTAGAGTAAAGTGTTGCCATCTGAAAAGAAAAAAAAAAGTATTAATAAAATAATTTTGGTTTAAATCAAGTTAAAGAATGAAATTATAATAGAAGGCTGATTACCTGAAATTGAAATTTAGAGTAAAGTGTTGCCATCTGAAAAGAAAAAAAAAGTATTAATAAAATAATTTTGGTTTAAATCAAGTTAAAGAATGAAATTATAATAGAAGGCTGATTACCTGAAATTGAAATTTAGAGTAAAGTGTTGCCATCTGAAAAGAAAAAAAAGTATTAAGAAAATAATTTTTGTTTAAATCAAGTTAAAGAATTAAATTATAATAGAATGATAATTACCTGAAATTGAAATTTACGAATGAGGATTCCGATGATTAGTTAGAAATAAAATCACTTATTATAACGTTTCAGAAAAAAAACAGTGTTCTTTTTTTTGATTTTTTTTTCTGGAAACACACATTTAATTAGGATGTCCCGGTAAAAGGATCCATGGATTGAGGTGGAGATAGGACAGGGATGTGGTAAGCGATAGGGGCGAGGTATCTCAGGGCTACGAAGGGTGGGCAAAACCTCCGAGGGTCTATTCCAACTAAGACCCTCCCCGCTAGGTAAACTGCACAGGGACATTTGGGTCGCCGGTTTTTTTTTGTAAGGCATGTTTTTTTGGTAACAATGTTCAGAGCTGTGGTTGCAAGAACCCCCCCGCGACGAGCTAGCCTTTGGCTTTTGCAAGCATGCCAGCGGCCACAGCCTGAACACCCCTCTTGCTTCTGCTGCCCGGACCAGCCTCATATGCCTGTACATATGGGGTTGTAAGGGTGGTCTACTAGGAGTGAGAGGGGCTGAACACCGGTTCCGTTACAACCTTATCAAAAGCCCGTATGCGAAGACAATGTGTGGAGAAGAAGATACAACGACGAGCTGTTTGAGCTGAACCGCGACATGGGCATAGCCAGAAGAATACGCATAGCGAGGCTACGATGGTTGGGTCATGTAGAGTGGATGGACCCAAACGCTCCGGCTCGACGGGTTCTCGAAAGCACATTGCAGGTAAATCGCGGAAGGGGAAGACCTCGTCTTAAGTGGTGCAATCAAGTGGATGAAGACCGACTTAGAGTGCGAAACTGGAGAGAGCTCTCCCGAAATCGAATCCGATATAGAAGGATGTTGGTTGAGGCCCAGGTTCATCCCGAACTGTAATGCCCGCCTAAGTAAGTAAGTATTTACATTACATTATTTTTTAAAACTATATTTACATTATTATTATAAATTCAAATTCAAAAATAGAAAAAAAGTAATGAAATTATAAAAAAACAAAATAAAATAGACACTCTTTAGCGAAATTTACTAAATCTAGCGGCGAGTGACTAAAATTTAAATAATTAAACAAAATATAAAAAGTGCAAGCGAGGTGAACGGTTTGGTTTTTTTTATATAGGTTTTCTATTTGTGTATGGTTGTATGTAAATAGCCAAGACTTCATTGATTTTAGGAAAATTGATAATACCTTAAGACTTCTGATTCTGAAAGGTTATTTATTAAAAATAGAGGGGGCAACAACTGTGAAAATTTTTTAAAGTGAACTTTATAGTGGCGGGGAATGTTAACAAGATTTTACGAGTTCAAGCGCAGATTGTGCCGTGAATTTATCCTTTCTGAAATATAGCCACTTCTTACAAAAAATATAGTAGTAAAGATGTTTAAGTGGAAGAACTTTCAGTTCCTGGAACAAAATAAAACTTTTATGTAGACAAATAATTCGCACCAGATGCTTTTGTAATATTAGAAAAGACTAATTTTATTTTTATACGTTCCTCCCCAACACTTTATACCATACTGAAGTTTAGAATTAACAAGACCATAGTAAACCATACTTAATAGTTTTTGTGAACAATACAAACTGAGGTTATACAGCTGCCTAGAGCAACACATCAAATAATTTTTTAGCGAACTGGTATGATCGGCCCAGTTCATTCGATGGTCAAGTATTATACCAAGATATTTGAATGTTTTAACAAAATTCACTTGAAAACAATGGTCCGAACAAACTCTTTTGGAATCAAATGTCTCACAAAGATTAAATTTAAGACATCCAAGGAAATGATAAAAAATATCACAGTTACTCAGGCTAGTTGTTCCAGAGAGATGAAAGTGCATTAATTTAGTTTTATTGCTCAACACCAATTTGTTGCAAGAAAACCATCGCCTTAAAAGATCCAAGTCTGAGTTAATGTCTGCAATATCGAATTTAACACAGGTCAGGGTATACACCAAAGTTAGCCTTTTCTTAAATTGCCAAAAAGTGGTGTCAAAGTTGAGAAACGGACTTTACTGTACAACAATTTTTTTCTTAGAATATGACCAAGAATCACATCCCAAACTATGTAACACGAATTACGGAACACCCTGTATATTAGAAAAGAATCCTAACTACCTTACTTTAGTTTTTCGTTGAAATAAAAGGTATAAAGAAATCGCTTATTTATGTTTATCTGTACTCGCAGCATTTGCAATAACAGCTTATATCACTAAAAAATTTCTCTAAACTTTCATTACCAAAAACGATTTACATAAGTTGACTGCAGCCATTCATCAAAATACAAAAGTTCTTCTGAAATCAAACACACATATAACATAAAACCGCTTGAGTAGATTTAAGCGATTATTGCAAAATAAAAAACTCTTTGAAAATCAATCGGACATATTCTTAAAAAACGACTTATTAGACTTAAGCGTTTATTGAAAAACTATTAAAGACTAATAAATAAAAAGATTAATACAATTTTAAACAGTTAAAAACACTTTTTATATTTCCTCAAATGCACATTTCAGAAGCAATGTTTCCATCATCAGTGAGATATATATAGATTAAATTAAATTAAATTGTTTGTCAAAAAACTAACAAAAAACAAGAATGTTTCTTAACAAAATTACAGTTGAGTTGAGTTGAATCTATTGAAAAAATTTTTTGATATTGAATTTTTGGTCCATCATCATTATTCATAAGATTATTTTTGTTTTTAAATATATAAAAAGATTCAAAAGCATCTAATTCATAATTGCTATTTACATTTCTTATTAATTTTAAATTTTGCAAACTAAAACTATGACTATTTTCTAGCATATGTTCTGCAACACTTGACTTTTCTTTTTCATTATATTTAAGATGTGCAAAATGTTCTTTAAGTCTTTTTAGAATAGGTCTTCTTGTCTGTCCTATATATTCTTTTGCACAATCATTACATCCGATAGCATAAATTCCTGATTTTTTAAGCTGTTCAATTTTATTTATTTATTTATTTATTTTATTCATATCAATAACATATTAAAATATCTTATTAATATAGAGTTTAAGAGCACTAGCGGCGAATGGCTATCGACTCTTTGTATTGAAAAAAAAATTACAGTTTAATTTTAAGGATATTTACAATGCTATCTATAGTTAGTATATTCTTTTGGTTTGGAACAGTTAATAGATCTTTGATGTTTGAGTTGAGATCAATTTGGCTTTTGACTTGGTCTGATGAAAAGAAACAGGAACTAAGTAGGTGGTTGATTGTTATTATGCTTTGGCAGGAACATATTGGTGGTGCTTCGTTTTTGAGGAGATATTGATGAGTAATTGCTGTGTGGCCGATTCGAAGGCGAATGAAGTTTGTGATCATCAGCTTAGGGATGTTTGTCGGGAATTTTGGATATTCTTTTTTTGGATTGATACTTGAATAGTGATGTTGATACTCATTCCATTCTAAAAGGTTTTTTTCATTAATCTTGAGTTGTATTAACCTTTTTAGATCAGTTTCGGAGTGCATGTTGAACATATATACTGGAGCGAGGCGAGCATCATTGGCCGCCTTGTCGGCTAGCACGTTGCCTTGTATGCCAACATGTCCAGGTGTCCAGATAAGTTTAAGCTTAGTTGCTTTATTAATCAGAATGTCTCTTATTTTGGATAAAATTAGAGAATTATGTGAAGGATTCGATATAGACTTGAGAACAGAGAGGCTGTCGGAGCAGATTGCCCATTTGCCGGATTCGTTGGAGTACTTTTTTACAGCTTCAAATATTGCCACAGCTTCTGCGGTGAAAATTGATGATGATTCTGGGAGAAGTCCTTGGATGGATATATTGCCTTGATTAGTTATAACGGCGAAGGTTGTGTTGTTTTGATTTTTTGAGCCGTCTGTAAAAAGAAGTCTCCACCCTTTACTTAAAAGAGGGGAGGTTACTTCCGTAAAAAGTGTTTTGAAAATATCATCGCTTGTGGATCCTTTTTTATATTCAGATAGAGTGAGATTAATCGAGTTGCTATCAAGGAATGTCGGTGGATGTGATGGAGTGTATTTAGGATGATAATGAAAGTGTACTCCCAGTTTTTTCCCGTCATCTAAGATAGTATGGATTGCTGAACGGATGCGCCTTGTTCGTATGTGTGTTTTGGCTTGCTTTATGTCTTTGTCAATAACTGATCCATTTAAGAAAGAGATTTTGAGAAGAAGTCTGGCTTTGGCATCTAGGTAGCGTTCCTCGATTGTCGGAAGTCCCGCTTCGGCGAATATATTTTTGATAGGGCTGGTTGGGAAGGCGTTTATACTTCTTCTCACTGCTTGATGGTAAGTAGGTTTGAAAATGTTTTTTGTAGTTTTTGGAGATGATCCGAATATAGCCAGGCCATAATCAATCTTACTCAACATCAACATTTTAGTAAGATAAGATAAAGAATTAACGTGTACTTTACTTTTATTTGAGGATAGATATTTTATAATATTAAGCCTAGCCGCTAGTGTGTTTTTTAAATAATTGCAATGGTCTTTCCAGTTGTATTTACAGTTAAAAATTAATCCTAAAATACTAAGGCTATTTACATTTACAATATTTACATTATTAAAGATTATGGCAATGTTATTACATTGTTTTTTTCTGCAAATATGAATAATTTTACATTTATCTATAGAAATTTTTGAACCAGAGATAACAGACCAATTTTCAATGTCATTGAGAAGATTTAAAAAAATATGTTTAGTTTTTTCTAGGTCATTGTGTTTACAAAGTATATATGCGTCATCTGCATAGACACAATGATCTAGGTCTTTGTATTTCAATATAATTGTATTGAGCTCATCGAAAGCTATAGCAAAAAGGATAACAGACAGTGGCGATCCTTGGGGGATGCCGTTGTCAAGTGATACAGTTTTAGAGAAAAAATTTTTAACTTTTACTGAAAATTTTCTGTTTGTTAAAAATGATTTTATAAAATTGAAAATATTGGGCCCGATTCCCCATTGATTTAATTTTTTAAGAACTAGGTGAATACCTATTCGGTCGAATGCCTTTTCGAAATCAAGTGCCAGAATAGAGACATGATTTCGAGAAGATAGAGCATTGGATATAATGTAGTCTAGATGGAATGAATAAAGATTCATCTAATCTAATCTAATCTAATCTAATTTATAGTTTTTGAAATAACTGACTTCAAAGTCAAAATTTAAGAAAAAAAATTTGAAAATAAAAAATTTGATGTAGTTAGTTGCTTTAATAAATTTTTTGTCAAACTCTGCAAACTCCTTTTTTATATGTCTTATAGTTTTTGAGATAATTGAAAAATAGTAAAACTATTGAAGTATGCAATATTTTCAAAAAATTATGGAAATACGTACGAATTTACAATAATGTTAGGAAATAGATTAGTGAAAGTATAACAATTCATCAGACAGGTGCTTATATGCAATTAGTTTCCGTATGCAACAACTTTCCGCATGGCCCGCTTCGCGGGGGCTCATTATTTTAACCCTTTTTCCGCAGGGTTAAGCTGCTCATGCTAAATATGAAAATAGCAATTGTTTTTCTAACTGCAAGTTATTTGATCGCACTGAAAAATGTATAAAAGTATAAAAATTCATCAGACAGGTGCTTATGTGTAAAAAATTTCCGTATGCAACAACTTTCCGCATGGCCCGCTTCGCGGGGGCTCATTATTTTTATATTATACTTTTTTCAGTTCGATCAAATAACTTGCAGTTAGAAAAACAATTGCTATTTTCATATTTAGCATGAGCAGCTTAACCCTGCGGAAAGCTGTCAGGTGAATCCGGCAGCGAACGGACGCAACGGATTCTATGGGTCGGGCTCTTTACTCTTTCAGGAACTTGGTGATCATGGAAAGTCAGAAGAGAAAAAGGATTTTAGCACGGATGTCTCTGTTCACGATCCTGATTTTTATTTCAGACATGGACATGAAACAGTTGGGATGACGAGCTTCTGAGAATGGGTAGGCAACTTGAAGCAAATCTGGCCTCTCCTCCGCCACCAACTTCGATTGAAAACCAATTAAAATGTGATTCAAGTAAGAATAATTACAAAAAAGCGGAACAGAGGAGAATTATGTACTCGGAAATCTGGAGTAGTTGCTGCACGAAAGTGCACGCCTCTTAGTTGCTGTCGACAAAATTGCAAAGAAAAAATAGATTTTGGAAGACAAGAAGACATTTTCAAATCCTACTGGTCGTTGGGATTTTTTATTGAATGAGTTCTTTTTATTGGAGGTTTGATGGATATAAACATAAGATAGGCATAAGATATAAACGGTCGCAAACGTTAAAATAAGTGAAACTCTACCACGAAACCGACAGAATCATATTAAATATTTTATAAACCTTAATAAAGAAGGAGTTCGTGTTTGCCAAAAGTGCTTCAACGAAACTGAAAGCTTTTTGAAATCAGTTAAAGGAAAAAAAATTGGAGCAACCCAACATACCTTTTAAGGATTATCGTGGTTCCGGTGGAGGGAGTAACGAATTGTCTGAACAAGTGGTTGAACTTCTTAAACCCATATTAACAGTTTTCCAGCATATGAAAGCCAGTATACAACTCATGACTCATCTTGTAAGTATTTTCATGCGGATTTGACTTTGGGTACAGTGTACAAGCTGTTAAGGGAAAAATACCCATCGATTTCCGTTAGCGTGAGCAAGTTTTCTAGTATTTTCAAAGGTGCGTTTGCTTATTAAGAAACTAATCTTATTTCTATAATCTGTTCTATTTAAATAGAGATGACAATCATATTGGGCTTTAGGTCTGTCTTAAATTGTTTTCTTAAGATACTAAAGGCGTATTTTATAAAATAAGTAGTTCTATTTCTAAAAATGTTTAAGCATTTATACTCATCATTTGTTATAACACTGTACATTTGTCTCCATGTTACTTCTTTCAGTTGTAATATTATTAAAAATGAAAACGATTAAACAAAAATGAATAATGAAAAGTTAACAATGAATTTTATTGTGTTTTTTCTGTTTCCTCTTTTGTTTACAATGATTAACTTTTGATATTTTTTTCTTTTTGTAGATGTAACATATATGATTTTAAACTTTAAATTGCGACGCGTTTTGGAGATCACTCCATCTTCGGGCAACTGCTAAGCTCACTGTTGTTAAAGCTTTTAATTGAATTTCTGCTTGTTGTTGAGTGTGGTTGATGATAGATTTTGATTATTTCGCCATCGTTTGATTGGTATTTTGCTTTTTGTGGAAAAAAAAGGCTAGAGGAATTTGTAACACATATATACTAACATAAAAAATCACATAATTACACGTACTAACTAATCAATTCATTACACATATAAAACCAATTCAAACGGGTATGGTACGTTGGGTCTATGAAATAACTCCCACGAAATAAGTCCCACTTTTAAAAACGAAATAAGTCCCACCAAAAATTGTTAAAAAAAATGAAATAACACCCACGAAATAAGTCCCACTTTTGAAAACGAAATAAGTCCCACCAAAATGAAATGATTTAAAAATTTACTTGAAATGAAATAACTCCCACTCAAAATGAAATAACTCCCCCTTGAATAATATATTTCTTAAATGAATTAAGTCCCACTTTCATAAACGAAATAAGTCCCACTTTTTCATTGTTTAATGCGATTTCAAATAAGAAGTATTTGGCTCTTCGAAAAAAACACACGTCGAATAATATGAATAATCAAAGCAGAGGAATAATAAAGAAAAATCGTATACAAGCAAGAAGAGCCATGAGAGATAAGGACAAAAAATTATGGTTGTCCCTTTTACGAAATATTGGACATTTCGTAAAAGGGACAACCATAACTTTTTGCATAAGAAAAAATATAAATTTAGGGGTATGAAATAACTCCCACTTTACAAAACGAATTTATTCCCACTCAAAACGAAATAAGTCCCACTTAAAATAAAAACGCCTAACGAAATAAGTCCCACCAATTGACGAAATAAGTCCCACTTTTAAAAACGAAATAACTCCCACTTTCAAAATAGCAGTTTTTGGTGGGACTTATTTCGTTTTTAAAAGTGGGACTTATTTCGTGGGAGTTATTTCATAGACCCGGTACGTTTCGTCACTTTTTTTTCTCGTTTATTGTTGTTTCGCCTAAGTTGTTTCGCATTTTGTTGTTAAATCTTTCGTTTGTTTAGTTCATTTATTCTTCGATATTTCTCGCTTTGCCTTGCATTCGTTTCCTTTAAAGATCATTTGGCCTTTTATTACTTTATATTCGGCTGGTTTTGTTTTCTATTGTTTCGTTTTTCGATTAGTTCGCTTTTTTTATATAGATTTTGATTATTTCGACATCGTTAGATTGGTATTAGTTAGAGGTGTAAAAATTGGGTCTATGAAATAACTCCCACGAAATAAGTCCCACTTTTAAAAACGAAATAAGTCCCACCAAAAATTGTTAAAAAAAATGAAATAACACCCACGAAATAAGTCCCACTTTTGAAAACGAAATAAGTCCCACCAAAATGAAATGATTTAAAAATTTACTTGAAATGAAATAACTCCCACTCAAAATGAAATAACTCCCCCTTGAATAATATATTTCTTAAATGAATTAAGTCCCACTTTCATAAACGAAATAAGTCCCACTTTTTCATTGTTTAATGCGATTTCAAATAAGAAGTATTTGGCTCTTCGAAAAAAACACACGTCGAATAATATGAATAATCAAAGCAGAGGAATAATAAAGAAAAATCGTATGCAAGCTTGCAGAATGCAGAAGGCTTCTAAATGGAATGGATATTACGAATTTTGATAGAGTTCCAGAATTTATTATTAATTCTTTTTTCGGTCAAGGAACTTATAGAGAACGCCTACTAGTAACAACGTTTGGATTCGTAAATGGATTAAGTACAGATCAATTGTTCCTATTATTAAGATGGAAACCGTTTCGGAAGGACCATCAGATTAAAATTATCGACCTTTATAAATGGCTTGAAGATCCAGAGCATGGTGGACGGTATTATAGTTTTAACGTGGCATTGGGATTATGTAGTTGTATTTTGTATTGGTGATATTAGAAAACATGGAACACGAATTCCAATTTCCTACTAAAAATATAATAAAACCCTTAGATACGTAATTACGTCAACAATTTTTTTTAAATTTTGTTTTTCCAGTAGTTAAGTTCGGTACCTATTTGTACACATTTCTTTAAAGTTTTTTTATTATAGTAAGTATAAAGTAATTAATAACAAAAAAAGGACAATTCGTACAAGGGACAACCATAATTTTTTGTCCTTATCTCTCTTGGCTCTCCTTTTTTTATATTAATTACTTTATACTTACTATAATAAAAAAAACTTTACAATAAATTTTTTTTAAAAAGCAACAAATAGAACATTATGAAATTCAATGAGAAACAACGTGAAGAGCAACAAATAACGGCAAAAATTATTAAGCATTCACTTAAAATGCAAAATTATGAAAATGAAATAAGTCCCACTTAGGTTAGGTTAGGTGGAAGTGGCTGTCAGTCAATGAGTACATTGCCTAACACACTTAGGCCGCAAGGGCCCATTGTGATACCACAGAGATCAGCAAGTTAATCACCTACTGATCTCAGAAACCCGATGTAAGATTAACGAGTTGATCACTTATTAATCTTCCATTACGGTACTAGCCGGTTAATCACCTGCTAGTCGAACCACGTGGAACTTTTAATGTATTTTGAAAGACTTTAAGGGTCTATGTAAGCTAGGTCGCTAGTATCATCGAAGAAGAATTCACCGAGATGAGCCTTCCTCCTATGAAGCAGTGCAGGGCATGAGCAAAGAAGGTGTTGAACGGTCTCTTCCTCCTCCTCGTCCATGCAGCTTCTGCAGAAATCATTGGAAAACACACCAAGTCTTTTGGCGTGTCTCCCTATTAGACAGTGTCCTGTAAGAACACCTATGGTAGAACCTAGACACAGACGGTTCAGGGCCAAGAAACTCTTTGATCGTTTTGAGTCCACACACGGCCAAACTTTTTTGGTTGCAAGGCATGTATTACTCTCAGTCCATCTAGTGTTTGTTATCCTTGAAGCGTCCTGTCTAAGCAGGAGTTTACATGTAGCGATAGGTACACCTATGTTGTTCCATTCTGAGCGTAGGGAAGTGGTCGTGCCCTTTTTGGCTAGTTCGTCTGCCATACAGTTGCCTGGTATGTCCCTGTGCCCTGGCACCCATGAAAGGTGAATGTTAAACTGATTTGACATCTCCCTCAGAGACATCTGACAATTTTGGACCGTGATGGATTTTGTAGAGACAGAGGCAAGAGATTTAAGGGCAGCTTGGCTGTCTGAGAAGATCCGAATATCCGTGGAGGATATGACGTTTTCTTTGAGCCAAGACAGCACCTCCTTAATCGCCAGAATTTCCGCTTGGAACACACTACAATGATCGGGTAGGCGGAAGAAAAGACTGAGATTCAGCTTTTCTGAGTAGATTCCACTTCCCACACCTTCGCTGGTTTTTGAACCATCGGTGTAGAAGTGTATTGCTTCATTTTCCAAAAGAGCGCCATTTTTCCAAGCTTCTCTTGAAGGTATGGTTACTTGGAAATCATTGTCGAACACCAACTTGGGGGTGGTGTAGTCGGATCGATTCGGTAAGAATCTAAAGTTATCTAGAATGGTTGTGGCCGATTTGATTATTGGTCCACTGTGATGTAGCTCTGAGTCGAGTAGCTGAGCTAGCTGTGACTTGTTTGCTGAAGATATCTAGGGGTGTGAGATCTAGTAGTACATTGAGGGCGTCCGATGGGGTTGTCCTCAGTGCACCACTAATACACAGACTAGCCGTTCTTTGAACTTTGGCCAGCTTGTTGTAGTTGATCATCTTGTCTAGTGCTGTCCACCAGACTATCACCCCGTATGTGAGTATCGGTCTAATTACCGATGTAAACAGCCAATGGGTGATTTGGGGGGAGAAACCCCATTTCCCGCCAATGGCTTTTTTACAGGAGAAGAGTGTTACGTTGGCTTTATTTACTCTTTCCTCAATATTGGTTTTCCAGGTCAGTTTTTTGTCAAAAATGAGACCTAGATATTTAGCCTGATTTGACAGTGTGAGAGTTACCCCTTTAATAGTTGGGGGTTTGAAATCCGGAATTTTGTATTTCCTCGTAAAGAGAACTAAATCCGTTTTGTGTGGATTGATGTTCAGACCACAATCTGCAGCCCAATTGTTAAGCTTGTTAAGTGCTGTTTGTAGCAGCTCAGCTAGGGTTTGTGGGTGCTTGCCTGAAACGGCAATTGCTACATCATCGGCATAGGCTATAGCTTTGAAACCTTCGTCCTCTAGGTGGATTAACAATTTGTTAACGACCAGGTTCCACAGTAGGGGAGATAAAACTCCTAACTGCGGGGTTCCTCTACTGGCCATTCTGCTTGTTTTGTAGTTCCCCATTTCGGAACTAATGATTCTGCTGCTGAGCATTGTTGTTATCATGTTTTTGATGTGTTCCTCTATGAGCAGCCCATCAAGAGCATTAGTGATTGCTGAATTTTTAACATTATTAAATGCACCCTCTATGTCTAGGAATGCGACGAGAGAGTATTCTTTATAGTGCAGGGATTTTTCAATGGTGCAAACCAGAGAGTGGAGTGCAGTTTCCACTGATTTACCTTTTGTATAGGCATGTTGCGCCGTTGAGATCAGACTAGGTTTAATTTCTTGTCTTAAGTGTATGTCAATCATTCTTTCCAGTGTTTTAAGGAGGAAGGATGATAGACTAATAGGTCTTAAATCTTTTGGATTTACATGGGAGCTTTTGCCGGCTTTAGGTATAAAGACGACCCTAGCTTCTCTCCAGGCTTTGGGAATAAATGCATAGCTGATACATCCTTTCATGATCATCTCTAAGTTATAGATGATAATGTCTGAAACCTGTTGCAGCTCCGCAGGGATGATTCCGTCAGGCCCTGGTGATTTATAAGGGTCAAAGCTTTTTATTGCCCATAACAGTATATCTTTAGAGATAAAACCTTTACCTGATTGGTTTGCGAGTCGAGGCAAGTGCTCCTCGTCTGTTATTGTCAACGAGCTACCAGGGAAATGAGTATCCAGTAGCAAGTTTAATGTTTCTTCATATGAGTTGGTCCAGTTGCCGTTTTCATCTTTTATAGAACTTGGCATATTTGGACTCGTTGATAGGATTTTCCTAAGTCTAGATGCCTCTGAGGAGTCTTCAATATTATTGCAGAATTCTTTCCAAGAGGATCTTTTGCTTATTTGTAACCTCTTTTTGTAAATCCTAAGGGATTCCTTATATAGATCCCAATCTATGGGATTTCTGGAAGATTTGGCTCGATTGAAAAGCTTCGCACAACTTTTCTTGAGCGGTTCTAGCTCCTTGGTCCACCAGTGTGGTTTCTTCTTCCCTCTTACTATGGTAAGAGGACAGGAGTTACACAAGGCATGGTTAGATCGTCGACTTTGCTGTCAAGATCCTTGGGGTTTGAAGGGAAGCTATTGTCATTGTAGTTGTAACAATGTTTGAAGATTTCCCTGAATTTTACCCAGTCAGTTTTCCTATAATTACGGAAGCCTATGGGTTTTGGTGTGTCATCTGTTAGACTAAATTGGATGTATCTGTGATCAGAGAAGGAGTGATCCTTAGATACAGCCCAATTTTTAATCTTGTTATAGATTGATTGAGATACAAAGGTAACATCTAAAACCTCTTGTCTGTTTTTTGTGACAAAGGTTGGTTCGTTACCGATATTGCATATAAGAAGGTTAGTACTTAGTATAAAATTAAAAGGAGACTCACCCCTTTCATTTACGTCCGTACTCCCCCATACTACGTGATGTGCGTTGACGTCACTTCCTATTATGAGATCCGCTTTGAGCTTTGTTGCGCTTTTTATTACGCACTCGAGCGTCTCTCCTGGTAGCGGCCCTGGTTGGTCATGGCCTAGATAGGCGGACGTGAGCCAGTAAGTCCCGCTGTTGGTCTGCAGTTTTACTGTTGTGGTGTCGCAATTGCTGTAATTAGGTAGTAAAAATACGTTAAGTGTTTTCTTTGCCAGTATGCAGGATCTTGGTTAACCTTTGTCCGTCACATACAGCAGAGAATAATCTTTCGTCCTGAGTCCTTTTACCACGGATTTATTAATCCATGGTTCCTGGATCAGGACTATATCCTCGCCGGACTTGCTCAGTCGGAGAAGGAGTCCGGCTGAGGCTTTGATGGAGTGTTGGAGATTAATCTGGAGTATTTGCAGCATTGCTACAATCATCCAGCTTAATCTCCAACACTGAAGCATTAAGGTCCTCCATATCTGAGGCGGAGTCTAGCAACTCATCTTCAGAAAGGAGAACCCCAAGCAGTTCATCGTCGGAGTCTAAGACTCCAACTTTGTTGTTATCGTCCTTATCGGACGATTTGTTGTCAATTGCGTCTTGATCAGACACTATTGTTGTAGTCTTTTCGACCAGTTTCGAGCAAGACAGCTGTTCCAAAGAGTCAGAGCAACTTACCGCGTCTGTCTCCATGATGGAAGATTCGACGCTCGCAGTGGACTCCTTGGCTTCGGATTCAGCCGCTTGCTTTGGAGGCTTTGCAGCGTCCTCATCTTTTTTGTATATTTTCAGCACTAGGTTGTCAAAACCGTACTGAATAACACCCCCGCGTGCCGCCAGGGGTTCTAATGACTCCTTATTCAATATAACAAGAGCCGACCGATAACGACCCACCGACTCTTTTTCAATCACCGGAACCGTCCAATCGTGAGTGGGCAGATCCGGGTTGCTGTATTTAATCAGCTGGAGAACCATCTCCCGCGATTCATGTAGGGCCGGTACCAGGGCACGAGCTCTCGGTCTGCTTGGGATATCCTCCCTTGCCACAACCTCTAGCTTAGCACCTGGCCAGATCTCACCTAAACCGCACAGCAAGTTTATATAGGTGAAGCGATCTCTGGTCTTGGCAGGCGATCAGCTTGACGCGGTTTTGATGCCAGCCAGCGTCGCTAATTCTTGGGAGGGGTCCCGGATTCGCCTCGATAACAGGTATAAACCTGAAAGCGAGGTGAGCCTTGACGTCCGCCCACCTGTCGGCAGAGATGTTTCCATCCATATTGCTCCGCGACAACAATCTGTCCCTTTACCACGTCACCAAAGGATTGCCCCGGCACCAGTGTCGATGGAACGCTAACCCCGACTCTTGGCTTTTTTGGTTGAGGTTTTTCAACCTCAAACGACCTGTTTCGCTTCGACGTTGAGTTTTGGCTGGTCTCATCTGCAATTTTACTTGCCCACTTCAATCTTTCAACCTCACCCGGGGTTCTCTCCACTGCGGGTTTACCACCCACCGTTTCAATTACCCTTCTGGCTTGGCGACGTATCTGAGCGGGCGTTTTTTTGATCTGAGTCCCCCCCTTGGCCGAGCTGGAGCTGTTAATCACCTCTCCTGCTCCACCACTCGACGAGGGTACGTACCGACCCGCAGAGGTAGGGTTGCTATTCGCCTCTCCAACCCTGCCAGTCTGAACGGCCCTCCCCGTGTCCTTTCTTTTAAGGGCATTCAAGGTGGAGACGGAGTCGTTGATCACCCCTCCATTTCCCCTTTTTGTTAATTTCACCTTGTCCTGTCTTGATGATGGCACCAAAGCAGGCGAATTGCTTTCAAAGCTAATATTGGGGACTTCATTCCCACTATTAGCAGTGGCGGTCCGTTTGCCCTCCGATTCACTGGTTAGAACTAGCTTTGCAGCATGTTCTTGACCAGTTTCCAGCGGGCTCGGCTGCTCGCCAGAGTCGGGATTCTTGGTTCCCACTGCACAGACCTGAATTGGCTTTGCAGCTGGTTCAGAGCCTGTGTGCGAACCTAGTATCCCACTGGTGGAAGGTTTGCCCGTTGGCTCACATTCCTGCTTCGACTTTTCAGCCAAATCGGAGAATGTGTACAACTTTCGTTGCCTCCCCCCAGTTTTCTTTTTTGTCTTTTTGTTCGTTTTTTTGTCTGTTTGTTTGTTTGTTTGTTTGTTTGTTTGTTTGTTTGTTTGTTTTTAGAAATTCCATAGAAGGTCCCACGAGTAACTACGGAAGGAAAAGGTCAGCCCCGGCAGAGCCGTGTACCGGGGTAAGGCTAGTCTATTCTGGACCCTGCCAAGCATCCAGAAGAGCTCGTCATTGATTGGTTTATCCCCCAACCTTTAATTCTTCGGCACGGATTATAAAAGCTCACACCACCACTGAAACTAGGAACCTCGTATCTATGATGAGATTGGATTTCTAAGGATTGTGCTATTGAGAAGTCACAACCACCCAGCGATCCAACCTAACCTTGGCTGTCACCGTCTGACATCGTCCAGACACTGATAAGTATATGTAGTGAACATTGCCCGCCCGGCACCCACTTGGAGGGTTCGATCGAGGATTTTTGCCGAGCTAAGTCCCACTTAAAACGAAATAAATCCCACCAAAATATAAATTTAGGGGTATGGTATGAAATAACTCCCACTTTACAAAACGAATTTATTCCCACTCAAAACGAAATAAGTCCCACTTAAAATAAAAACGCCTAACGAAATAAGTCCCACCAATTGACGAAATAAGTCCCACTTTTAAAAACGAAATAACTCCCACTTTCAAAATAGCAATTTTTGGTGGGACTTATTTCGTTTTTAAAAGTGGGACTTATTTCGTGGGAGTTATTTCATAGACCCTCATAACTCCCACGAAATAAGTCCCACTTTTAAAAACGAAATAAGTCCCACCAAAAATTGCTATTTTGAAAGTGGGAGTTATTTCGTTTTTAAAAGTGGGACTTATTTCGTCAATTGGTGGGACTTATTTCGTTACGCGTTTTTATTTTAAGTGGGACTTATTTCGTTTTGAGTGGGAATAAATTCGTTTTGTAAAGTGGGAGTTATTTCATACCATACCCCTAAATTTATATTTTGGTGGGATTTATTTCGTTTTAAGTGGGACTTATTTCATTTTCATAATTTTGCATTTTAAGTGAATGCTTAATAATTTTTGCCGTTATTTGTTGCTCTTCACGTTGTTTCTCATTGAATTTCATAATGTTCTATTTGCTGCTTTTTAAAAAAATTTATTGTAAAGTTTTTTTTATTATAGTAAGTAATTAATAACAAAAAAAGGAGAGCCAAGAGAGATAAGGACAAAAAATTATGGTTGTCCCTTTTACGAATTGTCCTTTTTTTGTTATTAATTACTTTATACTTACTATAGTAAAAAAACTTTAAAGAAATGTGTACAAATAGGTACCGAACTTAACTACTGGAAAAACAAAATTAAAAAAAAATTGTTGACGTAATTACGTATTTTTTTTTTTATAATTAACGCGCACATCAAGGGGTTATGAATACCCTTATAATGTTATTAAACACAGTGCGAGCATTTAGGAAAATAGGAGAGGATTTGAAAGGAGACACCGATGCACGTTGCTTTTGAATTTTTGTAAATCGTAATTTTTTTTTTTTTTTTTTTTCACTATCAGAACAGCTTATTTCAAGCTTGTGAAACAATGTATCTTTTCTTCAAGAGTTTTTTCACCCTTAAGTACTCAGAGATATGTATCACTGTCATCATTTAGCGAGGTGTTAGTAGTTAGTAAGCAAAAATTAAGTCTAACACACTCAAGACAACAGAGCTAAGAAATATTACAAAATTATTGATAAACATATACAAAAACAAATTAGATAGCTACATATAAACATAAAATTAATTATTAAATATGACAATTACAAAGATATAAGAAACATAGTCAAGAGAGTGGAGCTCTGGTTCTAATCAAGGACTTTAACGTAGTTTTATTCATGTGAAAATCTATTAAATTAGAGTTTAGGTTGAAAACTTTTATCATACGAGTAATAGGCTCATTCAATCCATAATTAGTTCTATGATAAGGACAGTGAAGTAACTCCAAGTTGCGCAGTTGGTATGAGCCTCCCCGGTAGTTAAAACTTATGCAAGCGAGCAAGTCGGGAGCATCAATTTGTCCTGTTATGAGCTGGTGAATAAAGACTAAATCATTATTTATTCGCCGATGCGAAAGCAGTTGCATATGCAAAAGTTGGATACGATGCTCATACGGTGGAAGGTCATAAGGATCAGTCCAAGGAAGTCCCTTGAGAGCAAATCTAATAAATCTTCGCTGTATACTTTCTATTCTTGAATTGTGGACTGCATAATAAGGAGACCATACTTGAGAAGCATATTCTAGATGGGGTCGAACATGACAGTTATACAGCGAAAGAGTGACGTAGGGGTCCGTAAACTCCTTAGCCCATCTTTTAATAAAGCCTAGCATTGAATTTCCTTTACTAACAATGTAATTGATATGCGATGTAAATTCTAAATTGGAACTAAAGTAAACACCGAGGTCCTTAATACTGGACACCTTGCATAACATTTGATGAGAAATCGAGTAATTATGCAAAGCCGGTGTACGTTTCTTCGAAAAAATTATACTTTGACATTTGCTTGGATTGAGAATCAAACCATTTTTATCGCACCATGTGGCAAAATTTTCAACATCAGATTGTAAAATAAGACGATCGGCTGCGCAGTCTATTTTCTTGAAAATTTTCATATCATCCGCGAAGATCAAAATTTCACTCGATGACAAGCTAAAAGTAACATCATTAATGGCTAGAATAAAGAGGATAGGGCCAAGGTGACTACCTTGTGGTACTCCTGAATGCGCCTTAAAGGAGTCTGAAAGAATGCTTCTAAATTTTACCACATATGATCTATCAGTTAGGTACGACCTGACCCAATCGACGAAGGTCGAAGGGAATCCATATGCATTTAGTGATTTAGTTTAAACAATATAATATCATGAGATAGTTTATCGAAAGCCTTTGAAAAGTCAGTATATATACAATCTTACTCTTGCCCGCTTTCAAGCGCGTTTGAACATTTATGAAGGAAGTATACAAGGTTTGTTACTGTTGATCTTTTCTGTACAAAACCATGCTGCTGTTTGCAAATTATATTTTTAATATCGAAAGTTAAGCTTTCACAAACAAGCTGTTCAAATAATTTGGGGATACACGAAAGCTTAGATATGGGTCTGTAGTTAAGGATATCTGATTTAATACCTTTTTTAAATACAGGTGTAATAAAAGATCTTTTCCACAGTAAAGGGATTCGACCAGAATCTAACGATAATGAAAACAGGTAATGAAGGGGAAATGCAATTTGGGACGGTGCCGTGAAATAAGGCCAAGTGAAATAAGGCCAAATGGAGGGATTTGGCCTTATGTCGCTTTTAAAAAGTGAAATAAAGCCAAATTTTAACGTTTGGCATTATTACACTTTGCTGAAGTGAAATAATGCCAAACAGATTAACTCATTCAAAGGGAAATAAGGCCAAATGCTTTAATTTGGCCTTATTTCGCTTTGCGAAAGTGAAATAAGGCCAAATCAACTTGAAACCGGAGATATAGTCAAATTGCTTTTTTTTTTTGTATATGAATTGCTTTCCCATTGCATTACAGATCTGGTAGGCAAAGTATAAAATTTTTGGTTTTTAGAAACGGGTCTTTCCGTAAGATAAAGTGAGCTAATAAAAGAAAAAAATTCTCGCGAACTTTTTGCTATTATTATTTTTTCAGTAAGGAAAACTAAATACATTAAATTAAATAGGCGAGTGTATAATGTTTAATGTATTTAGTTTTCCTTACTGAAAAAATAATAATAGCAAAAAATTCGCGCGAATTTTTTGCTATTATTATTTTTTCAGTAAGGAAAACTAAATACATTAAATTAAATAGGCGAGTGTATAATGTTTAATGTATTTAGTTTTCCTTACTGAAAAAATAATAATAGCAAAAAATTCGCGCGAATTTTTTGCAATTATTATTTTTTCAGTAAGGAAAACTAAATACATTTAGTTAAATAGGCGAGTGTATAATGTTTAATGTATTTAGTTTTCCTTACTGAAAAAATAATAATAGCAAAAAATTCGCGCGAATTTTTTGCTATTATTATTTTTTCAGTAAGGAAAACTAAATACATTAAACATTATACACTCGCCTATTAAGTTTAATGTATTTAAATTTCCTTACTTTAACTATATAAAAAATAATAACCCGATTCCGTGCCCAATTTGTAGGCAAATTGTTGAAAACAGCACAAAAATCTTATGTTAGTTCTATACATTTACTATACTGATTTGCAAATTTATGTACAAACTTTAACTGTTGCCTATACAATATACATATCTACATTTAAAATAAAAAGATCTTTGACTTAAATATGTTCTCTTCAATCATTTCAAAAATTTAAGAATGTTTTTTAGTTCATTTTGGGTAATCTAGGCAATCGAAAGCGAAATAATGCCAAATTGGCCTTATTTCACTTCAGCAAAGTGTAATAATGCCAAACGTTAAAATTTGGCCTTATTTCACTTTAAGAAAGCGAAATAAGGCCAAATCTCTCCATTTGGCCTTATTTCACTTGGCCTTATTTCACGGCACCATTTGGGACTTACACTTTTTTAAAATTATTGGAGGGATGCCATCAGGGCCAGCAGAGTAATCATCGTTCAAAGATGAAATATTGTGAAGGACTCTTTCTAGGTTAATTGGAACATTATTAAAATTAACTTGAGGACATTAACGAAAAAACTCGAAATAATTACGATCTATATCAACAATAGAATCAGAGAAGGAATTACAAAAATGGTGAGCAAAAGCGTTGCAAATGTCGGATGTTTTTGTCAAAGTGACATTACCATATGTAAAGTTATCTGGGTATCCATCCGAATCTTTCTTTGAATTTACAAAGTTCCAGAAACTTTTTGGATCATCCCTTAATGAGTTGCCCATTCTATGAACATAACTTGAGTACAGAGTTTTTGATAGTGATTTAAATTCCTCAAAAAAATAGATGTAAGAAAGGTGATCAGATTCAGAACGCGTCTTAATGTAGGTCCGCCAAGCACTATTTCATTTGTTGCGAAGCTTTTTTAGTTCCTTAGTGTACCATGGGTGATTAGAGCTCACATTCTTTGAAATTTTGAGGGGTATAACTTTGTTCATGCAGTCGTTAAGAATAAAATAAAAGTAACTAACTGCTTCGTCAATATTGGTGAAAGCTGAAATATTATTAATATTAGATTTACTTAGTTCATCAGAAAGCATTTGAAAGTTAGTCTTTCGATAGTCGAATGTATGCGAGCAATCATATGAATTACTATAACTATGAATATGACCGCTTAGGTCAAGGAAAATGTCAAGAGGAGGGTGATAGTCATCTACATTAGTAATGCCGGAATTAGATTTAAGAACGACAGTACTAACAGCGTCAGAGGTAAAGACTAAATCGAGATTTCGATTTAAAAAGTTTTTAATACAGCTCACTTGTTGTAAGTCAGTAGAAATTAGATAATCCAATAAGATAAGCTCTTGTTGAGAGGATGTCAAGGAAGCTTTCTGAAATGAACAGTCAATTGAAGGAGACCAATCTATATAAGATAGATTAAAGTCACCCAGCAGTAAAATATTTATATCTAAAGAAGAAAGATTGTTTAAATAATCTAACACTAATGCCACTTCATTGTAGGCAGGGGCAGAACTTTTTGGGGGAATGTATGTGCCAATTACATAGACTGTCTTAGACTCAAAAGTAACTTTACTGCAAATTAAATCTATTGTTAAAATAAAAGGAAAAGTGATACTAGATGACAAAAAGCTATTGCGACAAGCTATGAGAACACCCCCTCCTACGTCTGCGTCTACATGAGAATGGCGGTCTTTTCTAAATACTTGAAATTCTGAGTTAAAAAGTTCTGTATCCAGAATGCCTGAATGAAGCCAGGTTTCTGTAAGAACAAAAATATCATGGGCAAAAGCTTGAGAATTAATAAAAAAATCAGTAGTTTTACTACGAAGCCCCCTTACATTCTGGTAAAATAGGGAGAGTCTTATTAGTTTTTTGAAACATTATTGACGGCACTATTTTCAACACGTTTCTTCTTGGAAGAGCCAACAAATTCTTTTAAAAGAGTACCTGAAGGCCAGAAATTCGGGTTGCAAAGATAATCAAATTGTGACGGAGGGACAAAAATTTTAAAGGACGAAACAAAACTGTTAGGTTTACTTATTTTCGTACATCTAATAATTAAGTCATTAGATATGTTGTGGTTCAAAGTTAGATGGGATATAATATCATTGGATGTTAAATCAGGCTTAAGGCGGGATACAAAAATTTGTTTAGGCTTGGGAACTGATTCTACTTGTTTGGGAATTGGAAATGGTTCAATAGATGATTCACATTAATGGTTTCGGGAACTGATTCGACTTGTTTGGGGATATGAGGTAGTTCGGTAATTTGATTATCAACACTAGAAGGCCTACTAGAAACAACAGCTAAATCGACAGTTGTCGTTTCATTGTTGTTATTTGTAGGACCAACACAGCTTCTAAGACCTAACCGTTTTTCAGAAGAGTGAGTATCTTGCTTTTTCTTTTTAGACTTATTAGGCTTAGAAATATCTGAAGTAGACTGCACTAATATGTCGCTTGTTTTTGATGAGACATTAGGCAGAGGAGTATGCGGCTCTTCCAAATCATTAGTTGAGGTTGATATGTCAACCGAAAATTTGGGGGCTGAAAAGTTATTAAGGTTTGAAACCGCATCATTAAAATTATTACAGAGTTCATCAAATCCTTTCTTGATTTTGGTAATATCAGTCCTAAATGACGACATTTTAAATGCAAGTTGGGATAGAGAGATTTTCCTGCAATCAGGACAGAACCATACTGCAATTTTTGATGCGTCAACCTTTTCTATAAATAAGGTGGTTGACCCAACGCATTTAGCATGGTAAAACTTCCCACAAGGGCCGTAACATGCAAAAAGGCATGCATTAGGAGAAGAGTCCAGACATTTCACCGCTGAGCATTCCATTTTAATTAAAGAATTTAAAAAAAAAAGTAAAAAAAAGAAAAAGAAAAACGGAGAGATTGAAAATAAAAGTTTAGTTTTAATAAAAAAAAAAAAAAAAAAAAAAAAAAAAAAAAAAAAAAAAAAAAAAAAAAAAAAAAAAATGTTTGCTTGGATAGTACATTTGAACCTCAGATGCTTGAGGGCCAGTTGCTCAATCGAATCATAAATTTAAGTTCTACATAAAGTTCTACTTTAGTATGGGGATTTTATGTAGAACTTAAGAATTCCGGAACGTCTCATACAAAAATGAAAACTTTATGTAGAACTTAAATTTATGATTCGATTGAGCAACTGGCCCTGACACAACTATCTTCGCTCTAACCAACTACGCCGTGGAGCAATTTAAAATTTGAAATACAAAAATAATAATTTAAACACAAAAACTAGGATTATAAAACACAAAAAAAAGCTTTCATGCAGTAATTATGATAATTCAAGCAACGTAAAGTGCTCAAGAGACTTGCACTTGAATTATCACTCAATTAAGGTTACGGATTTTTTTTTTTTTTTTTTGAACGAGAGAACTACACCGCTTACCAAAGCACAATTAATTGGCAAAAATTTAGATATTTAACACAATTTCACTGTATTCACTGTTGTCAACTAAGAATATGGACTTCAAAGCACACAAATAAACTATGAGACACAAATAAATCACAGTAGAAATTGTAAAAAATAGAAAAAATTAAAGGAGTATTATGACACACAACCAACACTATGGTAACCAGAGCTGCCACTTGATTGATTAATGCAAAGGAAACACAGAGCCAGGTAAAGCATTCCACATTCGGGTGGTGCGACTAAAATAATAATCTCTATACTTGACTGTACGCCCGAAGTTGGGCTCAAGGCAGAACTGGTGAGCATTCCTAGCGAGGCGGGTGTTGCGGCTAAATTGTTTCAAGGGAAAATTCAACTGGCTATTTCACTAGAGCACTGTTTGTGGAAAAAGCGATAAAAGAGAGTGAGACAGGTAACGTTTCGACGATGTCCAACAGAATCAATCGATTCTACGATTGAACTATCACCTATCAATCTTAACGCTCTATTTTGTACCCTATCAAGTAGGCGCAAAGATGTTTGAGAAGCACCTGACCAGATATGAGAGTTATACTCCAGTTTTGGGCGGATGAAGGCCTTATAAATTGTAGCCAGATCAGAAGGGGTGAAGAACATCCTGCATCGTCTCAAGAAACCTAAGCATTTAGCAGCGTTTTTGGCGACCTCAAATATGTGGTCGTTCCAACGAAGATCATCGTTTACACGCATACCAAGTACTGACAGCTTTTCGGTTTCTTCGATGCAGGTACCACTCATGGATAATGGCAATGGGGAATGTTAAGCTTCAACGACAAGAGACAGCATTGAGTTTTCGAAGCATTGAATTCTACTCGGTTCATAAGACCCCATGCAACAATGCTGTCAAGGTCAGATTTCAATGAGCTTATCATACGCAACCGTTCCAGTTCCACATCCGAAGAGCAGGGACGTGAATTTGGAAACGAATATGAAAAGCTGAGGGTCGAGTCGTCAGCAAAACAGTTAAGCGGATTAGAAGTTTCAGACAAGAGATCATTAATGAAAATGAGGAAGAGAGTCGGAGACAAAACGGAGCCCTGGGGCACACCAGCATTTATGAAATGGGTATCAGACTTGAAGCCATCCAACACAACTTGTATTGAACGGTCGGAAAGGTAATTTCTAATCCAACGAAGAAGAGACTCATCGATACCAAAAGCACGCATTTTCGATAAAAGAGCCTGATGCCAAACTCTATCAAATGCTTTAGAAATATCAAGCGCAATAATCTTACTTTCTCCAAAACAATGTAAAGATTGGTTCCACTTTTCGGTGAGATAAGCCATCAAATCACCAGTGGACCTTTTGCTACGAAAGCCGTACTGACGGTCATTAACAAGCTTTCGTTCTTCAAGATATTTCATAAGTTGACGGTTTATCAACGTTTCCATGACCTTGGAAACAAGGGACGTTAGTGCAATTGGACGGTAATTGGAAGGGGAGGAAGATTCGCCTTTTTTAGGGACGGGCTGGACAAATGCAGTTTTCCATCTGCTCGGAAAAATCCCAGCAGAATAGGAAAGATGGAAAAGTTTACGCAGTGGTTTTGCCAGCGTAGAAGAACACCTCTTCAGAATAACGGCGGGGATACCATCTTGACCAGCGGATTTATGTATGTTGAGATCTTTAAGGACTCTCTCGTTTTCAAAAGTGGGACTTATTTCGTGGGAGTTATTTCATTTTTTCAAGCAATTTTTGGTGGGACTTATTTCGTTGTTTCGTGGGAGTTATTTCATAGACCCAATTTTTACACCTCTAACTAATACCAATCTAACGTCGAAATAATCAAAATCTATATAAAAAAAGCGAACTAATCGAAAAACGAAACAATAGAAAACAAAACCAGCCGAATATAAAGTAATCAAAGGCCAAATGATCTTTAAAGGAAACGAATGCAAGGCAAAGCGAGAAATATCGAAGAATAAATGAACTAAACAAACGAAAGATTTACCAACAAAATGCGAAACAACTTAGGCGAAACAACAATAAACGAGAAAAAAAGTGACGAAACGTACCATACCCGTTTGAATTGGTTTTATATGTGTAATGAATTGATTAGTTAGTACGTGTAATTATGTGATTTTTTATGTTAGTATATATGTTTTACCAAATTCCAATAAAATGTGTGTAATGTGTATTGTGTGATGTGCGATGTGTGCCTCTTCTGTGTAATGTATTATTTATTAATAAGAAACAAAAAAGAACTTGGTTAAATTGTCTATTTTTATAACATATACTAATTTGAATGTGATTTGATTTACTACTATTTGATTTGTGAATTTATGTATTACATGTTAAGGCCAACCGATCTCGTTGGCGATCAATTTACGAATGTCTCAATGTGGCTTATGATTTACAGAAATTATGATTTATGATTTGTTAAGCTTGTGCGAATGCGACACAAAACGAAATATGCAAAAACCAGTATTTCGGTTATTTTACACATATCTGATTAATTTCAAGTTCAAGTTCAAGTGCAAGTATAATAAAATGTATGTGTAATAAGTAAAGAGAAATTGTTACGTTATTGAGTTAAGTATGAATTTGAGTTTTTTGTTAGTTTTAAGAAAATAAGGTATGTAGATTGATGTTTGGCATTCCTAAACATCCAGACTTTCAGAACGTGGTAACCGGGCTACTTTGATAATAGGACGAACGTAGTCTCCAAACTTGGTA
This sequence comes from Melanostoma mellinum, assembly GCA_914767635.1. Taxonomy (NCBI): domain Eukaryota; kingdom Metazoa; phylum Arthropoda; class Insecta; order Diptera; family Syrphidae; genus Melanostoma; species Melanostoma mellinum. Next base: position 84,628,600 of record OU612058.1, read on the forward strand.
CTAATTGTTACAACTCGACACTTGTCATCCTTTCCAGGGTGCGTTTGAATAATTCGTCCCAATATCCATTTGGATGGTGGCAGATTGGGTTCTTTGAGTAAAACAACATCATTGACCTCTAGATTGGGTTGAGGTGTTTGCCATTTTGAGCGATGCTGTAGCGAAGTGAGGAATTCCTTGTGCCATCTTTTCCAAAACCCTTGAACCATTGCCTGTAAAAGAGACTAATTAGAATTCATAGAAATATCAGTGTTGGATAAATCAGGTTGAGGAACCGCAGTGTACGGTTCTCCAATTAAAAAATGAGCAGGTGTAATGGCAATTGGGTCAACATCGAAGGGTCATTGGTCCTGCGTACTCGCAACCAACTCTGCTGAAGGGTCGAGCATATCGAACGCGATCGGACGGAAGATTTCCCATAAGCTGTTTCGCTGTTGCTTTTTGCTGACGAATACAGCCAATACATTCTCGTACAACCTTTCGAGTAAGATTTCTGCAACCAAGTTTATAAAAAATCTGTTTGATTAAGGTAAATAAGAGAGAAGCCCCAGCATGTAAATGGGTTTTATGGGTAAAGTCCGCGATTATTTATTTATTTATTTATTTAATTCATCATATTCTTATTAAGTATAAATCAATAAAGCAAACTTATATACATATATAATATAATGATAGCTAGCAATCTGTAACTTCTTGAAGTTAATGTTGAATGCTACAATTTAAGAAAGCATATTTAATAATTCATAAGACTGACAGCCCCGGATCTTCAATTTTTCAAAGGCGGGGCAAATACTAAAAAATGCCGCCCCCACCAATTTATATTTGCTTTTACCTTTATAATCTTTATTATTTCAGCTATCAGATCTTCACTAATTGACTGACAACTGGACACAAGCCTTTCAGAAAAAATGCTTAAACCGCTGTTTTTTCTGGTTTTATCCTATTTATTTACAGATATGTAGAATATATATTTCATACACAGCACAGGATAGGATTTAAAATAAAAATGTTTATAATAAAGACAAAATCAAATTTACTATTGTATTTATCATTTGCAATTACAACTTTACTCTTCAAGCTTTTTGTTCAGCAAATAAATCTATGACCTTATCATAATTTAATTCGTGTGCGATTCGATTTTCTTTCGCTAAGATTGCTAGACTGGATAAGCGTTCCTGGCTCATTGATGATCGCAAATAATTTTTAATTAGTTTCAGTTTGCTCAAACTTTGCTCACAGCTTGCGGATGAAGTGGGAAGCGTAGAGCAAATTCGCAAGGCAACACAAATATTTGGAAAAGCATCCTGCAAATCATGCGCATAGATCTGTTGCAACTTGCAAGAGATAGAAACCGTTAGGTTTTTCAATGTCACCAGCTTGCAAAATACAAATGCACAGAGCTTGCTCTTTAAAAAAGTAAAGTTCCTGACAGAATTCAACGGTGCTCACATCTCGCTAATATTTTTTAGCCAGATCCGCTCCATACTTTTACAGTTCTACAATTGACATTTTTAAAATATTATTTTTATTTTATTATTATTATTTAAATGCTTTATTTTTCAAAAAAATTTTTTACAAATTTGGTTTTACGTACATAATCAAGACATGGCCGAGTGCCGTCTGTCTGAGTGGTAACAATATTTTGTTTTTCAATTACAATTTTATATAAATATAACTAAATAAATATCACAATATTCAAACATTTAACGTTAAGTTAACATGGACTTTACATTTAACATGAATGGGATTTAATGCATCCAGGACGATGGGGGTTTGGTTTGCACAGAGCACCCGAGCGCCCCTGTTCGCTCGTTGTTGGCGTTAAATGTAGAGCCAAGTTTAAACAATTTAATTTACATTTATATACATTTAGTGATCATTACAACAATAAAGTTAAGTGATAAATAAATTATGATAATAATTAATTTATATGGACTATAATCAAACTAGAGTAGATACAGCAAAAACAAAATCGATATCTTTACAACAAATATAAGTACTTAAAAAAACTCATTTATAACATTTATTCTGTATGCAAGTGCTTCATTACAAAACCCTAAGAGCCTTTTCCATTGACTGCCATTGAGTATCAGTCTTATTTCTTCATCTTCTAAAGTTGATTTATTCCAATACACCCTTCTAATTTCTTGAAGTATAGGACATCTTCCTAGGAAGTGGCTGATATCTTCACGCTCTCTTGAATTGCACAAACTGCATTGTTGTTCCAGATCCGCTCTATGTGGGCGATAATTAAGGCTAAGCAGTTCACCCCTTGCTTTAAAAATTGTAGATATTTCACTTATGGTGAATGAGCTGTTGAAATAGTTATTCTCGCAGAGGTTGTGGTTTAATGTTCCATACATGAATCTAGCTGAGGAATTCTGTGCCTGTTCAATGAAGTTTTGCCTTTTTGCATCATCTAGTTTCTGCATCAGTTGGTAAAGTTGGGGCTTCCAAAAATTGAGGTTCGCAAGGTCCAAAGAAAGTTCACATCCACACTCCCTAGCTAGATTGTGCCATTCTGCAAACCAAATTGAGTTGTTTCTGATGACTTGTATAGCGGTCCTTTTTGGAAGCCGATTATCATCCATTTCTACAACTCTTAGCAGATAATCAATTTGTAGTTTGAGGGTAGTCATGAAGAGTTCAGACAGGCCAGTCTCTAGATTGATCATATAATTTGGCACTGTGCTAGGTAGTTTGAACATTTTCTTAACGTAGTACCTTAGCAAGGATTCTACTGACTCGTATTTTTTATAACCCCAACACTGTGCACCATAAAACATAACGGCTCTAGCAGTTCCTTGGAAAACTTTGTATTTAGCTTGGTGTGGTATGCAGTTGTTGTTAAAAACTCGTTTCCAGTTAACTGCGATAGCAGCTTTGGCCTTTTCTAACTTACTGGTTATGTGTTTTTCCATGTTGAAATTATGAGTAAGCTTTATGCCTAGATAAGTATAATCTTTTACTATTTCCAATGGTTGTTGTTTAAATTTCCATTTCTCATTTCGTGCTGGCTGTCCTGAGCCATTTTTGAAGATTAAAACTTTCGATTTTTGGGCGTTTACCTCTAACATCCAGTGCGTGCAGTAAGTCTCAATTTTATTAATCATCAGCTGCAATGACTCGGGGGATTCTGCGAAAAATACAGCGTCATCAGCGAATAATAATCCTTTTATATTGTCTTCTCCTAATTGCACACCGCAGGGTAGATTTTCTGTTATGTCATTAATAAAACAGTTGAAAAGGATTGGGCTTAGATTACATCCTTGGCGTTAGCCAAGCTCAACTTTATAATGATCGGATAGATTTTTCCCATCGTATATTGCAGACTCTATATCATCGTAGAGAACTCTTAGTGATTGCACAAATTTATATGAAACCCCAAGATTGTACAGTTTATATAAGAGTAGCTTTCTGTTAATGGAGTCAAATGCTGTTTTGAAATCTACAAAAAAGGCATATGTGGTTTTCTTTTTCATCAACCTTAGCTGAACAATGTTAGATAACGAAAATATATTATCAACCGTGGAGTATCCTGATCTGAAGCCCGATTGATATTCGCTTATTTTATTATTTGTTTTTAACCAATTACTCAGTCTATCCGAGAGGATCTTAGCGTAGATTTTCATTGCCGTATTCAGAAGTGTAATGCCTCTATAGTTTGCAGGATCGTTCGGGTCTCCTTTTTTGAAGAATGTGATAGTTAATCCCTATTTAAAATAATCAGGTACAGTGCCAAATTTGTATATAATATTAAGTGCATCTTTTAAAGCTTTTTTAAAATTTTCAGGTGCATTTTTATAAAATTCTGTAGGGATTCGGTTGCTTCCAGGTGCTTTGTTGGTTTTCATATGCGAAAGGGCATTATTAATTTCTTCAGTTGAGAATTCTCGGTCCAATTCTGAAACAAAATTCATTGGTGCTGCGTACGAGATTTGGCATACGTTTTCGTTGACTTTTGAAATGTTTTCAAAATAGTGTTTGAGACATTCTAGAGGGAGATTAGTTTTATTTGTGTTTTCGTTTCCATTAATTTTTTTTGTTAACTTCCAGCATTTACATTTTTAAAATATTATAGCCATTAAGAAAAGCGAAGTTCATATTCAGTATGTTAGCACAATCAAACCTCTTTTTAATTTCTGATATGATTCGATCAAATACCATCATTATTTCTTTAGAAAAGAGTTGAACAGGTTTGAGTGTCTGTATATATCATCTTCACATTCACATAGGGTCAACACCACTTTTTCAGCCACTTCTCTAGGCTCATTTATCCAATACTCTATTGGATTTTGTCTCATTTTTTATAAAGTTTTGAGCAGGCCACCCATTAGAGCGAGATTAGTGCAAAGATTATATTTTCTTTCTGAATCTCAATATTCACTCGATTGATTTCGCGGAGAATATTCGCCCAAATAGTTAAATTGAGAATAAATTTAAAATTCTTTATAGCTGTTAAGATATAACCTGCCTCGTACTTAGTTTCTGGAGCATGAGAAATTTGCTTAACGTCTTCCAAGGCTTCCGCTCTTTCTGGCAAATTATTCTATATAGCATTCACAGCAACATGTTTCGCCGACCATCTCGTCTGACTACTTCCTTTTAAATTTGCCTTAACATTTTTTTTTTCACAATGTCCCACCTAGTAGTATGGAGCCAACAAAAAGAAATATACTTTTTGAACCAGTCCAAATAGGTTAATAGCTTCTTGGCATAATGAGGCAGAATGAACACCTACAAGATTTAAGGAGTGAGCCAAGCACGGTACGAACTCGGCCAGTTCATTTCTTTCTGCAATCCTGGCTTGTACTCCTTTATGGATGCCGGCCATATGGACCCATTGTCATAAGATTGGCCACGACATTGTCCAATATCTAAATCATCAACAGCCAATTTGTCTAGAATCCGTTGACAAATGTCCTATCCTGTCTTTCCAGCAACTTCTATGAAATCAATGAAACTCTCTTTTGTTTCACACACATCGCCAGTTCTTTTTACATATCGAATAACCTGGCTCATTTGTTCTGTATGGGATACATCTGGATTCTGGAGTGCAGTCGAACATATTATCTTGTAGTATTTAGCTTCTTTGATTTCACTTAAAATGCTATCTCGAACTGTTTTTGCCATTATGTCAATTATTTCATTTTGAATTTTCTTTGATAAATATGATACTTGTCCCTTTTTTAAGTGTTTTAATTGAAACTTAAGAGTTGAACTATGTTTGGCGAGCAGAGAGATCAAGTTCAAGAAGTTACCATGATTAGGCTGAGGACATTGTGTGATGAGATGAGCACAATTAGATGATCGACAAGAAAGTACAAAAACTTATAATGATAGTAAAATGCGATCTGTCCACTTTGACTTTTGACTTCCTTTTGACTGTCCTTCCCTTCGCTCGCAACCACAGTGGCTGTTTTGAAACTGAAAAGAAGAAAAGTTGTCCACTTCTCGGTCGCAGCAAACGATGCTGATTTGAAACCGAAAGGTAATAAAACTGTCCACTTCTTGGAATTTCGAACATGTTTTTGCCGCCCCCTAAACTTGCCGCCCGGGGCAAGTGCCCCGGTCTGCCCCCCCCCCCCCCCTAGATCCGGGGCTGAAGACTGATGTGGGGTACCAGTTGAAAATTTAGTATTAAACAAAATGAAAGGTTGAAGTATATTTTTCTATAATTAAAATTTTAATTTATAATTGCATATTACGAATTTTATTGAAAAAAAAAAAAAAAAAAATGAATTTAAGAAGAACAATATAATGCAAGAACTACATAATTAGGTTACCGAAAGATTGTTTCAATGCTAGTTAAATCGATATGAAAAAGCCAATATTTAACTTTTTTTTAACGATTGGAAAATGTAAGTTTTGCTTATCTCAGGTGGAAGTTTATTAAAACATTTTTGAGCTGTTACTGTATAAAAACGAGCATATTTGGTTTTGTGAGCAAATGCAACATTAACAAGAGCTAGTTCATTGATGCGTAAAGAGTAACATTCCGAGTTCCTGTTTGGGATGTTACCACTTTGTTGAAAGAGTTCTCTTAGGACTTTAAATACATAGATGTGTCTCAAAGGAAGAATTTGTAATTCTGTGAAAAGAGGCCAACTATTTGTAAGACGGCTTTTACCAGATATTATTCAGATTAAGCATTTTTGAGCCCTTAGCAAACCAATTGTTGCATTTTTCAAAAGCACCACCCCATTGTAATTTAGAATTTGCAAGGCCTTAGTAAATCATTGTTAATACTTTTTTAAAGCAATAAGGTTTAAGGAGATAAAGCTTTCAAGTAACTCGCAATAAGTGAGATTTAACTGTTTGGATATGAGGTTTTCAGCTTAAATTTGTATCAATTACAACACCTAAATATTTGTACTCAATGACAGTTTCTATTTATCGCTGATGATCAGCTTATAAAAAACAAACCACAGTCTTATTTTTTCTAAATCTTCTCCGATTTTTGTAATACAGCCAAGCATAGAAGTTTCATGATAAGAGAATGCAATGTCGTCAGCGAAAGCTGTAGCTAAGCCATTCAAATTCTAATCGAAAAGTTAATTAATATATATTAAAAATAAAATCGGTCCAAAAACAGACCCTTGAGGGACACCATTCTTTAATGTAAGGCAATTGCTAAGTTTGCCATCAATATTCACTGCTTGTGTCCTACCTCTGAGATAAAAATGAAACCAATCATGAATTTTACCTCTAAAACCAGACCGGTATAGTTTTTCAAGTAATATTTTGTGGTCTACCAAGTCAAAGGCTTTTGACATGTCAATGAAAAGAGCCATAGTGAACTAAGAGGAATTAAATCCTAACTAATATTATAAATGTGAAAGTCCCTCTGTCTGTCCGGCTTTCTATGTTACCATCTCTCGCACAAACTACTGAACCGATTCAAATAAAATTTGATACAGATATAGTCTAAGACTTGAGGAAGGACATAGGCTATATATTTTATCCCTAAATTCCCACGGGAACGGGAACGTATACGGGAATTTAGAAACTACAACACCGATTTCAAAAATTTTTCCACCGATAGAATGCTTCTCTTTTCCAGAGTAACATAAAATTTATTTCATCCACATATTCCTACGGGAACGGGAGTCCTTACTAATATAATATGTGTGAAAGAAGCTCTGCCTGTTCGTCGTTCTATGTTACCATCTCCCGCCCAAACTAATAAACCGATTTAAATGAAATTTTGTACAAAGATTGTTCTGAACTTAAGGACGGACATAGACTTTATTTCATTCAAATATTCCCTCGGGAACCGGTCCTCACTATTATTATAAATGCAAAAGTAGCTCTGTCTGTTCACCTTTCTATGTTACCATCTCCCGCTCAAACTAATGAACAGATTTTAATGAATTTTTGTACAAAGATTTCTCAGAACCTGAGGAAGGACATAGGCTATATATTTTATCCCTACATTCCCACGGGAACGGGAACGTATACGGGAACTTAGAAACTGCAAACACCGATTTAAAAAATTTTTCCACCGTTAGAATGCTACACTATCCCTGAATTACATAAACTTTAATTTATTCACATATTCCTACGGGAACGGGAGTCCTTACTAATATAATAAGTGTGAAAGTAGCTCAGTCTGTCCGTCGTTCTATGTTACCATCTCCCGCCCAAACTAATAAACCAATTTAAATGAAATTTTGTACAAAGATTGTTCAGAACCTGAGGGAGGACATAGGCTATATATTTTTTCCCTATGTTCCCACGGGAGCAGGAACGTATACGGGAACTTTGACACTACAGCACCGATTTCAAAAATTCTTCCACCGTTGGAATGCTTGCTCCATAGTCCCTGAGTAGCATTAACTTCAACTCATCCACATATTCCCACGAAAACGGTCACCCTATTCCCACGGGAACGGGAGTTTTTACTAATATTGAAAATGCGAATGTAGCTTTGTCGGTATGTTTTTCGTATGTCAGCCGTTCAAATTGCTAAACAGATTTTATTAAACTAGCTAAAGAGATGGTCTAGAACATGCGGAAGGATAAAGGCTTTATATTTATCCTTATATTCCCACGGGAACAGAAATGGGAATTCAAAAACTACGGTCTCAAAAGTACTTTTAACAGGGTATAAGGTGTTGAAATAGGGGATGAATGTATATTTTTGGAAATACCGCCATTTTTAAGGCTAGAAGTTTCAAAAAAATGTTTAATGCTCTTAATCCTAATCCTAACTAATATTATAATTGTGAAAATAACTCTGTCTGTCCGACATTCTATGTTACCTTCTCCCGCCCAAACTACTAAACTGATTGATATGAAATTTTGTATAGAGATAGTCTAGAACCTGAGGAAAGACATAGGCTATATATTTTATCCCTTAATTTCCACGGGAACGGGAACGTATACGGGAAATTAGAAGCTACAGCACCGATTTCAAAAATTCTTCTACCGTTAGAATGCTACACTATCCCCGAGTAACATTAACATTAATTTATCCCCATATTCCTATGGGAACGGTCACCATATTCCCACGGGAATGGGAGTCTTTACTAATATCATAAGTCTGAAATGAAATTTGTCTGTCTATTTTTATTTGTTATCAAAAACCGCCCAAGCTTTTAAACCTATTTATATGAATTGGTACACAGATATTGTCTTCAGCCTGAAGATGGACATAAGGCTATTTATGTTATCCCTGTATTCCCACAAGAAACGCAAACATAAACGGGAACCTGGAAACTACTGAACTGATTTCAAGAACTATTCTCCCGTTAGAATGCTACACTATCTCAAAGTAACATGATCTTTAATTTATCCCCATATTCCCATGGGAACGGAAGTACTTACTTACATTATAGATCTGAAATCAACTCCGTTTGTCTGTTTTTCTTTGTTACCATCTACCGCCCAAACTATTGAACCTATTTGTATGAATTTTGGTGCAGAGATAGTTTTGAACCTGAAGAAGGACATGGGCTGTATTTGTTATCCAAATATTTCTACGGGAACGGCAACGTAAACGGGAACCTTGGAGCTACTGGACCGATTTCAAAAGTTCTGTCACCGTGAGGTGATTTCTGTTAAATTGTCGATAACACAGTTGACCTGAGAAGAAATGTCTATCTTGATCTTCAAATAAATATTTTCAATCAGTAATATTTATTTCAGTAATGACTGTTTGAAAAGTCGGTTTCGGCGCCGACTAATGAGATAGTTAACCATATAAACTAATAAGTTATAGACTAGACTATATCATAGACACTGAGCAAGTGACATCATACCCTATAGAGTTTCTTAAATTTATTCGAATTATCATAAGTGGCTGCAAGTTTGTGTTCCAGTGCCAATAATGAGTAATCTAGAATTGTACACAGCTACAAATTACACATTTGGGATGCGGCATTATAAAAGATTTAATAATGACTGAAACAGCGATAGGAGAAAACAGAAAACTATTGATTCCCCGTATTTCTTTAATTCCCACTGATTTTTTCATTTTTCATTTTAGTTTAAAAGATTGTATCAAACTCGCAAAACCTTTTTATTTGACATAAAATGGAAAAAGTAAGAACGTCGTGTGCAGATATGTACATATTGAAATAAAATAATAAAGCAATAGTTTACCAAAGTGCACGTGTCTTATTTGCAAAAAAGGTGCCTAAAAATTGAAAATGCTGCCGAAAATCACTATCCCACGCAGACGAAGTCGCGGGCACAGCTAGTTCTTCATAAAGATGGCCGCTCAATCTGAGAATGGCATTTTCTGTAGGTTTTCCTGACCTAAAACCGAATTAATTGTTAGAGAAGAAATTGTGCTTATTGAGAAAAGAAACCATACGTGATTTTAAAAGCTTTTCACATAACTTAGAGAAAGTCAGAAGAAGAGAAATAGGCCTGTAGTTTTGAACATCTTTACGGTTGCCTTTTTTGTAAAGAGGAACAACTTCTGCACACTTAAGTGATTGAGAAAAGAAGCCGCTATATACACACATGTTAAATAAGTAACAAAGTATATCACTTATATTAAACACAATTTTTTTGAGGAATGTATTTGTAATACCATCACTTGAACACGAATTTTTATTATTTAAAAACATAATGAGTTTAAAAATTTCTTGAGAAGTGATGGCATTAAAGACAAAGCTAGCTGAATGTTCTTTTTCAGATGACAAAACTCTTGCTTAATCGTTGCAAGTGCAAGAACTGTTTGAATCCTTTGGTTTTAAACGTTCAGAAATATCTATGAAGTATTTATTGAAAGCAACACCAATACTATATGAATCTGAAATAGACAACCCATCAACATCTAAATTATTAATAGTATTCCGTTGTGTGCTTTTACCTAAAATACCATCAACAATTTTCCATTCTTCCCTACTGTTACCTCTATAGCATTATGCATCTTATTTGTGTAATAATCATCGCGGGCTTTATTTATTTTCATATTAACTTCTTTAGATAACTTACTTTAGAACTTTTTGAGATTTACGTTGTTATAGGATATCGGCGGCATTTTTTAAAAATTTTATTTTTCACTTTAATTCTTTTTAAAAGATTTGCTTATATCCATGGTTTTATGTATGTAGCTTTCTTATCTGAATTAGTACTGAATAAAGTTCAATTTTCTACATGTTTATTAATGATTGACATAAAAACTTTATAGGCTAGCGAAGGATTGGTTTCACGATAGACAGGCTCCCAAAATTCATATTTAAGTTGATCATTTAACTTTTTATAGTTTATATTCTTTTTGCTTTTTAAAGAAGAGCAGATTGTATTGTTGATTTTATTTACAGATAGAGTAACCATATGATGATCTGTAATGTGAAGATCTAAAGCAGTACCAAAAAAGTGGCTTTTATTATTTGTGTGTTTTCTTGTAAAAATATGGTCAATGCAAGTACTACTTGAAGATGTTATGCGAGTTGGCTCATTAATTAAGACTCTGTGAGATTTGCACAAGATTGCGGGGTGTTTCTCAGAATATGTCAAGTTAGAGTGTTCCAACCGACCGCCGACACGAAGAACACCTGATGAATCGATAAACGGATTTAAACCTTTCAGTTTGCTTTTCGATTGAAGTTTTTTTTTTTCATTTTAAGCATAGAATTTCAGAATAGAATAAAGACGATTGGATAAACTTAATGATTTGAGTTTTAGCGAAGAGTAGCTCCTTAGTTGAAAGTGGTTCTGATTTTCGAAGTTCCTTGGATGCGAAGTAAATTTGAGCAAAACGATACACATATTATGCTGTTACTCGTACTATTTTAAACCAGCTTGAAGAATTATTTATTTGTTTCGAATATGGGTGACTTGAATTTTGATTTACAACAAATGACTTTACAATTTTGTTGGTTTTACGCTCTTCGACATGCTGAATGTTGATATCATCTGGGCTATACCTTGACGCAGGCCATTGATCTCGGTCCTTACTTAACCATTCTGGGCCCTCCCACCATATACTACCTTTTTCCAACATTGATGGTAATAGCCCTCTTGTAGCGGCATCAGCGGGATTGGAAGCCGATCGAACACGATTCCATGATTTAAAAGGCATCGATGTGAGTATTTCGGACGTTCAATTTCCGATAAATGCCGACCATTTCTTTGGTGCTGCGGCCAACCAATGCAAAACGATTGATGATGATGAGAGCTTGATTTTGTTTAACAATCGAACCAGTAATAAGGCTCCACACAACTCAAGCCTTGGAAGAGGTAAGACTTTCAAGGGAGCGACCCTAGATTTTGCTGCGACGAGAGTAATAGAGATAGAATTATCAGATTTGACGTTTCGACAATAGACCACTGCTGCGTATGCATCCAGAGATGCATCGCAGAAGCCGTGCAGTTCCCAATAACGTTGTTTGTATAGCATGATTCGTGGTATAACGAAAGATTTGACGATTGGTAACTCGTTCCGTATAGTGTTCCATTGTTGCGATAAGGCTTCTTTAACTTCCTCATCCCAGTTGAGTTTGTTTCTCCAAAGTTCTTGAACCAAGATTTTGACTCCGATGATAACCGGAGCAATGAATCCCAATGGATCGAAGATTTTTGAAGCTTCTGATAGTATGTGACGTTTTGTGTATATATTTGATGGATTGAATTTGACCGTGTAAGAAAAAACATCTTTCAACGGACACCACTGCATACCCAAGACCTTGACATAATTTGATTCCTCCCAGTCAACTGGTGAAAGTTCTCGTTGATCTTCTGGCAGAGAAATCAAGAGTGGCCAACAGTTTGTCGTCCATTTCCGTAAGTTGAGCCCAGCTGATTTCAAGAGCTCGACTAGCTCCGTTCAAAGCGATATAATATCATCAATGGTATCTGCGCCATGCCGTTCCGTACGTTACGGTGAGAAGGCGATAGTGTTTTAAAGGTTATTCAGGGTTTTCACGCCAGACAATTCGCTGAAAATCTGTGTGTTTCTTAGACACCCAGATTTGCCTATACATTTTTTTCAATATCTCCTGTCATTAAGTAGGCATGTTGACGAGATCTTCAACAGATTGAAAATATATCGCGCTGAATGGTGGGACCGACGAGAAGAGTTTCGTTAAGTGATTGTGCAGTACGAGTTATTGCCGAAGCATCGAACACGACTCGAATTTTTGTAGTACTACTGTCCTCCTTGAATACTGCGTGATGCGGCAAATAATAGTTCAGTGAATTCTTGATTTTGTTGGAAGGGAGATTTCTTACATATGACGAAGAGCAATGTATTCATTAATGAATTTAACATATTCTGATTTAAGATTTGGATTCCAATTGAATTTCCGTTCAATGGAATGAAAACGAGCTATAGCGGTGCCCAAGGAATCTCCGAAGTCAAAGGTTGTCGATGGTTTGAATGGAAGTTCTACTTCATACTTTCCATTTTCACAACGCTTGTGATTTTTAACATAATTGTCTTCTGCCAACTGCTCCTCGACAGATACTGGTTGCTCGTTAGATACTTCCTCCAGCCTTCAAAACCTTTCTAAATCGAATTCTAGATCCTGCTCTAAACGAATATGAAGAGTCTGAATTCCTGAGGATTGCGAATTACACGCAGCGATAACCCAGCCAAAAATGATAAGGATGGAAGTAAGGAATCCGTCTTCCTGAACTTTAGCAGCTCCTGTATTAATATTACAAACTCTATCGGCTCCTATCAGAATATCAATTGGACCTGGTTCATAATATTTCGGATCAGCGGGATTTGACGAATAAAGGTTTGCAGGAATTTGATTTACCGCCACTGGAGGAAGTGACGAAGTGATGTTTGGCAAAACAAAGCAGTTGATATCAATTGAGTCCGAATTGTAACATAAACTGAGGTTAACACTTACTAAACCGTTAGTTACCCCAGCAGACTTTGATGCGATACCTACTATTGGAATCCTCACACGTTGACGTTTGCGAGGAAGGCCTAGGAGTTGAGCGGTCGCTCGGCAATGAATGACACCTGAGACCCTAAGTCGAAAAGAATGCGCACACTATGGTAACGTCCCTGCTTGTCCTGAGCTCTTGCTATGGCTGTTGGTAGAATAGTTGAAGTTTCGTGTTTTGGTTTGAACGAGGTTGAATGATTTGTGATGAGTGGATTCGAAGAAGTTGGAATTGAATATCCAAACGAATTGAGGGCTATTAACATCAACATTGATGGTAATAGCCCTCTTGTAGCGGCATCAGCGGGATTGGAAGCCGATCGAACACGATTCCATGATTTAAAAGGCATCGATGTGAGTATTTCGGACGTTCAATTTCCGATAAATGCCGACCATTTCTTTGGTGCTGCGGCCAACCAATGCAAAACGATTGATGATGATGAGAGCTTGATTTTGTTTAACAATCGAACCAGTAATAAGGCTCCACACAACTCAAGCCTTGGAAGAGGTAAGACTTTCAAGGGAGCGACCCTAGATTTTGCTGCGACGAGAGTAATAGAGATAGAATTATCAGATTTGACGTTTCGACAATAGACCACTGCTGCGTATGCATCCAGAGATGCATCGCAGAAGCCGTGCAGTTCCCAATAACGTTGTTTGTATAGCATGATTCGTGGTATAACGAAAGATTTGACGATTGGTAACTCGTTCCGTATAGTGTTCCATTGTTGCGATAAGGCTTCTTTAACTTCCTCATCCCAGTTGAGTTTGTTTCTCCAAAGTTCTTGAACCAAGATTTTGACTCCGATGATAACCGGAGCAATGAATCCCAATGGATCGAAGATTTTTGAAGCTTCTGATAGTATGTGACGTTTTGTGTAAATATTTGATGGATTGAATTTGACCGTGTAAGAAAAAACATCTTTCAACGGACACCACTGCATACCCAAGACCTTGACATAATTTGATTCCTCCCAGTCAACTGGTGAAAGTTCTCGTTGATCTTCTGGCAGGGAAATCAAGAGTGGCCAACAGTTTGTCGTCCATTTCCGTAAGTTGAGCCCAGCTGATTTCAAGAGCTCGACTAGCTCCGTTCAAAGCGATATAATATCATCAATGGTATCTGCGCCATGCCGTTCCGTACGTTACGGTGAGAAGGCGATAGTGTTTTAAAGGTTATTCAGGGTTTTCACGCCAGACAATTCGCTGAAAATCTGTGTGTTTCTTAGACACCCAGATTTGCCTATACATTTTTTTCAATATCTCCTGTCATTAAGTAGGCATGTTGACGAGATCTTAAACAGATTGAAAATATATCGCGCTGAATGGTGGGACCGACGAGAAGAGTTTCGTTAAGTGATTGTGCAGTACGAGTTATTGCCGAAGCATCGAACACGACTCGAATTTTTGTAGTACTACTGTCCTCCTTGAATACTGCGTGATGCGGCAAATAATAGTTCAGTGAATTCTTGATTTTGTTGGAAGGGAGATTTCTTACATATGACGAAGAGCAATGTATTCATTAATGAATTTAACATATTCTGATTTAAGATTTGGATTCCAATTGAATTTCCGTTCAATGGAATGAAAACGAGCTATAGCGGTGCCCAAGGAATCTCCGAAGTCAAAGGTTGTCGATGGTTTGAATGGAAGTTCTACTTCATACTTTCCATTTTCACAACGCTTGTGATTTTTAACATAATTGTCTTCTGCCAACTGCTCCTCGACAGATACTGGTTGCTCGTTAGATACTTCCTCCAGCCTTCAAAACCTTTCTAAATCGAATTCTAGATCCTGCTCTAAACGAATATGAAGAGTCTGAATTCCTGAGGATTGCGAATTACACGCAGCGATAACCCAGCCAAAAATGATAAGGATGGAAGTAAGGAATCCGTCTTCCTGAACTTTAGCAGCTCCTGTATTAATATTACAAACTCTATCGGCTCCTATCAGAATATCAATTGGACCTGGTTCATAATATTTCGGATCAGCGGGATTTGACGAATAAAGGTTTGCAGGAATTTGATTTACCGCCACTGGAGGAAGTGACGAAGTGATGTTTGGCAAAACAAAGCAGTTGATATCAATTGAGTCCGAATTGTAACATAAACTGAGGTTAACACTTACTAAACCGTTAGTTACCCCAGCAGACTTTGATGCGATACCTACTATTGGAATCCTCACACGTTGACGTTTGCGAGGAAGGCCTAGGAGTTGAGCGGTCGCTCGGCAATGAATGACACCTGAGACCCTAAGTCGAAAAGAATGCGCACACTATGGTAACGTCCCTGCTTGTCCTGAGCTCTTGCTATGGCTGTTGGTAAAATAGTTGAAGTTTCGTGTTTTGGTTTGAACGAGGTTGAATGATTTGTGATGAGTGGATTCGAAGAAGTTGGAATTGAATATCCAAACGAATTGGATTGATGATTTGAATGAGAAGATGAAGCAGCATTTGAGTTATGATTTTAATTACGATTTGAGATTTGATTTGAGCCATTCCATATGAAAACGTTCAATCCGAAATGTTACTATACCTCCGATTTTGCTCAAACTTAGTTGAAATGTTCCTTTGGTATCGAAATGCGAAATAGTCTTAGGATTTTTTTTTTTGTAATTTTCCTCTCCCCTCCAGCCTAACTCAAACAACCGAACATAGTGCTTTTATGGGTTTCAGACTTTGCACTCTAAAATTGTCTGTATTCAAGCGATTAGAACGATGTAGGTGTCCTTTTAAAGCTGATAAAGCATTCTTTTCAAATCAGTTAAAAGGTTTAAAGTATTTGAGTTGCTTTAGAAACCTGATGCTTTTGAAACCAACACATTTTGTATACATTTTTGTCATTTTTGAAGTAGTCCTGTGCCTAAAATTTCAATAGTAAGTCCCTAAAAATTTCCCTAATTAAACCTTACAGTAAGAACAAAATAAAAAATTCAAAGTTGAACAACAAACACAATTTTTTATGTGCTTTACATTTTCAAACTTTGAATTTGTGGAAAAAGCCAACCTTTGGGCACATTTTTGGGAATGTTGACTACCAGATATCAAAATCTAAGTAAGCAGAATTTAAAGGTCTATTCTTCAACTTTAAGTCCTGAAAATTTCATTTTGTTATTCGCATGCTTACTGAAGTTGCAGCCAGGGTTGGCCGAATAAACTACACATTTACTACATCATTAACTACGTGTAGTTAATTCAATAAACTACACGCTTTATTTACTACAATTCGTTGCGTTTGCTACATACGCGTAGTAAATATAGAAAAAAGAGAACAATTCAAACAACGTCTGCTACATAATCTACATTTAGCTACATTTAACTACATTTAACTACATTTAACTACATTCAACTACATTTAATTACATTTAACTACATTTAACTACATAAACTACGTAGCAGACGTAACAAATGTAGTTTTTTCTAAAAAGTGATATTTCGGCCAACTCTGGTTGCAGCTGATTAAAAACAAGCTTATTTGTAAGCTATGATAAAAGCCAATATTTGGGCAATATTTTGGGACTGTTGACTACCAGATATCAAAATGTAAGTAGGCAGAATTTAAAGGTCTTTTCTTTAAATTTAAGTCCTGAAAATTTCATTTTGTTGTTCGCATGTACCTACACTGAAGTTACAGCCGATTAAAAACAAGCTTACAAAAATTGTTTTTTTTAAATTTTTGGTAGGAACGATTTTAATATCTATTAAGTCTTTAAAACTAAGAATTGTGTTCTATTAAAAAAATAAGCTTGCTTTTAATCAGCTGTAACTTCAGTGTGTAAGCGAATAACAAAATGAAATTTTCAGGACTTAAAGTTGAAGAATAGACCTTTAAATCCTGTCTACTCCCATTTTGATATCTGGTAGTCAACATGTTACACTTTTATTTCGCGATAAATTAACTTTAGGATGCGCGTGCGCGGACTATTGGATATACCGATCCAATAAATGAAATGAATAAAATAAAATAAACGAAAGTTAGAACGAATAAAAGAAATGCACAACCGGTGTGCCGCGAGGTAAACAATTGAAATGTCAAACGCGCTGATAAACTAAAAGTGTAACACTCAGCAGGTAGGCTGCTGACACCACGGCTAAACTCAGCTGGGCTGGGTTCGTAAACAAAAAATGGGCACGACTGGGTCGCACGAACTTGCGATTGTGTTCTAAAAACGATATCAAAATCTTAAGGCTGAGTGAAAGGCTTTGGTATTCGCTCTTCATAATACATTTTGTGGTACAGGGCTGCCAACTACACATTAATTATGAAAATTGAATCAAATCACGCAAAATAATAAAAAATTTAATTAAATATTCCAAAGGTTTCAAGCCAGAATCTAAAAACGCCATTCTTTTGCAATTGCTAATACATATGAATGATAAAAATTCAATCAAAATCGTTGGAGCAGTTTTTTCAAAAAACGGTTTTTTATTTTTCACTTTTTTTGAAAAACTGTTTTTTAAAAATCAAGTATGCAAAGATCTAGATCTTGCTAGAAGTTATTTTGACAAGAAATTTGAAAAAAATCAAAGTTACAGTTTTGAAGTAGTTTTCAAAAATCAAAATGTTTTTTAAAAAATTATAAAAATTTCCAAAAGCAATTTTTTTTTAATATTGATATGCAGTCTTTCTTAAACAGTTTACGACTTCTTAAATCCAAAATTTCGTCAAGATCGTGTCAGCCATTAACGAGAAAGTCGGTTTTGAAAAAAACGGTACTATGGGAGGTACCGTTTTTAGGCTTTTTCCAAAATTTTTTTTTATATTATTAGAAAAACAATCTAAAATTAATCTTTCACACAAAATTTTATCGAAATCGTTGGAGCCGTTTTCGAGAAAAATAAGTATTATCATATCGGTTGTATGGCAGGTACCGTTATTTCAAGACCTAGAGACTCAATTCCAAAAACCCCTCTGTAGACTGCTCCACAGACCCTAACTGCAAATTTTGAAGCAAATCGGTCTATTGGTTCAGGCTGTAGATCCATATACAGACAGACAGACAGACAGACAGACAGACAGACAGACACACAGACAGACAGACAGAATTGCAGGACCCACTTTTTTCGTATTCTCTATCATCGTAATGTCATGTTTAATTGTTATCTCAAATTTTTTTTTCTGCACGATTGCAAGACTTGCCTTATAGTACCTATAATCGCAAGTAAAAAAGGTAAGCGTAGCGCGATAAAAGACGATCGCGAATAAAATGACCGATTAAATAATAATTAAAAGAATGATAAAAGTATTTTCCAAGTACCGGGTGTACTGGAAAAAGATGGGTGCCAGGAAATTTTATGGTGAAATTTCCAAACCACGAACTCGATGCTGAAATGTTAAAATAACAAGTAAAATACGCAATTTAAATTCCCAAAGGGATTTAATGCTATTTATTTTGTATTCTGTGTTGGGAAAACCGTACAAAAAGTTGGATTAGAAACCCAAATCTTTTCAACTATAAAATTACAATGGTGGACGGTTAGGCGAACCGTTCAAAAAGTAAACAAACGCAAGTAACCGGAAAAATGAAACGTTAATTGTTCTTTCCCGAAAAGAACAATTAATAAGAGTTTAAAAGGGTCGCGTGTCTCACAATTTTGAGAGTTTTCGTGGGCAAAGAACAACCGAATCTTAATTTTGACAGCACTAAAAAAAAACTAAACCACTCTACTTATCTTTTCCTTTTTCTGTGCTTTTTTCCTCCTCCTTCTATTTCCTATGTCTCGTCCGTCTGACGATTTCTTGCAGCGATTTCTGAACCTTCTCCTTGTCGAATTCCAGCGAGACCTTTCACTCGCACAATTTTCCAATCACATTGAACTGAAAAAGTTGTTGGGATTTGTTCCCAAAACTTATCCAGCTCATTAGTCGAGATCAGACCCCTCCCATAAAACATGTCGAGAAAAATGAAAGTTCCTGAAAGTTGAAAATAATACTTCTGGGCATTTTCCCAGTTACTCTACTATATATTCTACTGAGTCAGGGGAAGGATAAAATTTTCTGTGTTACAACTTTTCGAAAATTGAAGAAAAGCTACCAAAACCAAAATGAACTACTTAACCCTATTCGGTGGATCTTTGCGCAGATTTGAGGATAAGGGAAAACTATTAACGTTTCATTCTTATGAATCGGTTTTACAAAATAAAAGTTAAATTTAGGACGTTTACACTTGCAGCACTACGCTGCACAGTGTTTTTCATAACGAAGTATGGCGTTCACACGTGTCATTTCTATTGTTCTCCTCTGTGATATGTGTACACCGAAAGAAAAAACCTTGGTTGATTTAAACATGTTTCATTGTTAATCAACAATTCATCTAAAATTGTGAAATTAACCTAGTTTCGTGATGAATTGAAATAAGAACGCATTTTCAAATCAAGTATGCTGCCGTGATAAATTTTTTTTCAGGTAAGTATCATAAAAATGTTTAAATTAAGTATGTTCGTAGTTGATTTGAATATGTTCTAATTTTTAACCAACAACGTGATTGTTGATTTCATACTTGATCAACAACAAACATATTCAACTAACAATTAAGGCTGAAATTACAAAAACTATCACGTTTGTGATTGAAATACCAAATTCACTGTTGAACTATCACCAATATGTTTAATCAACAATGTTCATACTTCTTTAATCAATAAAGAATAGTTAAAGTATCAGTAACATTTTGAATTCCAATATTTTTCATACTTAAGCCCACAGAAAACGTGAAGTCGCATAACGGAACTTCAATTCAATATGATAAGTTTCGTGACCATTTTATCTTAAGGGATAATTATTAATTATTCTTTATTGTTCATCAAGTATGTTCGTGAGAATTCAGCCACATTTTTATTTGCTCAAGAGTTTTAATGTAAAATTTCTATGATAAATGCCTGAATTGAAGTTTGACCTATCAAATGTAGAGGAGAGAGAATAAACTACACATTTACTACATCATTAACTACGTGTAGTTAATTCAATAAACTACACGCTTTATTTACTACAATTCGTTGCGTTTGCTACATACGCGTAGTAAATATAGAAAAAAGAGAACAATTCAAACAACGTCTGCTACATAATCTACATTTAGCTACATTTAACTACATTTAACTACATTCAACTACATTTAATTACATTTAACTACATTTAACTACATAAACTACGTAGCAGACGTAACAAATGTAGTTTTTTCTAAAAAGTGATATTTCGGCCAACTCTGGTTGCAGCTGATTAAAAACAAGCTTATTTGTAAGCTATGATAAAAGCCAATATTTGGGCAATATTTTGGGACTGTTGACTACCAGATATCAAAATGTAAGTAGGCAGAATTTAAAGGTCTTTTCTTTAAATTTAAGTCCTGAAAATTTCATTTTGTTGTTCGCATGTACCTACACTGAAGTTACAGCCGATTAAAAACAAGCTTACAAAAATTGTTTTTTTTAAATTTTTGGTAGGAACGATTTTAATATCTATTAAGTCTTTAAAACTAAGAATTGTGTTCTATTAAAAAAATAAGCTTGCTTTTAATCAGCTGTAACTTCAGTGTGTAAGCGAATAACAAAATGAAATTTTCAGGACTTAAAGTTGAAGAATAGACCTTTAAATCCTGTCTACTCCCATTTTGATATCTGGTAGTCAACATGTTACACTTTTATTTCGCGATAAATTAACTTTAGGATGAGCGTGCGCGGACTATTGGATATACCGATCCAATAAATGAAATGAATAAAATAAAATAAACGAAAGTTAGAACGAATAAAAGAAATGCACAACCGGTGTGCCGCGAGGTAAACAATTGAAATGTCAAACGCGCTGATAAACTAAAAGTGTAACACTCAGCAGGTAGGCTGCTGACACCACGGCTAAACTCAGCTGGGCTGGGTTCGTAAACAAAAAATGGGCACGACTGGGTCGCACGAACTTGCGATTGTGTTCTAAAAACGATATCAAAATCTTAAGGCTGAGTGAAAGGCTTTGGTATTCGCTCTTCATAATACATTTTGTGGTACAGGGCTGCCAACTACACATTAATTATGAAAATTGAATCAAATCACGCAAAATAATAAAAAATTTAATTAAATATTCCAAAGGTTTCAAGCCAGAATCTAAAAACGCCATTCTTTTGTAATTGCTAATACATATGAATGATAAAAATTCAATCAAAATCGTTGGAGCAGTTTTTTCAAAAAACGGTTTTTTATTTTTCACTTTTTTTGAAAAACTGTTTTTTAAAAATCAAGTATGCAAAAATCTAGATCTTGCTAGAAGTTATTTTGACAAGAAATTTGAAAAAAATCAAAGTTACAGTTTTGAAGTAGTTTTCAAAAATCAAAATGTTTTTTAAAAAATTATAAAAATTTCCAAAAGCAATTTTTTTTTTAATATTGATATGCAGTCTTTCTTAAACAGTTTACGACTTCTTAAATCCAAAATTTCGTCAAGATCGTGTCAGCCATTAACGAGAAAGTCGGTTTTGAAAAAAACGGTACTATGGGAGGTACCGTTTTTAGGCTTTTTCCAAAATTTTTTTTTATATTATTAGAAAAACAATCTAAAATTAATCTTTCACACAAAATTTTATCGAAATCGTTGGAGCCGTTTTCGAGAAAAATAAGTATTATCATATCGGTTGTATGGCAGGTACCGTTATTTCAAGACCTAGAGACTCAATTCCAAAAATCCCTCTGTAGACTGCTCCACAGACCCTAACTGCAAATTTTGAAGCAAATCGGTCTATTGGTTCAGGCTGTAGATCCATATACAGACAGACAGACAGACAGACAGACAGACAGACAGACAGACACACAGACAGACAGACAGAATTGCAGGACCCACTTTTTTCGTATTCTCTATCATCGTAATGTCATGTTTAATTGTTATCTCAAATTTTTTTTTCTGCACGATTGCAAGACTTGCCTTATAGTACCTATAATCGCAAGTAAAAAAGGTAAGCGTAGCGCGATAAAAGACGATCGCGAATAAAATGACCGATTAAATAATAATTAAAAGAATGATAAAAGTATTTTCCAAGTACCGGGTGTACTGGAAAAAGATGGGTGCCAGGAAATTTTATGGTGAAATTTCCAAACCACGAACTCGATGCTGAAATGTTAAAATAACAAGTAAAATACGCAATTTAAATTCCCAAAGGGATTTAATGCTATTTATTTTGTATTCTGTGTTGGGAAAACCGTACAAAAAGTTGGATTAGAAACCCATATCTTTTCAACTATAAAATTACAATGGTGGACGGTTAGGCGAACCGTTCAAAAAGTAAACAAACGCAAGTAACCGGAAAAATGAAACGTTAATTGTTCTTTCCCGAAAAGAACAATTAATAAGAGTTTAAAAGGGTCGCGTGTCTCACAATTTTGAGAGTTTTCGTGGGCAAAGAACAACCGAATCTTAATTTTGACAGCAATAAAAAAAAACTAAACCACTCTACTTATCTTTTCCTTTTTCTGTGCTTTTTTCCTCCTCCTTCTATTTCCTATGTCTCGTCCGTCTGACGATTTCTTGCAGCGATTTCTGAACCTTCTCCTTGTCGAATTCCAGCGAGACCTTTCACTCGCACAATTTTCCAATCACATTGAACTGAAAAAGTTGTTGGGGATTTGTTCCCAAAACTTATCCAGCTCATTAGTCGAGATCAGACCCCTCCCATAAAACATGTCGAGAAAAATGAAAGTTCCTGAAAGTTGAAAATAATACTTCTGGGCATTTTCCCAGTTACTCTACTATATATTCTACTGAGTCAGGGGAAGGATAAAATTTTCTGTGTTACAACTTTTCGAAAATTGAAGAAAAGCTACCAAAACCAAAATGAACTACTTAACCCTATTCGGTGGATCTTTGCGCAGATTTGAGGATAAGGGAAAACTATTAACGTTTCATTCTTATGAATCGGTTTTACAAAATAAAAGTTAAATTTAGGACGTTTACACTTGCAGCACTACGCTGCACAGTGTTTTTCATAACGAAGTATGGCGTTCACACGTGTCATTTCTATTGTTCTCCTCTGTGATATGTGTACACCGAAAGAAAAAACCTTGGTTGATTTAAACATGTTTCATTGTTAATCAACAATTCATCTAAAATTGTGAAATTAACCTAGTTTCGTGATGAATTGAAATAAGAACGCATTTTCAAATCAAGTATGCTGCCGTGATAAATTTTTTTTCAGGTAAGTATCATAAAAATGTTTAAATTAAGTATGTTCGTAGTTGATTTGAATATGTTCTAATTTTTAACCAACAACGTGATTGTTGATTTCATACTTGATCAACAACAAACATATTCAACTAACAATTAAGGCTGAAATTACAAAAACTATCACGTTTGTGATTGAAATACCAAATTCACTGTTGAACTATCACCAATATGTTTAATCAACAATGTTCATACTTCTTTAATCAATAAAGAATAGTTAAAGTATCAGTAACATTTTGAATTCCAATATTTTTCATACTTAAGCCCACAGAAAACGTGAAGTCGCATAACGGAACTTCAATTCAATATGATAAGTTTCGTGACCATTTTATCTTAAGGGATAATTAATTATTCTTTATTGTTCATCAAGTATGTTCGTGAGAATTCAGCCACATTTTTATTTGCTCAAGAGTTTTAATGTAAAATTTCTATGATAAATGCCTGAATTGAAGTTTGACCTATCAAATGTAGAGGTCAAACTTCAATTCAGGCATTTATCATAGAAATTTTACATTAAGACTCTTGAGCAAATAAAAACGTGGCTGAATTCTCACGAACATACTTGATCAACAATGTTCATATTTTGCCAACAATTCAGAATTGTTGACGAAACACAAACGTTGTTAAAGTATCATGGACATGTATGTTTCTAGTATCACAACCGTTGTTGGTTAACAATGAAATTGAAAATGACGTTGTTGATTTGAGCAATGAAAATTGTAGCATTTAAATAAATAAAATGAAAATGCCAGCTTGTTTAATTTAAGTATGTTCCTGCTTGACGCAAAAACAAACAAGTTTCCTGTTTGATTTTACCAAGGTTTTTCTTTCGGTGTATGTATGTGTATAGTGGTGATATCCTGCTTTATGCAGTGTGTGTAATGAGGTGTGAATGATGATGAGTGTAAAGGTGATACACGTGAATGATGATAATGGGTGGATGATGTTTTAAGTGGATGTAAGTATGTGTAAATGATGATAATGATGTGAATGTCGATGAATGATAATACATAATGGTGTTTGTGAGTGACGAAGTATGACATTCAATTTAGATAAATGGTGTGCGAGTCTCCAGAGGCTTCTGGCTCGACACACCAAACGACGACATCAGTTCAGCTCGTCCGCTGATTACGACATGCACCTATTCTGTCATTTGCTCAAAGCTATGTTTCGATCACATTGCTAAGAGCAAACAACGGAGAAATGATGGGACGAAGAAATGATAGGGAAGGGTTTGAGGAAAAGAGAGGAATATCGAAATTTAAATAACTAAATGTAAGGAGGTTTTTGTTGCGGGAAAATTTACCGTAACAAACATTCCCAAATATCTGCCCAAAGATTGGCGTTTTCATAACGTACAAATAAGCTTTTCTTTAATCGGCTGTAACTTCAGTATGCATGCGAATAACAAAATGAAATTTTCATTTTTTTTTAATCAACTTTGAATTTTTTACTTTGTACTTCTTATTGTAAGGTTTAATTGGGTACATTTTTAAGGACTTACTACTGATATTTTAGGCACAGGACTGCTCCAAAAAGGTGCAGGGAATTAACTTCACGGGCACTACCTTCACATGGGAAATAACTTCACCACATGTGGGAATTAGTTTCACTTTATTGTTGTGAAGATATTTCCTACTGAAGGTGGGAAATAACCTCACTTTTTCGTGGGAACGAATTTCACTTTTATGTGAAGCTATTTATTGGAAAAAATTTATACATTTCGTTGCAGTGCAGATCTGTTTTTGAAAATATGTATGCAGGGTGTCCCATAATATGTGTTACATACTTCGGGATGTGATTCTTGGTCGTATTCTAAGAAAAAAATTGTTTTACAGTAAAGTCCATTTTTACACTTTGACATTTTTAAAAAAGGCTAACTTTGGTGTAGCCTGACCTGTGTTAAATTCGATTTTTCTGTCAATACTGATGGTAGAGACCTAATTTTAGACTTATTTTTTTGGAGAAATGATAGTCTTTAAAAGTGTATTTAAATTGGACTCCTATAGACTTAAGGTTGCAAGATCTGTTTTTGAAATATTTTAAATAAATTTATATGTATTTCAAAAGCAAATTTTTCTTTTTTGTGTATTTCGCGCGAATTTTTCATTATTTCCTTGTATAAAGCACTAAAACGACAAAATTCACAAAAACGAAAAATTTGCTTTTGAAATACATATAAATTTATTTAACATGTTTCAAAAACAGATCTTTGATTTAATATATATGTAAAATGAGTGCAACAATACACAGTGAAAGATCTGTTTTTGAAAATATGTTTATTATTTTAATTGACGTTTTTAGCTAGACATATTCGCAGCTAAGTAGCTTTATGCTGGACTTACATGGATCTGCTAATGCAGATGAAAAAAAGGAAATAGACACAAGATGTAAAATTCAATCGCACGAATTTTTCACTGTATTCTCGTATAAAGCACTAAAGCGACAAAATGCAAAAAAAAAAAAACGAAAAAATTTGTTTTTGAAAATGTGTCACACAAAAATCTATTTAACATTTTTTTAACTTTCCAAGTCTTCGTTCAAAGCGCTGTTGTTTTGAAAATATAGTTTGACATTATTATATTTTTTTTCCAGAACTGAGTTCTTTTATATATTTTTTGAATATACAATAGCGAACTATTTTAATTTTTGTACCTTTGTTTATTTTGTAAAATTTTGTTAGCTTAAAATAAATCGCCCAAAAGCTATAATTTCTCTTTTTCAATGTCCATAATCTTCAAACTGCAGGTGGGAAATATCTTCACACAAATTTCAGGTGAAGTTATTTCCCCCCTACATTGGGAAATATCTTCACCACAAAAAAGTGAAATTATTTCCCACTTGAGCTGAAGTTATTTCCCAAGTGAAGGTAGTGCCCGTGAAGTTAGTTCCCTGCACCTCCAAAGGTGCAGGGAATTAACTTCACGGGCACTACCTTCACATGGGAAATAACTTCACCACATGTGGGAATTAGTTTCACTTTATTGTTGTGAAGATGCACCTCCAAAGGTGCAGGGAATTAACTTCACGGGCACTACCTTCACATGGGAAATAACTTCACCACATGTGGGAATTAGTTTCACTTTATTGTTGTGAAGATATTTCCTACTGAAGGTGGGAAATAACCTCACTTTTTCGTGGGAACGAATTTCACTTTTATGTGAAGCTATTTATTGGAAAAAATTTATACATTTCGTTGCAGTGCAGATCTGTTTTTGAAAATATGTATGCAGGGTGTCCCATAATATGTGTTACATACTTCGGGATGTGATTTTTGGTCGTATTCTAAGAAAAAAATTGTTTTACAGTAAAGTCCATTTCTCAACTTTGACATTTTTAAAAAAGGCTAACTTTGGTGTAGCCTGACCTGTGTTAAATTCGATTTTTCTGTCAATACTGATGGTAGAGACCTAATTTTAGACTTATTTTTTTGGAGAAATGATAGTCTTTAAAAGTGTATTTAAATTGGACTCCTATAGACTTAAGGTTGCAAGATCTGTTTTTGAAATATTTTAAATAAATTTATATGTATTTCAAAAGCAAATTTTTCTTTTTTGTGTATTTCGCGCGAATTTTTCATTATTTCCTTGTATAAAGCACTAAAACGACAAAATACACAAAAACGAAAAATTTGCTTTTGAAATACATATAAATTTATTTAACATGTTTCAAAAACAGATCTTTGATTTAATATATATGTAAAATGAGTGCAACAATACACAGTGAAAGATCTGTTTTTGAAAATATGTTTATTATTTTAATTGACGTTTTTAGCTAGACATATTCGCAGCTAAGTAGCTTTATGCTGGACTTACATGGATCTGCTAATGCAGATGAAAAAAAGGAAATAGACACAAGATGTAAAATTCAATCGCACGAATTTTT
The DNA here is from genome assembly GCA_914767635.1 of Melanostoma mellinum. Lineage (NCBI taxonomy): Eukaryota > Metazoa > Arthropoda > Insecta > Diptera > Syrphidae > Melanostoma > Melanostoma mellinum. Next base: position 84,656,030 of record OU612058.1, read on the forward strand.
CACTGTATTCTCGTATAAAGCACTAAAGCGACAAAATGCAAAAAAAAAAAAAACGAAAAAATTTGTTTTTGAAAATGTGTCACACAAAAATCTATTTAACATTTTTTTAACTTTCCAAGTCTTCGTTCAAAGCGCTGTTGTTTTGAAAATATAGTTTGACATTATTATATTTTTTTTCCAGAACTGAGTTCTTTTATATATTTTTTGAATATACAATAGCGAACTATTTTAATTTTTGTACCTTTGTTTATTTTGTAAAATTTTGTTAGCTTAAAATAAATCGCCCAAAAGCTATAATTTCTCTTTTTCAATGTCCATAATCTTCAAACTGCAGGTGGGAAATATCTTCACACAAATTTCAGGTGAAGTTATTTCCCCCCTACATTGGGAAATATCTTCACCACAAAAAAGTGAAATTATTTCCCACTTGAGCTGAAGTTATTTCCCATGTGAAGGTAGTGCCCGTGAAGTTAGTTCCCTGCACCTCCAAAGGTGCAGGGAATTAACTTCACGGGCACTACCTTCACATGGGAAATAACTTCACCACATGTGGGAATTAGTTTCACTTTATTGTTGTGAAGATGCACCTCCAAAGGTGCAGGGAATTAACTTCACGGGCACTACCTTCACATGGGAAATAACTTCACCACATGTGGGAATTAGTTTCACTTTATTGTTGTGAAGATATTTCCTACTGAAGGTGGGAAATAACCTCACTTTTTCGTGGGAACGAATTTCACTTTTATGTGAAGCTATTTATTGGAAAAAATTTATACATTTCGTTGCAGTGCAGATCTGTTTTTGAAAATATGTATGCAGGGTGTCCCATAATATGTGTTACATACTTCGGGATGTGATTCTTGGTCGTATTCTAAGAAAAAAATTGTTTTACAGTAAAGTCCATTTCTCAACTTTGACATTTTTAAAAAAGGCTAACTTTGGTGTACCCTGACCTGTGTTAAATTCGATTTTTCTGTCAATACTGATGGTAGAGACCTAATTTTAGACTTATTTTTTTGGAGAAATGATAGTCTTTAAAACTGTATTTAAATTGGACTCCTATAGACTTAAGGTTGCAAGATCTGTTTTTGAAATATTTTGAATAAATTTATATGTATTTCAAAAGCAAATTTTTCTTCTTTGTGTATTTCGCGCGAATTTTTCATTATTTCCTTGTATAAAGCACTAAAACGACAAAATACACAAAAACGAAAAATTTGCTTTTGAAATACATATAAATTTATTTAACATATTTCAAAAACAGATCTTTGATTTAATATATATGTAAAATGAGTGCAACAATACACAGTGAAAGATCTGTTTTTGAAAATATTTTTATTATTTTAATTGACGTTTTTAGCTAGACATATTCGCAGCTAAGTAGCTTTATGCTGGACTTACATGGATCTGCTAATGCAGATGAAAAAAAGGAAATAGACACAAGATGTAAAATTCAATCGCACGAATTTTTCACTGTATCCTCGTATAAAGCACTAAAGCAATGCAAAAAAAAACGAAAAAATTTGTTTTTGAAAATGTGTCACACAAAAATCTATTTAACATTTTTTTAACTTTCCAAGTCTTCGTTCAAAGCGCTGTTGTTTTGAAAATATAGTTTGACATTATTATATTTTTTTTTCCAGAACTGAGTTCTTTTATATATTTTTTGAATATACAATAGCGAACTATTTTAATTTTTGTACCTTTGTTTATTTTGTAAAATTTTGTTAGTTTAAAATAAATCGCCCAAAAGCTATAATTTCTCTTTTTCAATGTCCATAATCTTCAAACTGCAGGTGGGAAATATCTTCACACAAATTTCAGGTGAAGTTATTTCCCCCCTACATTGGGAAATATCTTCACCACAAAAAAGTGAAATTATTTCCCACTTGAGGTGAAGTTATTTCCCATGTGAAGGTAGTGCCCGTGAAGTTAGTTCCCTGCACATCCAAAGGTGCAGGGAATTAACTTCACGGGCACTACCTTCACATGGGAAATAACTTCACCACATGTGGGAATTAGTTTCACTTTATTGTTGTGAAGATATTTCCTACTGAAGGTGGGAAATAACCTCACTTTTTCGTGGGAACGAATTTCACTTTTATGTGAAGCTATTTATTGGAAAAAATTTATACATTTCGTTGCAGTGCAGATCTGTTTTTGAAAATATGTATGCAGGGTGTCCCATAATATGTGTTACATACTTCGGGATGTGATTCTTGGTCGTATTCTAAGAAAAAAATTGTTTTACAGTAAAGTCCATTTCTCAACTTTGACATTTTTAAAAAAGGCTAACTTTGGTGTACCCTGACCTGTGTTAAATTCGATTTTTCTGTCAATACTGATGGTAGAGACCTAATTTTAGACTTATTTTTTTGGAGAAATGATAGTCTTTAAAACTGTATTTAAATTGGACTCCTATAGACTTAAGGTTGCAAGATCTGTTTTTGAAATATTTTGAATAAATTTATATGTATTTCAAAAGCAAATTTTTCTTCTTTGTGTATTTCGCGCGAATTTTTCATTATTTCCTTGTATAAAGCACTAAAACGACAAAATACACAAAAACGAAAAATTTGCTTTTGAAATACATATAAATTTATTTAACATATTTCAAAAACAGATCTTTGATTTAATATATATGTAAAATGAGTGCAACAATACACAGTGAAAGATCTGTTTTTGAAAATATTTTTATTATTTTAATTGACGTTTTTAGCTAGACATATTCGCAGCTAAGTAGCTTTATGCTGGACTTACATGGATCTGCTAATGCAGATGAAAAAAAGGAAATAGACACAAGATGTAAAATTCAATCGCACGAATTTTTCACTGTATCCTCGTATAAAGCACTAAAGCGACAAAATGCAAAAAAAAACGAAAAAATTTGTTTTTGAAAATGTGTCACACAAAAATCTATTTAACATTTTTTTAACTTTCCAAGTCTTCGTTCAAAGCGCTGTTGTTTTGAAAATATAGTTTGACATTATTATATTTTTTTTTCCAGAACTGAGTTCTTTTATATATTTTTTGAATATACAATAGCGAACTATTTTAATTTTTGTACCTTTGTTTATTTTGTAAAATTTTGTTAGTTTAAAATAAATCGCCCAAAAGCTATAATTTCTCTTTTTCAATGTCCATAATCTTCAAACTGCAGGTGGGAAATATCTTCACACAAATTTCAGGTGAAGTTATTTCCCCCCTACATTGGGAAATATCTTCACCACAAAAAAGTGAAATTATTTCCCACTTGAGGTGAAGTTATTTCCCATGTGAAGGTAGTGCCCGTGAAGTTAGTTCCCTGCACCTCCAAAGGTGCAGGGAATTAACTTCACGGGCACTACCTTCACATGGGAAATAACTTCACCACATGTGGGAATTAGTTTCACTTTATTGTTGTGAAGATATTTCCTACTGAAGGTGGAAAATAACCTCACTTTTTCGTGGGAACGAATTTCACTTTTATGTGAAGCTATTTATTGGAAAAAATTTATACATTTCGTTGCAGTGCAGATCTGTTTTTGAAAATATGTATGCAGGGTGTCCCATAATATGTGTTACATACTTCGGGATGTGATTCTTGGTCGTATTCTAAGAAAAAAATTGTTTTACAGTAAAGTCCATTTCTCAACTTTGACATTTTTAAAAAAGGCTAACTTTGGTGTACCCTGACCTGTGTTAAATTCGATTTTTCTGTTAATACTGATGGTAGAGACCTAATTTTAGACTTATTTTTTTGGAGAAATGATAGTCTTTAAAACTGTATTTAAATTGGACTCCTATAGACTTAAGGTTGCAAGATCTGTTTTTGAAATATTTTAAATAAATTTATATGTATTTCAAAAGCAAATTTTTCTTTTTTGTGTATTTCGCGCGAATTTTTCATTATTTCCTTGTATAAAGCACTAAAACGACAAAATACACAAAAACGAAAAATTTGCTTTTGAAATACATATAAATTTATTTAACATATTTCAAAAACAGATCTTTGATTTAATATATATGTAAAATGAGTGCAACAATACACAGTGAAAGATCTGTTTTTGAAAATATGTTTATTATTTTAATTGACGTTTTTAGCTAGACATATTCGCAGCTAAGTAGCCTTATGCTGGACTTACATGGATCTGCTAATGCAGATGAAAAAAAGGAAATAGACACAAGATGTAAAATTCAATCGCACGAATTTTTCACTGTATCCTCGTATAAATCACAAAAGCGACAAAATGCAAAAAAAAAAAACGAAAAAATTTGTTTTTGAAAATGTGTCACACAAAAATCTATTTAACACTTTTTTAACTTTCCAAGTCTTCGTTCAAAGCGCTGTTGTTTTGAAAATATAGTTTGACATTATTATATTTTTTTTTCCAGAACTGAGTTCTTTTATATATTTTTTGAATATACAATAGCGAACTATTTTAATTTTTGTACCTTTGTTTATTTTGTAAAATTTTTTTAGTTTAAAATAAATCGCCCAAAAGCTATAATTTCTCTTTTTCAATGTCCATAATCTTCAAACTGCAGGTGGGAAATATCTTCACACAAATTTCAGGTGAAGTTATTTCCCCCCTACATTGGGAAATATCTTCACCACAAAAAAGTGAAATTATTTCCCACTTGAGGTGAAGTTATTTCCCATGTGAAGGTAGTGCCCGTGAAGTTAGTTCCCTGCACCTCCAAAGGTGCAGGGAATTAACTTCACGGGCACTACCTTCACATGGGAAATAACTTCACCACATGTGGGAATTAGTTTCACTTTATTGTTGTGAAGATATTTCCTACTGAAGGTGGGAAATAACCTCACTTTTTCGTGGGAACGAATTTCACTTTTATGTGAAGCTATTTATTGGAAAAAATTTATACATTTCGTTGCAGTGCAGATCTGTTTTTGAAAATATGTATGCAGGGTGTCCCATAATATGTGTTACATACTTCGGGATGTGATTCTTGGTCGTATTCTAAGAAAAAAATTGTTTTACAGTAAAGTCCATTTCTCAACTTTGACATTTTTAAAAAAGGCTAACTTTGGTGTACCCTGACCTGTGTTAAATTCGATTTTTCTGTCAATACTGATGGTAGAGACCTAATTTTAGACTTATTTTTTTGGAGAAATGATAGTCTTTAAAAGTGTATTTAAATTGGACTCCTATAGACTTAAGGTTGCAAGATCTGTTTTTGAAAAATTTTTAAATAAATTTATATGTATTTCAAAAGCAAATTTTTCTTTTTTGTGTATTTCGCGCGAATTTTTCATTATTTCCTTGTATAAAGCACTAAAACGACAAAATACACAAAAACGAAAAATTTGCTTTTAAAATACATATAAATTTATTTAACATATTTCAAAAACAGATCTTTGATTTAATATATATGTAAAATGAGTGCAACAATACACAGTGAAAGATCTGTTTTTGAAAATATGTTTATTATTTTAATTGACGTTTTTAGCTAGACATATTCGCAGCTAAGTAGCCTTATGCTGGACTTACATGGATCTGCTAATGCAGATGAAAAAAAGGAAATAGACACAAGATGTAAAATTCAATCGCACGAATTTTTCATTGTATCCTCGTATAAAGCACTAAAGCGACAAAATGCAAAAAAAAAAACGAAAAAATTTGTTTTTGAAAATGTGTCACACAAAAATCTATTTAACATTTTTTTAACTTTCCAAGTCTTCGTTCAAAGCGCTGTTGTTTTGAAAATATAGTTTGACATTATTATATTTTTTTTCCAGAACTGAGTTCTTTTATATATTTTTTGAATATACAATAGCGAACTATTTTAATTTTTGTACCTTTGTTTATTTTGTAAAATTTTGTTAGTTTAAAATAAATCGCCCAAAAGCTATAATTTCTCTTTTTCAATGTCCATAATCTTCAAACTGCAGGTGGGAAATATCTTCACACAAATTTCAGTTGAAGTTATTTCCCCCCTACATTGGGAAATATCTTCACCACAAAAAAGTGAAATTATTTCCCACTTGAGGTGAAGTTATTTCCCATGTGAAGGTAGTGCCCGTGAAGTTAGTTCCCTTCACCTCCAAAGGTGCAGGGAATTAACTTCACGGGCATTACCTTCACATGGGAAATAACTTCACCACATGTGGGAATTAGTTTCACTTTATTGTTGTGAAGATATTTCCTACTGAAGGTGGGAAATAACCTCACTTTTTCGTGGGAACGAATTTCACTTTTATGTGAAGCTATTTATTGGAAAAAATTTATACATTTCGTTGCAGTGCAGATCTGTTTTTGAAAATATGTATGCAGGGTGTCCCATAATATGTGTTACATACTTCGGGATGTGATTCTTGGTCGTATTCTAAGAAAAAAATTGTTTTACAGTAAAGTCCATTTCTCAACTTTGACATTTTTAAAAAAGGCTAACTTTGGTGTAGCCTGACCTGTGTTAAATTCGATTTTTCTGTCAATACTGATGGTAGAGACCTAATTTTAGACTTATTTTTTTGGAGAAATGATAGTCTTTAAAAGTGTATTTAAATTGGACTCCTATAGACTTAAGGTTGCAAGATCTGTTTTTGAAATATTTTAAATAAATTTATATGTATTTCAAAAGCAAATTTTTCTTTTTTGTGTATTTCGCGCGAATTTTTCATTATTTCCTTGTATAAAGCACTAAAACGACAAAATACACAAAAACGAAAAATTTGCTTTTGAAATACATATAAATTTATTTAACATATTTCAAAAACAGATCTTTGATTTAATATATATGTAAAATGAGTGCAACAATACACAGTGAAAGATCTGTTTTTGAAAATATGTTTATTATTTTAATTGACGTTTTTAGCTAGACATATTCGCAGCTAAGTAGCCTTATGCTGGACTTACATGGATCTGCTAATGCAGATGAAAAAAAGGAAATAGACACAAGATGTAAAATTCAATCGCACGAGTTTTTCACTGTATCCTCGTATAAAGCACTAAAGCGACAAAATGCAAAAAAAAAAACGAAAAAATTTGTTTTTGAAAATGTGTCACACAAAAATCTATTTAACATTTTTTTAACTTTCCAAGTCTTCGTTCAAAGCGTTGTTGTTTTGAAAATAGAGTTTGACATTATTATATTTTTTTTTTTAGAACTGAGTTCTTTTATATATTTTTTGAATATACAATAGCGAACTATTTTAATTTTTGTACCTTTGTTTATTTTGTAAAATTTTGTTAGTTTAAAATAAATCGCCCAAAAGCTATAATTTCTCTTTTTCAATGTCCATAATCTTCAAACTGCAGGTGGGAAATATCTTCACACAAATTTCAGGTGAAGTTATTTCCCCCCTACATTGGGAAATATCTTCACCACAAAAAAGTGAAATTATTTCCCACTTGAGGTGAAGTTATTTCCCATGTGAAGGTAGTGCCCGTGAAGTTAGTTCCCTGCACATCCAAAGGTGGATCTGCACTTTTTCGTGGGAACGAATTTCACTTTTATGTGAAGCTATTTATTGAAAAAAATTTATACATTTCGTTGCAGTGCAGATCTGTTTTTGAAAATATGTATGCAGGGTGTCCCATAATATGTGTTACATACTTCGGGATGTGATTCTTGGTCGTATTCTAAGAAAAAAATTGTTTTACAGTAAAGTCCATTTCTCAACTTTGACATTTTTAAAAAAGGCTAACTTTGGTGTACCCTGACCTGTGTTAAATTCGATTTTTCTGTCAATACTGATGGTAGAGACCTAATTTTAGACTGATTTTTTTGGAGAAATGATAGTCTTTAAAAGTGTATTTAAATTGGACTCCTATAGACTTAAGGTTGCAAGACCTGTTTTTGAAATATTTTAAATAAATTTATATGTATTTCAAAAGCAAATTTTTCTTTTTTGTGTATTTCGCGCGAATTTTTCATTATTTCCTTGTATAAAGCACTAAAACGACAAAATACACAAAAACGAAAAATTTGCTTTTGAAATACATATAAATTTATTTAACATATTTCAAAAACAGATCTTTGATTTAATATATATGTAAAATGAGTGCAACAATACACAGTGAAAGATCTGTTTTTGAAAATATGTTTATTATTTTAATTGACGTTTTTAGCTAGACATATTCGCAGCTAAGTAGCCTTATGCTGGACTTACATGGATCTGCTAATGCAGATGAAAAAAAGGAAATAGACACAAGATGTAAAATTCAATCGCACGAATTTTTCACTGTATCCTCGTATAAAGCACTAAAGCGACAAAATGCAAAAAAAAAACGAAAAAATTTGTTTTTGAAAATGTGTCACACAAAAATCTATTTAACATTTTCTTAACTTTCCAAGTCTTCGTTCAAAGCGCTGTTGTTTTGAAAATATAGTTTGACATTATTATATTTTTTTTTCCAGAACTGAGTTCTTTTATATATTTTTTGAATATACAATAGCGAACTATTTTAATTTTTGTACCTTTGTTTATTTTGTAAAATTTTGTTAGTTTAAAATAAATCGCCCAAAAGCTATAATTTCTCTTTTTCAATGTCCATAATCTTCAAACTGCAGGTGGGAAATATCTTCACACAAATTTCAGGTGAAGTTATTTCCCCCCTACATTGGGAAATATCTTCACCACAAAAAAGTGAAATTATTTCCCACTTGAGGTGAAGTTATTTCCCATGTGAAGGTAGTGCCCGTGAAGTTAGTTCCCTGCACATCCAAAGGTGCAGGGAATTAACTTCACGGGCACTACCTTCACATGGGAAATAACTTCACCACATGTGGGAATTAGTTTCACTTTATTGTTGTGAAGATATTTCCTACTGAAGGTGGGAAATAACCTCACTTTTTCGTGGGAACGAATTTCACTTTTATGTGAAGCTATTTATTGGAAAAAATTTATACATTTCGTTGCAGTGCAGATCTGTTTTTGAAAATATGTATGCAGGGTGTCCCATAATATGTGTTACATACTTCGGGATGTGATTCTTGGTCGTATTCTAAGAAAAAAATTGTTTTACAGTAAAGTCCATTTCTCAACTTTGACATTTTTAAAAAAGGCTAACTTTGGTGTACCCTGACCTGTGTTAAATTCGATTTTTCTGTCAATACTGATGGTAGAGACCTAATTTTAGACTTATTTTTTTGGAGAAATGATAGTCTTTAAAAGTGTATTTAAATTGGACTCCTATAGACTTAAGGTTGCAAGATCTGTTTTTGAAATATTTTAAATAAATTTATATGTATTTCAAAAGCAAATTTTTCTTTTTTGTGTATTTCGCGCGAATTTTTCATTATTTCCTTGTATAAAGCACTAAAACGACAAAATACACAAAAACGAAAAATTTGCTTTTGAAATACATATAAATTTATTTAACATATTTCAAAAACAGATCTTTGATTTAATATATATGTAAAATGAGTGCAACAATACACAGTGAAAGATCTGTTTTTGAAAATATGTTTATTATTTTAATTGACGTTTTTAGCTAGACATATTCGCAGCTAAGTAGCCTTATGCTGGACTTACATGGATCTGCTAATGCAGATGAAAAAAAGGAAATAGACACAAGATGTAAAATTCAATCGCACGAATTTTTCACTGTATCCTCGTATAAAGCACTAAAGCGACAAAATGCAAAAAAAAACGAAAAAATTTGTTTTTGAAAATGTGTCACACAAAAATCTATTTAACATTTTTTTAACTTTCCAAGTCTTCGTTCAAAGCGTTGTTGTTTTGAAAATATAGTTTGACATTATTATATTTTTTTTTTTAGAACTGAGTTCTTTTATATATTTTTTGAATATACAATAGCGAACTATTTTAATTTTTGTACCTTTGTTTATTTTGTAAAATTTTGTTAGTTTAAAATAAATCGCCCAAAAGCTATAATTTCTCTTTTTCAATGTCCATAATCTTCAAACTGCAGGTGGGAAATATCTTCACACAAATTTCAGGTGAAGTTATTTCCCCCCTACATTGGGAAATATCTTCACCACAAAAAAGTGAAATTATTTCCCACTTGAGGTGAAGTTATTTCCCATGTGAAGGTAGTGCCCGTGAAGTTAGTTCCCTGCACATCCAAAGGTGCAGGGAATTAACTTCACGGGCACTACCTTCACATGGGAAATAACTTCACCACATGTGGGAATTAGTTTCACTTTATTGTTGTGAAGATATTTCCTACTGAAGGTGGGAAATAACCTCACTTTTTCGTGGGAACGAATTTCACTTTTATGTGAAGCTATTTATTGGAAAAAATTTATACATTTCGTTGCAGTGCAGATCTGTTTTTGAAAATATGTATGCAGGGTGTCCCATAATATGTGTTACATACTTCGGGATGTGATTCTTGGTCGTATTCTAAGAAAAAAATTGTTTTACAGTAAAGTCCATTTCTCAACTTTGACATTTTTAAAAAAGGCTAACTTTGGTGTACCCTGACCTGTGTTAAATTCGATTTTTCTGTCAATACTGATGGTAGAGACCTAATTTTAGACTTATTTTTTTGGAGAAATGATAGTCTTTAAAAGTGTATTTAAATTGGACTCCTACAGACTTAAGGTTGCAAGATCTGTTTTTGAAATATTTTAAATAAATTTATATGTATTTCAAAAGCAAATTTTTCTTTTTTGTGTATTTCGCGCGAATTTTTCATTATTTCCTTGTATAAAGCACTAAAACGACAAAATTCACAAAAACGAAAAATTTGCTTTTGAAATACATATAAATTTATTTAACATATTTCAAAAACAGATCTTTGATTTAATATATATGTAAAATGAGTGCAACAATACACAGTGAAAGATCTGTTTTTGAAAATATGTTTATTATTTTAATTGACGTTTTTAGCTAGAAATATTCGCAGCTAAGTAGCCTTATGCTGGACTTACATGGATCTGCTAATGCAGATGAAAAAAAGGAAATAGACACAAGATGTAAAATTCAATCGCACGAATTTTTCACTGTATCCTCGTATAAAGCACTAAAGCGAAAAAATGAAAAAAAAAACGAAAAAATTTGTTTTTGAAAATGTGTCACACAAAAATCGATTTAACATTTTTTTAACTTTCCAAGTCTTCGTTCAAAGCGCTGTTGTTTTGAAAATATAGTTTGACATTATTATATTTTTTTTTTCCAGAACTGAGTTCTTTTATATATTTTTTGAATATACAATAGCGAACTATTTTAATTTTTGTACCTTTGTTTATTTTGTAAAATTTTGTTAGTTTAAAATAAATCGCCCAAAAGCTATAATTTCTCTTTTTCAATGTCCATAATCTTCAAACTGCAGGTGGGAAATATCTTCACACAAATTTCAGTTGAAGTTATTTCCCCCCTACATTGGGAAATATCTTCACCACAAAAAAGTGAAATTATTTCCCACTTGAGGTGAAGTTATTTCCCATGTGAAGGTAGTGCCCGTGAAGTTAGTTCCCTGCACCTCCAAAGGTGCAGGGAACTGCACCAGTTATTTCCCACTGAAGGTGGGAAATAACCTCACTTTTTCGTGGGAACGAATTTCACTTTTATGTGAAGCTATTTATTGGAAAAAATTTATACATTTCGTTGCAGTGCAGATCTGTTTTTGAAAATATGTATGCAGGGTGTCCCATAATATGTGTTACATACTTCGGGATGTGATTCTTGGTCGTATTCTAAGAAAAAAATTGTTTTACAGTAAAGTCCATTTCTCAACTTTGACATTTTTAAAAAAGGCTAACTTTGGTGTACCCTGACCTGTGTTAAATTCGATTTTTCTGTCAATACTGATGGTAGAGACCTAATTTTAGACTTATTTTTTTGGAGAAATGATAGTCTTTAAAACTGTATTTAAATTGGACTAATACAGACTTAAGGTTGCAAGATCTGTTTTTGAAATATTTTAAATAAATTTATATGTATTTCAAAAGCAAATTTTTCTTTTTTGTGTATTTCGCGCGAATTTTTCATTATTTCCTTGTATAAAGCACTAAAACGACAAAATACACAAAAACGAAAAATTTGCTTTTGAAATACATATAAATTTATTTAACATATTTCAAAAACAGATCTTTGATTTAATATATATGTAAAATGAGTGCAACAATACACAGTGAAAGATCTGTTTTTGAAAATATGTTTATTATTTTAATTGACGTTTTTAGCTAGACATATTCGCAGCTAAGTAGCCTTATGCTGGACTTACATGGATCTGCTAATGCAGATGAAAAAAAGGAAATAGACACAAGATGTAAAATTCAATCGCACGAATTTTTCACTGTATCCTCGTATAAAGCACTAAAGCGACAAAATGCAAAAAAAAAACGAAAAAATTTGTTTTTGAAAATGTGTCACACAAAAATCTATTTAACATTTTTTTAAATTTCCAAGTCTTCGTTCAAAGCGTTGTTGTTTTGAAAATATAGTTTGACATTATTATATTTTTTTTTTTAGAACTGAGTTCTTTTATATATTTTTTGAATATACAATAGCGAACTATTTTAATTTTTGTACCTTTGTTTATTTTGTAAAATTTTGTTAGTTTAAAATAAATCGCCCAAAAGCTATAATTTCTCTTTTTCAATGTCCATAATCTTCAAACTGCAGGTGGGAAATATCTTCACACAAATTTCAGGTGAAGTTATTTCCCCCCTACATTGGGAAATAATTTCACCACAAAAAAGTGAAATTATTTCCCACTTGAGGTGAAGTTATTTCCCATGTGAAGGTAGTGCCCGTGAAGTTAGTTCCCTGCACATCCAAAGGTGCAGGGAATTAACTTCACGGGCACTACCTTCACATGGGAAATAACTTCACCACATGTGGGAATTAGTTTCACTTTATTGTTGTGAAGATATTTCCTACTGAAGGTGGGAAATAACCTCACTTTTTCGTGGGAACGAATTTCACTTTTATGTGAAGCTATTTATTGAAAAAAATTTATACATTTCGTTGCAGTGCAGATCTGTTTTTGAAAATATGTATGCAGGGTGTCCCATAATATGTGTTACATACTTCGGGATGTGATTCTTGGTCGTATTCTAAGAAAAAAATTGTTTTACAGTAAAGTCCATTTCTCAACTTTGACATTTTTAAAAAAGGCTAACTTTGGTGTACCCTGTCCTGTGTTAAATTCGATTTTTCTGTCAATACTGATGGTAGAGACCTAATTTTAGACTTATTTTTTTGGAGAAATGATAGTCGTTAAAACTGTATTTAAATTGGACTCCTATAGACTTAAGGTTGCAAGATCTGTTTTTGAAATATTTTAAATAAATTTATATGTATTTCAAAAGCAAATTTTTCTTTTTTGTGTATTTCGCGTGAATTTTTCATTATTTCCTTGTATAAAGCACTAAAACGACAAAATACACAAAAACGAAAAATTTGCTTTTGAAATACATATAAATTTATTTAACATATTTCAAAAACAGATCTTTGATTTAATATATATGTAAAATGAGTGCAACAATACACAGTGAAAGATCTGTTTTTGAAAATATGTTTATTATTTTAATTGACGTTTTTAGCTAGACATATTCGCAGCTAAGTAGCCTTATGCTGGACTTACATGGATCTGCTAATGCAGATGAAAAAAAGGAAATAGACACAAGATGTAAAATTCAATCGCACGAATTTTTCACTGTATCCTCGTATAAAGCACTAAAGCGACAAAATGCAAAAAAAAACGAAAAAATTTGTTTTTGAAAATGTGTCACACAAAAATCTATTTAACATTTTTTTAACTTTCCAAGTCTTCGTTCAAAGCGTTGTTGTTTTGAAAATATAGTTTGACATTATTATATTTTTTTTTTAGAACTGAGTTCTTTTATATATTTTTTGAATATACAATAGCGAACTATTTTAATTTTTGTACCTTTGTTTATTTTGTAAAATTTTGTTAGTTTAAAATAAATCGCCCAAAAGCTATAATTTCTCTTTTTCAATGTCCATAATCTTCAAACTGCAGGTGGGAAATATCTTCACACAAATTTCAGGTGAAGTTATTTCCCCCCTACATTGGGAAATATCTTCACCACAAAAAAGTGAAATTATTTCCCACTTGAGGTGAAGTTATTTCCCATGTGAAGGTAGTGCCCGTGAAGTTAGTTCCCTGCACATCCAAAGGTGCAGGGAATTAACTTCACGGGCACTACCTTCACATGGGAAATAACTTCACCACATGTGGGAATTAGTTTCACTTTATTGTTGTGAAGATATTTCCTACTGAAGGTGGGAAATAACCTCACTTTTTCGTGGGAACGAATTTCACTTTTATGTGAAGCTATTTATTGGAAAAAATTTATACATTTCGTTGCAGTGCAGATCTGTTTTTGAAAATATGTATGCAGGGTGTCCCATAATATGTGTTACATACTTCGGGATGTGATTCTTGGTCGTATTCTAAGAAAAAAATTGTTTTACAGTAAAGTCCATTTCTCAACTTTGACATTTTTAAAAAAGGCTAACTTTGGTGTACCCTGACCTGTGTTAAATTCGATTTTTCTGTCAATACTGATGGTAGAGACCTAATTTTAGACTTATTTTTTTGGAGAAATGATAGTCTTTAAAACTGTATTTAAATTGGACTCCTACAGACTTAAGGTTGCAAGATCTGTTTTTGAAATATTTTAAATAAATTTATATGTATTTCAAAAGCAAATTTTTCTTTTTTGTGTATTTCGCGCGAATTTTTCATTATTTCCTTGTATAAAGCACTAAAACGACAAAATTCACAAAAACGAAAAATTTGCTTTTGAAATACATATAAATTTATTTAACATATTTCAAAAACAGATCTTTGATTTAATATATATGTAAAATGAGTGCAACAATACACAGTGAAAGATCTGTTTTTGAAAATATGTTTATTATTTTAATTGACGTTTTTAGCTAGAAATATTCGCAGCTAAGTAGCCTTATGCTGGACTTACATGGATCTGCTAATGCAGATGAAAAAAAGGAAATAGACACAAGATGTAAAATTCAATCGCACGAATTTTTCACTGTATCCTCGTATAAAGCACTAAAGCGAAAAAATGAAAAAAAAAAAAACGAAAAAATTTGTTTTTGAAAATGTGTCACACAAAAATCGATTTAACATTTTTTTAACTTTCCAAGTCTTCGTTCAAAGCGCTGTTGTTTTGAAAATATAGTTTGACATTATTATATTTTTTTTTTCCAGAACTGAGTTCTTTTATATATTTTTTGAATATACAATAGCGAACTATTTTAATTTTTGTACCTTTGTTTATTTTGTAAAATTTTGTTAGTTTAAAATAAATCGCCCAAAAGCTATAATTTCTCTTTTTCAATGTCCATAATCTTCAAACTGCAGGTGGGAAATATCTTCACACAAATTTCAGTTGAAGTTATTTCCCCCCTACATTGGGAAATATCTTCACCACAAAAAAGTGAAATTATTTCCCACTTGAGGTGAAGTTATTTCCCATGTGAAGGTAGTGCCCGTGAAGTTAGTTCCCTGCACCTCCAAAGGTGCAGGGAACTGCACCAGTTATTTCCCACTGAAGGTGGGAAATAACCTCACTTTTTCGTGGGAACGAATTTCACTTTTATGTGAAGCTATTTATTGGAAAAAATTTATACATTTCGTTGCAGTGCAGATCTGTTTTTGAAAATATGTATGCAGGGTGTCCCATAATATGTGTTACATACTTCGGGATGTGATTCTTGGTCGTATTCTAAGAAAAAAATTGTTTTACAGTAAAGTCCATTTCTCAACTTTGACATTTTTAAAAAAGGCTAACTTTGGTGTACCCTGACCTGTGTTAAATTCGATTTTTCTGTCAATACTGATGGTAGAGACCTAATTTTAGACTTATTTTTTTGGAGAAATGATAGTCTTTAAAACTGTATTTAAATTGGACTAATACAGACTTAAGGTTGCAAGATCTGTTTTTGAAATATTTTAAATAAATTTATATGTATTTCAAAAGCAAATTTTTCTTTTTTGTGTATTTCGCGCGAATTTTTCATTATTTCCTTGTATAAAGCACTAAAACGACAAAATACACAAAAACGAAAAATTTGCTTTTGAAATACATATAAATTTATTTAACATATTTCAAAAACAGATCTTTGATTTAATATATATGTAAAATGAGTGCAACAATACACAGTGAAAGATCTGTTTTTGAAAATATGTTTATTATTTCAATTGACGTTTTTAGCTAGACATATTCGCAGCTAAGTAGCCTTATGCTGGACTTACATGGATCTGCTAATACAGATGAAAAAAAGGAAATAGACACAAGATGTAAAATTCAATCGCACGAATTTTTCACTGTATCCTCGTATAAAGCACTAAAGCGACAAAATGCAAAAAAAACGAAAAAATTTGTTTTTGAAAATGTGTCACACAAAAGTCTATTTAACATTTTTTTAACTTTCCAAGTCTTCGTTCAAAGCGCTGTTGTTTTGAAAATATAGTTTGACATTATTATATTTTTTTTTTTTCCAGAACTGAGTTCTTTTATATATTTTTTGAATATACAATAGCGAACTATTTTAATTTTTGTACCTTTGTTTATTTTGTAAAATTTTGTTAGTTTAAAATAAATCGCCCAAAAGCTATAATTTCTCTTTTTCAATGTCCATAATCTTCAAACTGCAGGTGGGAAATATCTTCACACAAATTTCAGGTGAAGTTATTTCCCCCTACATTGGGAAATATCTTCACCACAAAAAAGTGAAATTATTTCAAACTTGAGGTGAAGTTATTTCCCATGTGAAGGTAGTGCCCGTGAAGTTAGTTCCCTGCACCTCCAAAGGTGCAGGGAATTAACTTCACGGGCACTTTCTTCACATGGGAAATAACTTCACCACATGTGGGAATTAGTTTCACTTTATTGTTGTGAAGATATTTCCTACTGAAGGTGGGAAATAACCTCACTTTTTCGTGGGAACGAATTTCACTTTTATGTGAAGCTATTTATTGGAAAAAATTTATACATTTCGTTGCAGTGCAGATCTGTTTTTGAAAATATGTATGCAGGGTGTCCCATAATATGTGTTACATACTTCGGGATGTGATTCTTGGTCGTATTCTAAGAAAAAAATTGTTTTACAGTAAAGTCCATTTCTCAACTTTGACATTTTTAAAAAAGGCTAACTTTGGTGTACCAAAAAAAAAATTTGCTTTTGAAATACATATAAATTTATTTAACATATTTCAAAAACAGATCTTTGATTTAATATATATGTAAAATGAGTGCAACAATACACAGTGAAAGATCTGTTTTTGAAAATATGTTTATTATTTTAATTGACGTTTTTAGCTAGACATATTCGCAGCTAAGTAGCCTTATGCTGGACTTACATGGATCTGCTAATGCAGATGAAAAAAAGGAAATAGACACAAGATGTAAAATTCAATCGCACGAATTTTTCACTGTATCCTCGTATAAAGCACTAAAGCGACAAAATGCAAAAAAAAAACGAAAAAATTTGTTTTTGAAAATGTGTCACACAAAAATCTATTTAACATTTTTTTAACTTTCCAAGTCTTCGTTCAAAGCGCTGTTGTTTTGAAAATATAGTTTGACATTATTATATTTTTTTTTTCCAGAACTGAGTTCTTTTATATATTTTTTGAATATACAATAGCGAACTATTTTAATTTTTGTACCTTTGTTTATTTTGTAAAATTTTGTTAGTTTAAAATAAATCGCCCAAAAGCTATAATTTCTCTTTTTCAATGTCCATAATCTTCAAACTGCAGGTGGGAAATATCTTCACACAAATTTCAGGTGAAGTTATTTCCCCCCTACATTGGGAAATATCTTCACCACAAAAAAGTGAAATTATTTCCCACTTGAGGTGAAGTTATTTCCCATGTGAAGGTAGTGCCCGTGAAGTTAGTTCCCTGCACCTCCAAAGGTGCAATATCTTCACCACAAAAAAGTGAAATTATTTCCCACTTGAGGTGAAGTTATTTCCCATGTGAAGGTAGTGCCCGTGAAGTTAATTCCCTGCACCTTTGGAGGTGCAGGGAACTAACTTCACGGGCACTACCTTCACATGGGAAATAACTTCACCTCAAGTGGGAAATAATTTCATTTTTTTCTGGTGAAGATATTTCCTACTGAAGGTGGGAAATAACCTCACTTTTTCGTGGGAACGAATTTCACTTTTATGTGAAGCTATTTATTGGAAAAAATTTATACATTTCGTTGCAGTGCAGATCTGTTTTTGAAAATATGTATGCAGGGTGTCCCATAATATGTGTTACATACTTCGGGATGTGATTCTTGGTCGTATTCTAAGAAAAAAATTGTTTTACAGTAAAGTCCATTTCTCAACTTTGACATTTTTAAAAAAGGCTAACTTTGGTGTACCCTGACCTGTGTTAAATTCGATTTTTCTGTCAATACTGATGGTAGAGACCTAATTTTAGACTTATTTTTTTGCAGAAATGATAGTCTTTAAAAGTGTATTTAAATTGGACTCCTATAGACTTAAGGTTGCAAGATCGGTTTTTGAAATATTTTAAATAAATTTATATGTATTTCAAAAGCAAATTTTTCTTTTTTGTGTATTTCGCGCGAATTTTTCATTATTTCCTTGTATAAAGCACTAAAACGACAAAATACACAAAAACGAAAAATTTGCTTTTGAAATACATATAAATTTATTTAACATATTTCAAAAACAGATCTTTGATTTAATATATATGTAAAATGAGTGCAACAATACACAGTGAAAGATCTGTTTTTGAAAATATGTTTATTATTTTAATTGACGTTTTTAGCTAGACATATTCGCAGCTAAGTAGCCTTATGCTGGACTTACATGGATCTGCTAATGCAGATGAAAAAAAGGAAATAGACACAAGATGTAAGATTCAATCGCACGAATTTTTCACTGTATCCTCGTATAAAGCACTAGAGCGACAAAATGCAAAAAAAAACGAAAAAATTTGTTTTTGAAAATGTGTCACACAAAAATCTATTTAACATTTTTTTAACTTTCCAAGTCTTCGTTCAAAGCGTTGTTGTTTTGAAAATATAGTTTGACATTATTATATTTTTTTTTTTTAGAACTGAGTTCTTTTATATATTTTTTGAATATACAATAGCGAACTATTTTAATTTTTGTACCTTTGTTTATTTTGTAAAATTTTGTTAGTTTAAAATAAATCGCCCAAAAGCTATAATTTCTCTTTTTCAATGTCCATAATCTTCAAACTGCAGGTGGGAAATATCTTCACACAAATTTCAGGTGAAGTTATTTCCCCTACATTGGGAAATATCTTCACCACAAAAAAGTGAAATTATTTCCCACTTGAGGTGAAGTTATTTCCCATGTGAAGGTAGTGCCCGTGAAGTTAGTTCCCTGCACATCCAAAGGTGCAGGAAATTAACTTCACGGGCACTACCTTCACATGGGAAATAACTTCACCACATGTGGGAATTAGTTTCACTTTATTGTTGTGAAGATATTTCCTACTGAAGGTGGGAAATAACCTCACTTTTTCGTGGGAACGAATTTCACTTTTATGTGAAGCTATTTATTGAAAAAAATTTATACATTTCGTTGCAGTGCAGATCTGTTTTTGAAAATATGTATGCAGGGTGTCCCATAATATGTGTTACATACTTCGGGATGTGATTCTTGGTCGTATTCTAAGAAAAAAATTGTTTTACAGTAAAGTCCATTTCTCAACTTTGACATTTTTAAAAAAGGCTAACTTTGGTGTACCCTGACCTGTGTTAAATTCGATTTTTCTGTCAATACTGATGGTAGAGACCTAATTTTAGACTTATTTTTTTGGAGAAATGATAGTCTTTAAAAGTGTATTTAAATTGGACTCCTATAGACTTAAGGTTGCAAGATCTGTTTTTGAAATATTTTAAATAAATTTATATGTATTTCAAAAGCAAATTTTTCTTTTTTGTGTATTTCGCGCGAATTTTTCATTATTTCCTTGTATAAAGCACTAAAACGACAAAATACACAAAAACGAAAAATTTGATTTTGAAATACATATAAATTTATTTAACATATTTCAAAAACAGATCTTTGATTTAATATATATGTAAAATGAGTGCAACAATACACAGTGAAAGATCTGTTTTTGAAAATATGTTTATTATTTTAATTGACGTTTTTAGCTAGACATATTCGCAGCTAAGTAGCCTTATGCTGGACTTACATGGATCTGCTAATGCAGATGAAAAAAAGGAAATAGACACAAGATGTAAAATTCAATCGCACGAATTTTTCACTGTATCCTCGTATAAAGCACTAAAGCGACAAAATGCAAAAAAAAAACGAAAAAATTTGTTTTTGAAAATGTGTCACACAAAAATCTATTTAACATTTTTTTAACTTTCCAAGTCTTCGTTCAAAGCGCTGTTGTTTTGAAAATATAGTTTGACATTATTATATTTTTTTTTTCCAGAACTGAGTTCTTTTATATATTTTTTGAATATACAATAGCGAACTATTTTAATTTTTGTACCTTTGTTTATTTTGTAAAATTTTGTTAGTTTAAAATAAATCGCCCAAAAGCTATAATTTCTCTTTTTCAATGTCCATAATCTTCAAACTGCAGGTGGGAAATATCTTCACACAAATTTCAGGTGAAGTTATTTCCCCCCTACATTGGGAAATATCTTCACCACAAAAAAGTGAAATTATTTCCCACTTGAGGTGAAGTTATTTCCCATGTGAAGGTAGTGCCCGTGAAGTTAGTTCCCTGCACCTCCAAAGGTGCAATATCTTCACCACAAAAAAGTGAAATTATTTCCCACTTGAGGTGAAGTTATTTCCCATGTGAAGGTAGTGCCCGTGAAGTTAGTTCCCTGCACCTTTGGAGGTGCAGGGAACTAACTTCACGGGCACTACCTTCACATGGGAAATAACTTCACCTCAAGTGGGAAATAATTTCACTTTATTGTTGTGAAGATATTTCCTACTGAAGGTGGGAAATAACCTCACTTTTTCGTGGGAACGAATTTCACTTTTATGTGAAGCTATTTATTGGAAAAAATTTATACATTTCGTTGCAGTGCAGATCTGTTTTTGAAAATATGTATGCAGGGTGTCCCATAATATGTGTTACATACTTCGGGATGTGATTCTTGGTCGTATTCTAAGAAAAAAATTGTTTTACAGTAAAGTCCATTTCTCAACTTTGACATTTTTAAAAAAGGCTAACTTTGGTGTACCCTGACCTGTGTTAAATTCGATTTTTCTGTCAATACTGATGGTAGAGACCTAATTTTAGACTTATTTTTTTGCAGAAATGATAGTCTTTAAAAGTGTATTTAAATTGGACTCCTATAGACTTAAGGTTGCAAGATCGGTTTTTGAAATATTTTAAATAAATTTATATGTATTTCAAAAGCAAATTTTTCTTTTTTGTGTATTTCGCGCGAATTTTTCATTATTTCCTTGTATAAAGCACTAAAACGACAAAATACACAAAAACGAAAAATTTGCTTTTGAAATACATATAAATTTATTTAACATATTTCAAAAACAGATCTTTGATTTAATATATATGTAAAATGAGTGCAACAATACACAGTGAAAGATCTGTTTTTGAAAATATGTTTATTATTTCAATTGACGTTTTTAGCTAGACATATTCGCAGCTAAGTAGCCTTATGCTGGACTTACATGGATCTGCTAATACAGATGAAAAAAAGGAAATAGACACAAGATGTAAAATTCAATCGCACGAATTTTTCACTGTATCCTCGTATAAAGCACTAAAGCGACAAAATGCAAAAAAAACGAAAAAATTTGTTTTTGAAAATGTGTCACACAAAAGTCTATTTAACATTTTTTTAACTTTCCAAGTCTTCGTTCAAAGCGCTGTTGTTTTGAAAATATAGTTTGACATTATTATATTTTTTTTTTTTTCCAGAACTGAGTTCTTTTATATATTTTTTGAATATACAATAGCGAACTATTTTAATTTTTGTACCTTTGTTTATTTTGTAAAATTTTGTTAGTTTAAAATAAATCGCCCAAAAGCTATAATTTCTCTTTTTCAATGTCCATAATCTTCAAACTGCAGGTGGGAAATATCTTCACACAAATTTCAGGTGAAGTTATTTCCCCCTACATTGGGAAATATCTTCACCACAAAAAAGTGAAATTATTTCAAACTTGAGGTGAAGTTATTTCCCATGTGAAGGTAGTGCCCGTGAAGTTAGTTCCCTGCACCTCCAAAGGTGCAGGGAATTAACTTCACGGGCACTTTCTTCACATGGGAAATAACTTCACCACATGTGGGAATTAGTTTCACTTTATTGTTGTGAAGATATTTCCTACTGAAGGTGGGAAATAACCTCACTTTTTCGTGGGAACGAATTTCACTTTT
This sequence comes from Melanostoma mellinum, assembly GCA_914767635.1. Classification (NCBI taxonomy): domain Eukaryota; kingdom Metazoa; phylum Arthropoda; class Insecta; order Diptera; family Syrphidae; genus Melanostoma; species Melanostoma mellinum. The sequence continues at coordinate 84,678,316 of OU612058.1, forward strand.
ATGTGAAGCTATTTATGGGAAAAAATTTATACATTTCGTTGCAGTGCAGATCTGTTTTTGAAAATATGTATGCAGGGTGTCCCATAATATGTGTTACATACTTCGGGATGTGATTCTTGGTCGTATTCTAAGAAAAAAATTGTTTTACAGTAAAGTCCATTTCTCAACTTTGACATTTTTAAAAAAGGCTAACTTTGGTGTACCCTGACCTGTGTTAAATTCGATTTTGTTGTCAATACTGATGGTAGAGACCTAATTTTAGACTTATTTTTTTGCAGAAATGATAGTCTTTAAAAGTGTATTTAAATTGGACTCCTATAGACTTAAGGTTGCAAGATCGGTTTTTGAAATATTTTAAATAAATTTATATGTATTTCAAAAGCAAATTTTTCTTTTTTGTGTATTTCGCGCGAGTTTTTCATTATTTCCTTGTATAAAGCACTAAAACGACAAAATACACAAAAACGAAAAATTTGATTTTGAAATTCATATAAATTTATTTAACATATTTCAAAAACAGATCTTTGATTTAATATATATGTAAAATGAGTGCAACAATACACAGTGAAAGATCTGTTTTTGAAAATATGTTTATTATTTTAATTGACGTTTTTAGCTAGACATATTCGCAGCTAAGTAGCCTTATGCTGGACTTACATGGATCTGCTAATGCAGATGAAAAAAAGGAAATAGACACAAGATGTAAAATTCAATCGCACGAATTTTTCACTGTATCCTCGTATAAAGCACTAAAGCGACAAAATGCAAAAAAAAAAACGAAAAAATTTGTTTTTGAAAATGTGTCACACAAAAATCTGTTTAACATTTTTTAAACTTTCCAAGTCTTCGTTCAAAGCGCTGTTGTTTTGAAAATATAGTTTGACATTATTATATTTTTTTTTCCAGAACTGAGTTCTTTTATATATTTTTTGAATATACAATAGCGAACTATTTTAATTTTTGTACCTTTGTTTATTTTGTAAAATTTTGTTAGTTTAAAATAAATCGCCCAAAAGCTATAATTTCTCTTTTTCAATGTCCATAATCCTCAAACTGCAGGTGGGAAATATCTTCACACAAATTTCAGGTGAAGTTATTTCCCCCCTACATTGGGAAATATCTTCACCACAAAAAAGTGAAATTATTTCCCACTTGAGGTGAAGTTATTTCCCATGTGAAGGTAGTGCCCGTGAAGTTAGTTCCCTGCACATCCAAAGGTGCAGGGAATTAACTTCACGGGCACTACCTTCACATGGGAAATAACTTCACCACATGTGGGAATTAGTTTCACTTTATTGTTGTGAAGATATTTCCTACTGAAGGTGGGAAATAACCTCACTTTTTCGTGGGAACGAATTTCACTTTTATGTGAAGCTATTTATTGAAAAAAATTTATACATTTCGTTGCAGTGCAGATCTGTTTTTGAAAATATGTATGCAGGGTGTCCCATAATATGTGTTACATACTTCGGGATGTGATTCTTGGTCGTATTCTAAGAAAAAAATTGTTTTACAGTAAAGTCCATTTCTCAACTTTGACATTTTTAAAAAAGGCTAACTTTGGTATACCCTGACCTGTGTTAAATTCGATTTTTCTGTCAATACTGATGGTAGAGACCTAATTTTAGACTGATTTTTTTGGAGAAATGATAGTCTTTAAAAGTGTATTTAAATTGGACTCCTATAGACTTAAGGTTGCAAGACCTGTTTTTGAAATATTTTAAATAAATTTATATGTATTTCAAAAGCAAATTTTTCTTTTTTGTGTATTTCGCGCGAATTTTTCATTATTTCCTTGTATAAAGCACTAAAACGACAAAATACACAAAAACGAAAAATTTGATTTTGAAATACATATAAATTTATTTAACATATTTCAAAAACAGATCTTTGATTTAATATATATGTAAAATGAGTGCAACAATACACAGTAAAAGATCTGTTTTTGAAAATATGTTTATTATTTTAATTGACGTTTTTAGCTAGACATATTCGCAGCTAAGTAGCCTTATGCTGGACTTACGGTGCCGTGACTTAAGGCCAAGTGACATAAGGCCAAATTTGAATGTTTGGCCTTATGTCACTTTGCGAAAGCGACATAGGGCCAAATTTTAGGAGTTGGCCTTATGTCACTTTCCCATAGCGTCATAAGGCCAACTTTTTTTGGGACATAAGGCCAACTGTTCAATTTATTGTTTGCTTATGCCGTTAGGATTGCTATCAACATCCAGCTTTTTACATGTTGCGCTCATTAAAATTCTTCTTCTCAATTGTGTAAAAATTAATCTTTTGGACTGCAAATTCATTTTTCACAAGACAATCATGTTGGATTACTTCCATAACTTATATTTGAACAAAACATTTTTCCATTATTAACTTCTTATCATAATTTTGCTTGACGCACGTGATGCATAGTTTTATAAAGGGAGATACAGTAATAATTAAAAATCCGAATGCATTTTGTGTTTCATTGGGAATTTTCATATTCACTTCACTAACACGCTCAATAGAACGTTGTACTCACTAATGCAACTCTATTCCATAAACTCCATTTACCAGCCATCCCTGTTGTTCACTTCTGTAAGTGGCTTATTTTTATTGACTTATAGTTGTTCACTTAGAGTTGTTGTTTCCCATGTGCGATGTTCTGCGATTTTTTCCTGAAGTAAATACAGATTCCCAATAAAACTCGGCTTTTGATACAAAGAGATATGCTTTCAATTAGTTTAATTTAAAGATATAAGTTAAAAAGCTTTTACAAAACATTCGCCGAGAATTTTTTTTAAATATTTTTTCAATTTTGTTTTCAAATCTTTAGGTTTTGAGCTTAAAATAAAGTAAAAGTAAAAAATTCGCGCGAATTTTTTACTTTTACTTTATTTTAAGCTCAAAACCTAAAGATTTGAAAACAAAATTGAAAAAATATTTAAAAAAAATTCTCGGCGAATGTTTTGTAAAAGCTTTTTAACTTATATCTTTAAATTAAACTAATTGAAAGCATATCTCTTTGTATCACTGATTCTTAAAAATATTCTGTATGTATGCACTCCCATTTTTAATTGTAATTGTATATTCCATTATGAAACAATGCATCACATGAATTTAATCAGAAATACAATTCATAATAGAGGACTACACTCTCATGCTTTTGCAGTCCACTTTTATATATGAAAAACAATAATTCAATTTTTTGTCCAATTTGCAAATTGTGAAGAATACCACCCACATTTTTTGATAATTGTATAAAGTATAAGATCTTTTTTGAATTGTTGTAAATATCTTTTGACTTAGCATTTATATTCATTGGAATGCTTTTATGTTGTTTCTTGTTATATATACGCCTTTCTTGTTTTATTGTAATATAATTAAAATCTTATGAAAATACTTACAATATACACTTGAATATTAAACCATTTTTCGTCTTTCGTTTGAAGTTATGGAATATGAATTTTGTTCTTGGAATCCAAGTACAACCACTTTTGAGTTCTAAGTGACATAAGGCCATATTGGCCTTATGACGCTTTGGGAAAGTGACATAAGGCCAACTCCTAAAATTTGGCCTTGTGTCGCTTTCGCAAAGTGACATAAGGCCAAACATTCAAATTTGGTCTTATGTCGCTTGGCCTTAAGTCACGGCACCTGGACTTACATGGATCTGCTAATGCAGATGAAAAAAAGGAAATAGACACAAGATGTAAAATTCAATCGCACGAATTTTTCACTGTATCCTCGTATAAAGCACTAAAGCGACAAAATGCAAAAAAAAAACGAAAAAATTTGTTTTTGAAAATGTGTCACACAAAAATCTATTTAACTTTTTTTAACTTTCCAAGTCTTCGTTCAAAGCGCTGTTGTTTTGAAAATATAGTTTGACATTATTATATTTTTTTTTCCAGAACTGAGTTCTTTTATATATTTTTTGAATATACAATAGCGAACTATTTTAATTTTTGTACCTTTGTTTATTTTGTAAAATTTTGTCAGTTTAAAATAAATCGCCCAAAAGCTATAATTTCTCTTTTTCAATGTCCATAATCTTCAAACTGCAGGTGGGAAATATCTTCACACAAATTTCAGGTGAAGTTATTTCCCCTACATTGGGAAATATCTTCACCACAAAAAAGTGAAATTATTTCCCACTTGAGGTGAAGTTATTTCCCATGTGAAGGTAGTGCCCGTGAAGTTAGTTCCCTGCACATCCAAAGGTGCAGGAAATTAACTTCACGGGCACTACCTTCACATGGGAAATAACTTCACCACATGTGGGAATTAGTTTCACTTTATTGTTGTGAAGATATTTCCTACTGAAGGTGGGAAATAACCTCACTTTTTCGTGGGAACGAATTTCACTTTTATGTGAAGCTATTTATTGAAAAAAATTTATACATTTCGTTGCAGTGCAGATCTGTTTTTGAAAATATGTATGCAGGGTGTCCCATAATATGTGTTACATACTTCGGGATGTGATTCTTGGTCGTATTCTAAGAAAAAAATTGTTTTACAGTAAAGTCCATTTCTCAACTTTGACATTTTTAAAAAAGGCTAACTTTGGTGTACCCTGACCTGTGTTAAATTCGATTTTTCTGTCAATACTGATGGTAGAGACCTAATTTTAGACTTATTTTTTTGGAGAAATGATAGTCTTTAAAACTGTATTTAAATTGGACTCCTATAGACTTAAGGTTGCAAGATCTGTTTTTGAAATATTTTAAATAAATTTATATGTATTTCAAAAGCTAATTTTTCTTTTTTGTGTATTTCGCGCGAATTTTTCATTATTTCCTTGTATAAAGCACTAAAACGACAAAATACACAAAAACGAAAAATTTTGAAATACATATAAATTTATTTAACATATTTCAAAAACAGATCTTTGATTTAATATATATGTAAAATGAGTGCAACAATACACAGTGAAAGATCTGTTTTTGAAAATATGTTTATTATTTTAATTGACGTTTTTAGCTAGACATATTCGCAGCTAAGTAGCCTTATGCTGGACTTACATGGATCTGCTAATGCAGATGAAAAAAAGGAAATAGACACAAGATGTAAGATTCAATCGCACGAATTTTTCACTGTATCCTCGTATAAAGCACTAAAGCGACAAAATGCAAAAAAAAAACGAAAAAATTTGTTTTTGAAAATGTGTCACACAAAAATCTATTTAACATTTTTTTAACTTTCCAAGTCTTCGTTCAAAGCGCTGTTGTTTTGAAAATATAGTTTGACATTATTATATTTTTTTTTTCCAGAACTGAGTTCTTTTATATATTTTTTGAATATACAATAGCGAACTATTTTAATTTTTGTACCTTTGTTTATTTTGTAAAATTTTGTTAGTTTAAAATAAATCGCCCAAAAGCTATAATTTCTCTTTTTCAATGTCCATAATCTTCAAACTGCAGGTGGGAAATATCTTCACACAAATTTCAGGTGAAGTTATTTCCCCCCTACATTGGGAAATATCTTCACCACAAAAAAGTGAAATTATTTCCCACTTGAGGTGAAGTTATTTCCCATGTGAAGGTAGTGCCCGTGAAGTTAGTTCCCTGCACCTCCAAAGGTGCAGGGAATTAACTTCACGGGCACTACCTTCACATGGGAAATAACTTCACCACATGTGGGAATTAGTTTCACTTTATTGTTGTGAAGATATTTCCTACTGAAGGTGGGAAATAACCTCACTTTTTCGTGGGAACGAATTTCACTTTTATGTGAAGCTATTTATTGGAAAAAATTTATACATTTCGTTGCAGTGCAGATCTGTTTTTGAAAATATGTATGCAGGGTGTCCCATAATATGTGTTACATACTTCGGGATGTGATTCTTGGTCGTATTCTAAGAAAAAAATTGTTTTACAGTAAAGTCCATTTCTCAACTTTGACATTTTTAAAAAAGGCTAACTTTGGTGTACCCTGACCTGTGTTAAATTCGATTTTTCTGTCAATACTGATGGTAGAGACCTAATTTTAGACTTATTTTTTTGGAGAAATGATAGTCTTTAAAACTGTATTTAAATTGGACTCCTACAGACTTAAGGTTGCAAGATCTGTTTTTGAAATATTTTAAATAAATTTATATGTATTTCAAAAGCAAATTTTTCTTTTTTGTGTATTTCGCGCGAATTTTTCATTATTTCCTTGTATAAAGCACTAAAACGACAAAATTCACAAAAACGAAAAATTTGCTTTTGAAATACATATAAATTTATTTAACATATTTCAAAAACAGATCTTTGATTTAATATATATGTAAAATGAGTGCAACAATACACAGTGAAAGATCTGTTTTTGAAAATATGTTTATTATTTTAATTGACGTTTTTAGCTAGAAATATTCGCAGCTAAGTAGCCTTATGCTGGACTTACATGGATCTGCTAATGCAGATGAAAAAAAGGAAATAGACACAAGATGTAAAATTCAATCGCACGAATTTTTCACTGTATCCTCGTATAAAGCACTAAAGCGACAAAATGCAAAAAAAAACGAAAAAATTTGTTTTTGAAAATGTGTCACACAAAAATCGATTTAACATTTTTTTAACTTTCCAAGTCTTCGTTCAAAGCGCTGTTGTTTTGAAAATATAGTTTGACATTATTATATTTTTTTTTTTCCAGAACTGAGTTCTTTTATATATTTTTTGAATATACAATAGCGAACTATTTTAATTTTTGTACCTTTGTTTATTTTGTAAAATTTTGTTAGTTTAAAATAAATCGCCCAAAAGCTATAATTTCTCTTTTTCAATGTCCATAATCTTCAAACTGCAGGTGGGAAATATCTTCACACAAATTTCAGTTGAAGTTATTTCCCCCCTACATTGGGAAATATCTTCACCACAAAAAAGTGAAATTATTTCCCACTTGAGGTGAAGTTATTTCCCATGTGAAGGTAGTGCCCGTGAAGTTAGTTCCCTGCACCTCCAAAGGTGCAGGGAACTGCACCAGTTATTTCCCACTGAAGGTGGGAAATAACCTCACTTTTTCGTGGGAACGAATTTCACTTTTATGTGAAGCTATTTATTGGAAAAAATTTATACATTTCGTTGCAGTGCAGATCTGTTTTTGAAAATATGTATGCAGGGTGTCCCATAATATGTGTTACATACTTCGGGATGTGATTCTTGGTCGTATTCTAAGAAAAAAATTGTTTTACAGTAAAGTCCATTTCTCAACTTTGACATTTTTAAAAAATGCTAACTTTGGTGTACCCTGACCTGTGTTAAATTCGATTTTTCTGTCAATACTGATGGTAGAGACCTAATTTTAGACTTATTTTTTTGGAGAAATGATAGTCTTTAAAACTGTATTTAAATTGGACTAATACAGACTTAAGGTTGCAAGATCTGTTTTTGAAATATTTTAAATAAATTTATATGTATTTCAAAAGCAAATTTTTCTTTTTTGTGTATTTCGCGCGAATTTTTCATTATTTCCTTGTATAAAGCACTAAAACGACAAAATACACAAAAACGAAAAATTTGCTTTTGAAATACATATAAATTTATTTAACATATTTCAAAAACAGATCTTTGATTTAATATATATGTAAAATGAGTGCAACAATACACAGTGAAAGATCTGTTTTTGAAAATATGTTTATTATTTCAATTGACGTTTTTAGCTAGAAATATTCGCAGCTAAGTAGCCTTATGCTGGACTTACATGGATCTGCTAATACAGATGAAAAAAAGGAAATAGACACAAGATGTAAAATTCAATCGCACGAATTTTTCACTGTATCCTCGTATAAAGCACTAAAGCGACAAAATGCAAAAAAAAAACGAAAAAATTTGTTTTTGAAAATGTGTCACACAAAAGTCTATTTAACATTTTTTAACTTTCCAAGTCTTCGTTCAAAGCGCTGTTGTTTTGAAAATATAGTTTGACATTATTATATTTTTTTTTTTTTCCAGAACTGAGTTCTTTTATATATTTTTTGAATATACAATAGCGAACTATTTTAATTTTTGTACCTTTGTTTATTTTGTAAAATTTTGTTAGTTTAAAATAAATCGCCCAAAAGCTATAATTTCTCTTTTTCAATGTCCATAATCTTCAAACTGCAGGTGGGAAATATCTTCACACAAATTTCAGGTGAAGTTATTTCCCCCTACATTGGGAAATATCTTCACCACAAAAAAGTGAAATTATTTCAAACTTGAGGTGAAGTTATTTCCCATGTGAAGGTAGTGCCCGTGAAGTTAGTTCCCTGCACCTCCAAAGGTGCAGGGAATTAACTTCACGGGCACTTTCTTCACATGGGAAATAACTTCACCACATGTGGGAATTAGTTTCACTTTATTGTTGTGAAGATATTTCCTACTGAAGGTGGGAAATAACCTCACTTTTTCGTGGGAACGAATTTCACTTTTATGTGAAGCTATTTATTGGAAAAAATTTATACATTTCGTTGCAGTGCAGATCTGTTTTTGAAAATATGTATGCAGGGTGTCCCATAATATGTGTTACATACTTCGGGATGTGATTCTTGGTCGTATTCTAAGAAAAAAATTGTTTTACAGTAAAGTCCATTTCTCAACTTTGACATTTTTAAAAAAGGCTAACTTTGGTGTACCAAAAAAAAAATTTGCTTTTGAAATACATATAAATTTATTTAACATATTTCAAAAACAGATCTTTGATTTAATATATATGTAAAATGAGTGCAACAATACACAGTGAAAGATCTGTTTTTGAAAATATGTTTATTATTTTAATTGACGTTTTTAGCTAGACATATTCGCAGCTAAGTAGCCTTATGCTGGACTTACATGGATCTGCTAATGCAGATGAAAAAAAGGAAATAGACACAAGATGTAAAATTCAATCGCACGAATTTTTCACTGTATCCTCGTATAAAGCACTAAAGCGACAAAATGCAAAAAAAAAACGAAAAAATTTGTTTTTGAAAATGTGTCACACAAAAATCTATTTAACATTTTTTTAACTTTCCAAGTCTTCGTTCAAAGCGCTGTTGTTTTGAAAATATAGTTTGACATTATTATATTTTTTTTTTCCAGAACTGAGTTCTTTTATATATTTTTTGAATATACAATAGCGAACTATTTTAATTTTTGTACCTTTGTTTATTTTGTAAAATTTTGTTAGTTTAAAATAAATCGCCCAAAAGCTATAATTTCTCTTTTTCAATGTCCATAATCTTCAAACTGCAGGTGGGAAATATCTTCACACAAATTTCAGGTGAAGTTATTTCCCCCCTACATTGGGAAATATCTTCACCACAAAAAAGTGAAATTATTTCCCACTTGAGGTGAAGTTATTTCCCATGTGAAGGTAGTGCCCGTGAAGTTAATTCCCTGCACCTTTGGAGGGCACTACCTTCACATGGGAAATAACTTCACCACATGTGGGAATTAGTTTCACTTTATTGTTGTGAAGATATTTCCTACTGAAGGTGGGAAATAACCTCACTTTTTCGTGGGAACGAATTTCACTTTTATGTGAAGCTATTTATTGGAAAAAATTTATACATTTCGTTGCAGTGCAGATCTGTTTTTGAAAATATGTATGCAGGGTGTCCCATAATATGTGTTACATACTTCGGGATGTGATTCTTGGTCGTATTCTAAGAAAAAAATTGTTTTACAGTAAAGTCCATTTCTCAACTTTGACATTTTTAAAAAAGGCTAACTTTGGTGTACCCTGACCTGTGTTAAATTCGATTTTTCTGTCAATACTGATGGTAGAGACCTAATTTTAGACTTATTTTTTTGCAGAAATGATAGTCTTTAAAAGTGTATTTAAATTGGACTCCTATAGACTTAAGGTTGCAAGATCGGTTTTTGAAATATTTTAAATAAATTTATATGTATTTCAAAAGCAAATTTTTCTTTTTTGTGTATTTCGCGCGAATTTTTCATTATTTCCTTGTATAAAGCACTAAAACGACAAAATACACAAAAACGAAAAATTTGCTTTTGAAATACATATAAATTTATTTAACATATTTCAAAAACAGATCTTTGATTTAATATATATGTAAAATGAGTGCAACAATACACAGTGAAAGATCTGTTTTTGAAAATATGTTTATTATTTTAATTGACGTTTTTAGCTAGACATATTCGCAGCTAAGTAGCCTTATGCTGGACTTACATGGATCTGCTAATGCAGATGAAAAAAAGGAAATAGACACAAGATGTAAAATTCAATCGCACGAATTTTTCACTGTATCCTCGTATAAAGCACTAAAGCGACAAAATGCAAAAAAAAAACCAAAAAATTTGTTTTTGAAAATGTGTCACACAAAAATCTATTTAACATTTTTTTAACTTTCCAAGTCTTCGTTCAAAGCGTTGTTGTTTTGAAAATATAGTTTGACATTATTATATTTTTTTTTTTAGAACTGAGTTCTTTTATATATTTTTTGAATATACAATAGCGAACTATTTTAATTTTTGTACCTTTGTTTATTTTGTAAAATTTTGTTAGTTTAAAATAAATCGCCCAAAAGCTATAATTTCTCTTTTTCAATGTCCATAATCTTCAAACTGCAGGTGGGAAATATCTTCACACAAATTTCAGGTGAAGTTATTTCCTCTACATTGGGAAATATCTTCACCACAAAAAAGTGAAATTATTTCCCACTTGAGGTGAAGTTATTTCCCATGTGAAGGTAGTGCCCGTGAAGTTAGTTCCCTGCACATCCAAAGGTGCAGGAAATTAACTTCACGGGCACTACCTTCACATGGGAAATAACTTCACCACATGTGGGAATTAGTTTCACTTTATTGTTGTGAAGATATTTCCTACTGAAGGTGGGAAATAACCTCACTTTTTCGTGGGAACGAATTTCACTTTTATGTGAAGCTATTTATTGAAAAAAATTTATACATTTCGTTGCAGTGCAGATCTGTTTTTGAAAATATGTATGCAGGGTGTCCCATAATATGTGTTACATACTTCGGGATGTGATTCTTGGTCGTATTCTAAGAAAAAAATTGTTTTACAGTAAAGTCCATTTCTCAACTTTGACATTTTTAAAAAAGGCTAACTTTGGTGTACCCTGACCTGTGTTAAATTCGATTTTTCTGTCAATACTGATGGTAGAGACCTAATTTTAGACTTATTTTTTTTGGAGAAATGATAGTCTTTAAAAGTGTATTTAAATTGGACTCCTATAGACTTAAGGTTGCAAGATCTGTTTTTGAAATATTTTAAATAAATTTATATGTATTTCAAAAGCAAATTTTTCTTTTTTGTGTATTTCGCGCGAATTTTTCATTATTTCCTTGTATAAAGCACTAAAACGACAAAATACACAAAAACGAAAAATTTGATTTTGAAATACATATAAATTTATTTAACATATTTCAAAAACAGATCTTTGATTTAATATATATGTAAAATGAGTGCAACAATACACAGTGAAAGATCTGTTTTTGAAAATATGTTTATTATTTTAATTGACGTTTTTAGCTAGACATATTCGCAGCTCTAAGTAGCCTTATGCTGGACTTACATGGATCTGCTAATGCAGATGAAAAAAAGGAAATAGACACAAGATGTAAAATTCAATCGCACGAATTTTTCACTGTATCCTCGTATAAAGCACTAAAGCGACAAAATGCAAAAAAAAAACGAAAAAATTTGTTTTTGAAAATGTGTCACACAAAAATCTATTTAACATTTTTTTAACTTTCCAAGTCTTCGTTCAAAGCGCTGTTGTTTTGAAAATACAGTTTGACATTATTATATTTTTTTTCTAGAACTGAGTTCTTTTATATATTTTTTGAATATACAATAGCGAACTATTTTAATTTTTGTACCTTTGTTTATTTTGTAAAATTTTGTTAGTTTAAAATAAATCGCCCAAAAGCTATAATTTCTCTTTTTCAATGTCCATAATCTTCAAACTGCAGGTGGGAAATATCTTCACACAAATTTCAGGTGAAGTTATTTCCCCCCTACATTGGGAAATATCTTCACCACAAAAAAGTGAAATTATTTCCCACTTGAGGTGAAGTTATAAATAACCTCACTTTTTCGTGGGAACGAATTTCACTTTTATGTGAAGCTATTTATGGGAAAAAATTTATACATTTCGTTGCAGTGCAGATCTGTTTTTGAAAATATGTATGCAGGGTGTCCCATAATATGTGTTACATACTTCGGGATGTGATTCTTGGTCGTATTCTAAGAAAAAAATTGTTTCACAGTAAAGTCCATTTCTCAACTTTGACATTTTTAAAAAAGGCTAACTTTGGTGTACCCTGACCTGTGTTAAATTCGATTTTTCTGTCAATACTGATGGTAGAGACCTAATTTTAGACTTATTTTTTTGGAGAAATGATAGTCTTTAAAAGTGTATTTAAATTGGACTCCTATAGACTTAAGGTTGCAAGATCTGTTTTTGAAATATTTTAAATAAATTTATATGTATTTCAAAAGCAAATTTTTCTTTTTTGTGTATTTCGCGCGAATTTTTCATTATTTCCTTGTATAAAGCACTAAAACGACAAAATACACAAAAACGAAAAATTTGATTTTGAAATTCATATAAATTTATTTAACATATTTCAAAAACAGATCTTTGATTTAATATATATGTAAAATGAGTGCAACAATACACAGTGAAAGATCTGTTTTTGAAAATATGTTTATTATTTTAATTGACGTTTTTAGCTAGACATATTCGCAGCTAAGTAGCCTTATGCTGGACTTACATGGATCTGCTAATGCAGATGAAAAAAAGGAAATAGACACAAGATGTAAAATTCAATCGCACGAATTTTTCACTGTATCCTCGTATAAAGCACTAAAGCGACAAAATGCAAAAAAAAAAACGAAAAAATTTGTTTTTGAAAATGTGTCACACAAAAATCTGTTTAACATTTTTTAAACTTTCCAAGTCTTCGTTCAAAGCGCTGTTGTTTTGAAAATATAGTTTGACATTATTATATTTTTTTTTCCAGAACTGAGTTCTTTTATATATTTTTTGAATATACAATAGCGAACTATTTTAATTTTTGTACCTTTGTTTATTTTGTAAAATTTTGTTAGTTTAAAATAAATCGCCCAAAAGCTATAATTTCTCTTTTTCAATGTCCATAATCTTCAAACTGCAGGTGGGAAATATCTTCACACAAATTTCAGGTGAAGTTATTTCCCCCCTACATTGGGAAATATCTTCACCACAAAAAAGTGAAATTATTTCCCACTTGAGGTGAAGTTATTTCCCATGTGAAGGTAGTGCCCGTGAAGTTAGTTCCCTGCACCTCCAAAAATGGCAAAAATGTATACAAAATGTGTTGTTTTCAAAAGAATGTGTTTTCTAAAGAAACTCAAATATGTAAAACCTTTTGATTTGAAAAGAATATTTTATCGGCTTTAAAAGGACACCTTAATCGTTCTAAACGCTTGAATACAGACAATTTTAGAGTGCAAAGTCTGAAACCCGTAAAATCACTATGTTCGGTTGTTTTAGTGAGGCTGGAGGGGAGAGGAAAACTACAAAAAAAAATCCTTTCACTATTTCCTATTTCGATAACAAAGGAACAATCCTACAAAGTTTGAGCAAAATCGGAGGTATAGCAACATTTCGGACTGACCGTTTTCATATGGAATGGCTCATTTGTAAAATGATTAGAATTTAGAGATATAGGGGTATGGAGAAGTAAATGGTGGCGTGAGTGGCATTGGTGGCAACGAACAGTGAGACGACAATTATTGGAAGCATGCCCCGAACGCAAGCAGTTGAAGCAGAGTGAATTGTTTTTTACGAACTCACGACGAGAGTTTATATTTAACGATTTGAAATCTGAACAACTTGATAGCAAATGATGATCTTGGCACTTAGGACAACTAGGAGTAGATTTAACAAAATGCGTACGAACAGCCCGAGTACTGTTAGGCGTTGAAAACGAACTACACGATTCAAGATTTTGGCAGCGCGTTTGAAGAAATTCAAGAAGTTCATCGATAGTTGAATCATCTTTTGAATTAACTTCTTCTGCCCAAGCTTTTTTAGTGTCTTGATCTACCCTTTGTAGAAGCAGATAGATGAGCCATGGATCTCGTGAACTAGAATTTAAAGCCTAAAGTCCACGTATGGCTTCATCAGCTCCGTTGGTGATCTTGCGAAGTGATTGCAGATTCTTCGTACTACACGACTGCAGCGATAAAAACGACTGAATACATGATCGAACAATTAAATGTTTTTGATCGTACCGTTGTTCTAATTTTGCCACGCCTCGATATAATTTTTTTTGCAACATCTGATATACTTGAGAAGATTAGCGGCCTCTCCGCGAAGAAACGATTTTAGAAACTGGAGCTTTTGAGTGTTCGTAATTGTACGGTTTGAATCGACAGTTCAACATGTCTCGAAATGTCGGCCAGTCCTTGCATTCACGCGAGAATGGTTCAATTGTTATACGCGGTAACTTTATAGATTTACGAGCTATTTCCAAATCTGAATCTTCCGAAGGAGTATGAAAGCCATTAGGCACAGCCCGTTCACACTCTAACATTTTCGATTTGGACGTTATTGCATCAGTAAGCATCGTATGAGTTTCAAAATATTTTGCCTCATATTCCGAATATTCAGCCTCACGATCAACGTAGTTGTCTTTTCCCGCACTGTAGCAATTTTCATAAACGTACATACATGTCTATGAATGTATGGATGACCTTTGTGTGACTAATTTTAGTACAATAACTAAGGATTATTTATTGAGCCTCAATATCAAAAAAAAATTTTCGAAATGTCCACGAATATTTGATGCAGTAAAATAATCAAAGAAAAATTTTCGAAATGTCCACGAGTAATTGAAGCAGTAAAATTTTCGGTATTTTTATGAACTGTTATTTGTACCGTTTGAATAGCTGTAAATTATCCACGCGATATGCGGAATCACGTGCTTCCTTAACTGACCTCTTTTAAGCTAAGACCAAACAAGCCCAGATTTAATTATGTCCTATTTATATGCACCGCACTGTATGTTCGTTGTTAATTTATTTTTATCAATTTGATTTGATTAATTAATATTTAACGCCACTGATTCCTTATATTTGGCTCGAAGGACCAGAAAATGAATTGGTTTTATATGTGTAATGAATTGATTAGTTAGTACGTGTAATTATGTGATTTTTTATGTTAGTATATATGTGTTAACAAATTCCAATAAAATTTGTGTAATGTGCATTGTGTGATGTGTGATGTGTGCCTCTTCTGTGTAATGTATTATATATTAATAAGAAACAAAAAAGAACTTGGTTAAATTGTCTGTTTTTATTACATATACTAATTTGAATGTGATTTGATTTAATGTATTTGATTTGTGAATTTATGTATTACATGTTAAGGCCAACCGATCTCGTTGGCGACCAACTTACGAATGACTCAATGTGGCTTATGATTTACAGAAATTATGATTTGTTAAGCTTGTGCGAATGCGACACAAAAGGAAATATGCAAAAACCAGTATTTCGGTTATTTTACACATATCTGATTAATTTCAAGTTCAAGTTCAAGTGCAAGTATAATACAATGTATGTGTAATAAGTTAAGAGAAATTGTTACGTTATTGAATTTGAGTTTTTTGTTAGTTTCAAGAAAATAAGGTATGTAGATTGATGTTTGGCGTTCCTTAAGCGTCGTTTAATATTTTGTCTTGTTCTATTTTGCTTGCTTTATATATTTTGTATTCTTCTATTGTGTCAAGTCTTGTGCTTTTCTTGCAAAAGTGCGTGGCTTCTAAGTTTGTGTCAAAATCTGCATAATTGTGGTTGTTGTCCATTAAGAGTAACGGCTTACCAGGTGTTCGGTATTTTACCGAACCGTTCGGTATTTTAGCTCTGTGTTCGGTGTTCGGTACCACAAAAATACCGAAGTATGGAAGGTCCAGTATTTTTTTTTTTTTTTTTTGATAAAATTTTCTACGCAATCGGCTATTGATGTTGCCGCATTATGCACGTTGCGAACTAAATCATTTGTTAAAAGAATATTTTTCGGAACTATGTCCTTATTTTCAAGTGTCTTAAATTAATCTTAAAAGGAGCTTAAGACTACTATGTAGTTACTATAAGACTGCCGATCCACTCATCATACAGTCGTATTTATATCTTTCCTTAACTTTCTACAAGGAGACCAAAGGATACAATCATCTTCCTTGATAATGAAGAAGAGATAATACTATATATGCTATATGCAACATTGTATACAAACTCTGTTACATAAATAGTGTGGTGGTGGTGACAAATAGCCGTAATAAATTAAGTGTGGATATGGTAAAGGCTGAATTATGCATACGCTGCAATTTTAGTTTTTCATGTAGCCAAATGCACGAGGCCGTCAAATCAAATAAGGTATTGCTAGAAGCTCGCAACAGGAATAAAAAATATAATAAGATAGTGTAATATGTTTATAATTGTAGTCTTTATTATAAGTTTATATTAATGTACCTTCATAGTTGATTCAAAATACATGTGTGTGTTGGTTTGTAATTTTTTTTTTCTTACCCCATGCTCGGTTTTTTTTTCAAAAAAGATCTGGCAACCCTTGTGTAAGGCGAATGTGGATTTTGTTGTTGGCTTTGGTTTATGTTCTGTGAATCTTTCGTAAAAGCTTCTGCTTGTTTGTCTAGTGTAATATTTGTCGCAATCGCTACATTTAATTTTGAAGACTCCACTGCAAGTTGACTGCTATGTCCACTATTCAAGGGCGCATTTCTCTCGTGCATGAATAAAGTGCAAGTGAGAAAAAAACGAAATAGAAATACAGCTGCCCGGACATGCACGGGTAGCATTTGTCTTGCAATTTTTCATGTTTCTCTTTATCTTTATTCGTTTTTTTCCTTGTTGCTTTATTCTTGATTTGACTTGGGAAGAAGTGGTCAAAGGAATTGACTTGCGATGTAAAAGTTCACTACGAATTAAATTCAATATAATACGACCCCGACTATACAGATCGAGTTAAGAAAGCATAAGCTTTTCAAGTTATATTATGTTAGCGACCCGCCCCTATATACTATATATTCATTAAAAAAAAACCGCATCAAAATCCGTTGCGTAGTTTTAGAAATCTAAGCATATTTACATAGGGACATAGGGACAGAGAAAGCGACTTTGTTTTATAGTTGGGTTCATTGTTATTTGAGTTGTTTATTTTTATTTTCGTTTTTCTAATGAGTTTGCGATCATTTCCTGTTGGTATCCATTTGCTTTTGCCATGTGTTTTAATGTGTTGATTTCTTCAGTGTAATCTCCTTTGGTCATGGGTATATATATTTAAAATTCTGTTAATAAATGAGTTGTAAAACTATGGTTATATTTGTTGTTGAAGGTTTTCTGTATACTTTGTAATTTCGTTTGTTGTTGTTTTTTGTTATATTTATATCAAGGTAATTTATTGAGTAATTTTGTTTTATTTCTGATGTAAATTTTATTTTGCCATTTATGTTTGTTGAGTATATCTATTTGTCGGTCTGTGCCATTAAATATGATGAATGTGTTGTCAATGTATCATGCATAGAATATGATGTTCTTGTTTTGTGGGTTTGATGTGGATAATATGTGTTGGTTTTCGAAGTGGTTTAGGTACATATCTGCTAGAAGTCCGATTAAAGGACTACCCATTGCTAGGTCTTCGTCTTGGTTGTAAAATATATTGTTAAATGTGAAATAGTTTTGCTTGCGTATTATATTGACTAAATTAATAACCTCGTTTATTTTAGGTTTGCTTAGTGTTTCGGAATCTATTAAGTTTTTTCTTAGTATTTGTTGAATGCTTTCATCGATTGGATGTCATCCCAAAGGCTTCAATATTGAACGTCAACTTAAATAACTTCCAATGACTTTGAAGTTTATGTCACAAATTAGGAAGGTTAAATAAAGGTCTTCACTTGAAGTTTTATACCGAAGGTTTTTAGACGTGTTTAATTTATGAGTTTTGAGATTGAGATATTTTATGCGAGTTTTCAAAAAGAGAATCGAGTTTTTTTAAAGAGAAACGTTTTAAACGATAAACATTTTGGTCCTTCGAGCCGGATATGAACCAGCGACCTATGGATGTACAGTCCACGCAACTAGAACACACGATAAATATTTTGGTCCTTCTACGCCAAAAATTGCTAACCAGCAAAAATAAACAACTTTTTTGTTCCCACCCATAAAGAATAAGACATTGTGCCGACATTTTGTAGTGGTTTTTTGGCATTTATTTTTTAAAATCGAAAAAAAGAAAACGTAGATGAAAGTGAGTTGCAGATACAACACAAAAACAACACGATACAACACGAAAACGAAGGAAAACATTTTGGAAAACGAAGAAGAAAAGTTGCTGAACTACAAAAGGAAAAAAGAGTGAGTCGATTTTACCTTACTTACAACTACTTATATATGTATATGCACCTTAATACTAATTGTCATTCGTAGTTTAAAATCTAATTTAAAAACGTTAAAATTACTTATAAGTAATTGCAAACAAGTGGCCAAAGACTACGATAATTTTAAAAAGACTGGGCTGGCTCGCCGAACAAAAAATTATGCGAGCGGGCGACTCGATATGTTGGAGACGACCATGATTCAGATTTGCCAGTACAACATTGGGATGCTATCGTCATTTTTTTGTTGTTGAAAAAACTCCCAACAGAAGTGCAATCTTTGTGGGAAACTTCTCTGGGAACAAAGAAGGAAATACCCACATTCCTTTAATGTTCTTGGAAATAAAATTTAGAACCCTGGAGATGGTTGATTAGCAGCAGAGTGGAAAACCATCATCAACAACACAGAAAAAATCAACGAAGAACGTTTTCCATGTCAATTCGGAAGCAACCGAAAGCTTCACATGTAAAGTTTGCCATAAAGGCGTTCACTCGTTACGCACATGTGCTAAATTTTTAAAAATGGACGTGAATGGAAGGCAGCGAGTAGTTAAACAATTTGGCAATTGTTTTAATTGTCTAGCCTATAGCAACAGGACAAATAGTTGCCTTAGTAACAAAACATGCCTTTTTTGTCAAAGGCCACACACACAATTCATTGCAACACAATACTAACTCACAAAAATCATTCCCGCATACAAACCCATTTTCATCCAACCCATACAATACTAGTACTTATGGTTGCAATCAATTAGCACACCCAAGTAACCATATTCACTCAAACACAAATCAAAACTCATGTACTCACTCAAACCCAATCACACGTAATCAGTTGCAATCACAAACAAATCATATAACAACACAAATAAATCCCTATGTCCAACCATTTCAACCCTCTTAAGAGCGAAATGAAAAACATCCATGCGCCAATTGCTTTCACGCCAACAATCAGCAATCTGATGCTCAGATTTTGCTCGCAACAGCCATCATTAAAGTAAAATCCGCTAGTGGAGAATACTTCAACATGAGAGCGCTGGTTGATCCTGGATCACAAGCTACTTTCATAAAAGAATCAGCCGCACAGATCTTAAACTTAAAGAAATATCGCTCATCCCTTGACATATCAGTTTTAGGACAAGTAAAGTATGGTTCTTGTCAAAACTATGTCGAATTGTACCTCACTTCAAAATATTCAAACATTGAGACATCGACCAGATGTTATGTTTTTAAAACATTAACCGGAATTTTGCCAAACCAGCAAGTATTTCCAAACAAGTGGAAACACATTCAAGGGTTGAAGTTGGCAGATCCTACCATTCATCAGCCGTCAGTCATTGATCTGTTACTTGGTAACGACGTTTTCTGTGAAATGGTTTTACCGCACATAATTAGGGGTGAGGATCCGATTTTTCCAATTGCGCAAAAAACGCAATTTGGATGAATTATACTTAGTAAAATTCCTAAGGAAAAACCACAAAACATACAAGTCTACACCCAGTTTGTTGATATTGATACACAATTTAGAAAATTTTGGGAAATCGAGGAATTACCTTACCAAAACTCAGAAGATGAGGAAAATGCCGCGTGTCAACAACACTTTTTACAAAACACCAAGCGAGTGCCGGGAGGGTGCTTTGAAGTGTCACTTCCTTTCAAAGAAAATAAACGCGCAGCAATTCCATCTGCGAAAGAAAGTGTTTTTAAAATGTTTTATAAACAGGAAAGGAGATTACTTACCAATCCAGCACTACACAAAGAATATAATGCGTATATAGCAGAGTATCTGGAACTGGATCAGATGGAAGAAGTTGATGAGCACCAGGATGAAAAACTTATGTCACCGTATCACTACGTCGTACCACATCACGCCGTCATAAAAGAGTTCAGCACAACCACCAAGCTCCGAATGGTCTTCAATGCTGCCTTTAAGACTTCAGACGGTAGGTCTCTAAATGACCACCTAATGACTGGGCCAAAAACTCAAACGGACATTACGTCAATAGTGTTGAAAAGGTCCAATAAAATCACGTTCACGGCCGATATTGCCAAAATGTACCGTCAAATACAAATACATCCCCACGACGCGACGCGTATTATCAACTTCTCTTTTGGCGAGAAGACCCGATGGCACCCATTAAACTTTATAAATTCAAAGTTTTGATGTTCGGTACAGCTCCTGCACCATACTTGGCTAATCGAACTTTGAAGATGCTGGCTGGCGATGAGCAACTTATCCACTCGCTGCACAAATGGTTCACAACGACATGTACGTCGATGACCTGGTATCTGGTGCAGACACTCTCGAAATCGCGATGCAAAAATATTATGAAATAACAAAGATATTGTCTTCGGCTGGTTTTCATCTTCGAAAATGGATGAGCAACTCCGAAGAATTTTTAAACCCAATACCGATGGATGATCGGGAGACAAGTGTGTCGCTTACATTTGGAGCATCAGAGCAACTAGAACACACGAATCCATCGGCTGATTCATTTTCGTTTAAACGAACTGAAATTGAAAAAGTTGTATCAAAACGCACAATACTCTCTACGATCGCACGTCTTTTCGAACCTTTGGGATAGATTTTACCCTGCACAGTAAAAGCAAAAATAATAATGAAGCAATTATGGCTGCGTGGTCTATCGTGGGACGAACCGATTCCAACGGAATTACAACTGGAATGGTCATCGTTCGTTATTTTTTTATTTATTTTTATACCGATGGAAAACCTTTGTATCAAACAGAGTGGCTGAAATACAAAGGTCAGCAAATACAATTTGGAAACATATTCCAACAAAATTAAACCCAGCGGACCTAGCATCTCGTGGGGCTATACCATCAATGCTGATTCAATTTGTTCTTTGGTGGGAGGGTCCAGATTTTTTTCGAGAGAAATGGGATTTCTCTATTCCAACAAAACCAACACAACTTGAAACAGAGGAAGAAGCAAAAGCTGTTCAAGTATTTCTCTGTAACAATAATGAGAATGACATATCGCGATTAACTCACAATAATTCCAAACTTCCAAAACTTTTAAGATTTTGGCATATATATAAAAAATCTAATAGAATAAATTTGAACACCGTCATATCGCCGTTAGAGCTGCAATCTGCTCTTCATTCAGCTATTCAAATAGCACAAACGGAAATGTTTTACGACTTATTGGAAGAACTTAGAAAGACAAGAACAACAAAAAAACATTATAAAGGTTTAAATCTTTTCATTGACGGAGACAAGATTATAAGGATAGGAGGTAGGCTTTAAAAATCAGAGTTGCCATACGAGCAGAGGCATCCAATAATTTTAAAACCAAACCATCACTTAACAACCCTGCTAATAGATGATGCACATGATTGAACACTGCATGGTGGATTCCAACAAATGTTTAATTTCTTGAGAAGTAAATACTGGGTATTTCAAATCAAGAACGCAGTTAAGAAGTTTTTGCATCAATGTGTTATATGCTACAGGTATAAACCGAAACCCATGCAACAACTGATGGGAAATCTACCAGCTCCCAGAATTACGATGTCAAGGCTGCTTACGCATACAGGCGTCGATTACGCTGGACCCATGGAAGTAAAGGCCTGGAAAGGAAGAGGTTCAAAGAAGTGTAAAGGATATTTTGCTGTATTTATCTGTCTAGCGACGAAGGCTATTCATCTCGAAGCTGTGACAGACTTGAAAACCCAAACCTTCATCGCGGCTTTCCGGCGATTCACATCACGTTGTGGGATCTGTTCCAACTTATATAGCGACTGTGGGACCAACTTTAAAGGCGCTAACACGGAGCTTTTTAAAATGTTAAAGGCTGCGAAACACGACTACAACGAGATAGCTCAATCAATAAGCAATTTAGGCACGCAATGGAATCTCATTCCTCCCGCTTCTCCGCACTTCGGAGGATTATGGGAAGCCGGAGTGAAATCCGTCAAGTTCCATTTGAAACGATTTGCCCGAAATGAAGCGCTAACATTTGAGGAACTCAGCACGCTCCTAGCCCAAATAGAAGCATGCCTTAACTCGAGACCCCTCTGCCTGTTAACGGATAATTTCGAAGATTTCGCTGCATTAACACCTGCGCACTTTTTGATAGGCACTTCAAGTTATGTCGTTCCAGAAGCAGATTTATCGACCCAAAAAATTGGATATTTGGACCGATGGAAGCGTATTCAGGCATCACTACAAACATTTTGGAAAGAATGGAGCGGCGAGTACCTGAAACGACTTCGAAATAAGCCGAAGTGGCTAAAAACCGAAAAGCAACCCAGAATCGGAGACCTGGTACTTGTACGCGATGAACGACTTCCACCATCGAAATGGCTTCTACCTTCTAGAGCGTATCATCGCAACGTACCCCGGATCATACAATCTAATAAGATTCGTCAATCTGAGGACAACACAAGGAGAACTAAAACGTCCAATTACAAAAATATGTCCCTTGCCCTCAAACAACACTAGTTCTGAAGAAACAACAACCTAAGGATATAACAAAAATAACAAAATTCTTTTAATTACACCCAAAACCAAAATTAGGTGCAACATTATACCCATACAAAGCTCACGCAACATAAAATCATTGTTGTAACAGTTCAACAGCTCACTCACTCATTTCATCATCAAACAACCATATACCATATCCAAACACAAATCAACCCTTCTTAATAACATACAGTCCACTTAAACCCTTCAAGCATAAAGCATACATACACGATACACATTCATATTTTTTCGAACAAATTAACTCATTCACTCATCAATCAACTCAGCGATACAGAATTTTCAACCAAACACTTCAAGAATTCAATCACAACACATAAAACATTCGAATTTAAAAACAAATACTTTAATCACCCACTCCTGATACAGATCATTCGAATCTAAAACCATACTCTAGATCACTCACTCACAATAAAAAACATTCGGATTTAAAATCATACTCACTCATAATACACGTCGTTTGAATTTTCAAAATCATACATACAACACTCTCACTATATTTTCAAAACATTAAATCAAAAACTCACTTGGAACATTTACTCTCAAAATCATTAAACATAAGAAACCGATATGAAACGTATTCTATTCTAATCTACAAAGCCTCATGCACTCCTAGTTGAAAGGTGCGAGGACAAAGAATCCGAAGGGTGGAATAACACCCCAAACCCACACCCCAAGTAGCATTCATTACTATGCTATAAAATAGTTAATATTTCGCACAATGGAACATATGTAATAAGAAAATAATATAATATTTACATTGAGGGGCAAACCCCAAATATGATTTAGAAATATAATTCATAAAAACAAACCGACAACTGAGCCAATTAAGGGCAACGACCCCAGTCAGCTGGTCGATTTGCTCAACCATTTACCACACATATTTATACATAAATAAAAATAAATAAATAGGGTGGCGCAACAGAGCGAGGAGCCCCAGGGCCTAGCGCATTTCTCACAACCATGCCTTGTAAGGGAATGGAGGGGACCTACAATTTTTGGGCCGGTTCCGAACGGCTAATCGAGAAAGCACTTTTCATGCCAATGAATACTAACGGAGGACTTGCCAATTCCTCGCGAAAGGCGATACCCGTGGAAAAAACATTTTTGCCTCTGTTGGGATTCGAACCACGAACCTCTGGATTAACAGGCGGACATGCTATCAGTTTTAAATTCATTTTTATTATCTATTACTTATATCTACTTACTTGCTAGCAAAAATGTTTAATTTAGCTTACATAATAACTTAATTAACTTACTGACCCTAGGCGGGTACTCTCAATTATACAATAACTTATTTCTAATGCCTTTCGGCCTAAAGATACCATATGCCTATTTCAAACTAGAACTAATTAATAACTAAGAAAATTTAAAAAAACTAAGTTTCATAGATCATTTTTTATGTTTTTCTTAAAATTACTTACAATTAATTAAGACTACTTATAATGCAGGACCGTAAGACATAAAAAAGGCAAAACCTAGGAATCCAGGGCCAGTCCATGGATTTTCATGAAATTTTCGGAAATGTGTTTTGGATGGCATGGCGTATAGAAAAAAGTTAAAAAATAAAATTTCACCGCTCTCAATTTTTTAATTATTCTTAAAATTAATTATTAACTTTTAGAATTTTATTTTATTTATTTAGGGTATTTAAGATAAGGTTTTCCAAAGCGTAAGGATGGATGGGTTTGGTTAAGACAAAAAAAATTTGTATGAGAAGGGGGGTCTATATCCCTCCCTGTAGGCGCGAGGGGCAATTTTATATGAAATTTACTTCATTTTTTAAAAAACTATTAAAAATCAACTAAGCCACTTACTTTCTCATACTTTAGTGTTTTTGAAAGCTATTGCTTTGTTATTTATTTTAATTTGAGTTCACTTAATAAAAAGTTTTGCAGAAATCAATCCTCAAAGTCAAAATTTTGAAAAAAGGAAATATTTTTTTCTTAATAAATTTTTTTTTTTTCATAATTTTGCCCCAAAAAGGGCCATTTTTTCTTTTCATGTTCAATGCTTTTATTAATATTTACTCAGAGCAAAAAACCGAACAAAAAAATTTTTCTTGGTTTAAGAGAAATTAAAAAAAAAAACGAAAGATACTTTTTTCCAGAAAACAAAATGTCGTTAATTTCCCGCTAATTGAACTTTTTTCCTTGAAGTGAAATATGAAATGTGTCTTAAATAGCATATAACAAAATGTTTAAAAAAAAAATTTTGTATGATCTTAATTTTAATATAAATTATAAATAATTATTAAAATTCTAGAGTTATATTTTAATCATATTAGTTTTAAGTTAAATTTTAAAACTAAGACCTATTACAAACTTGAAATTTCATCTCAAAGGACAGCACATATACTAATTTGTGCTCTAAATGCTGTTTCCTCTCAAACGAGTTGATGGAACCGAAAAAATGTGGTTTTTTGCCAAATTTTGAATTTTCAACCATTCAAAGAGACTTAAATCAGTTAAATTAACGGCTCGAAGTTTTTTTTTTAGGTGGGGAGCATGCTGATGTGTAGTTCTTTCATTTATATAAGAATTGATGCATCCCTTATTGATATATGTTTGTTTGCACACTGAACGCACGTAGAAAAATTCGCGAGTATTTATTTGGCAAAAAACCATATTTATTTGGATCCATCAACACGTTTGACCAGAAATAGCATCTAGAGCACAAATCAGTATATGTGGTGTCCTTTGAGACCAATTTATAGGTCTTAGTTTTAAAATTTAACTTAAAACTAATATGATTAAAATATAACTCTAAAATTTTAATAATTATTTATAATTTATATTAAAATTAAGATCATACAAAAATTTTTTTTTAACATTTTGTTATATGCTATTTAAGACACATTTCATATTTCACTTCAAGGAAAAAAGTTCAATTAGCGGGAAATTAACGAAATTTTGTTTTCTGGAAAAAAGTATCTTTCGTTTTTTTTAATTTCTCTTAAACCAAGGAAAATTTTTTTGTTCGGTTTTTTGCTCTGAGTAAATATTAATAAAAGCATTGAACATGAAAAGAAAAAATGGCACTTTGTGGGGCAAAATTATGAAAAAAAAAAAAAATTAATTAAGAAAAAATATTTCCTTTTTTCAAAATTTTGACTTTGAGGATTGATTTCTCCAAAACTTTTCATTAAGTGAACACAAATTAAAATTTTTATTAAAGAACAAAGCAATAGCTTTCAAAAACACTAAAGTATGAGAAAGTAAGTGGCTTAGTTGATTTTTAATAGTTTTTTTTAAAAAATGAAGTAAATTTCATATAAAATTGCCCCTCTCGCCTACACGGAGGGATATAGACTCCCCTTCTCATACAAATTTTTTTTGTCTTAACCAAACCTATCCATCCTTATCTAAAATACCCTAAATAAATAAAATAAAATTCTAAAAGTTAATAATTAATTTTAAGAATAATTAAAAAATTTTTATTTTTTTTTTGTATTTTTTTTTTTTGTGTTTTATAATTTTTTTTGGTTTTTGTATTTTTTCTATTTTTTTGGATTTTGGGACGCAGCAATAAGTTCTTACATTTTTTTTTTTTTTTTTGATTTTTTACAATTTTTTTTTGATTTCCGACGCAGCTTAATTTTTTAATTTTTTTTTTGTATTTTTGTATTTTTAAAAATTTTTTTTGGTTTTTTTGTTACGTTTTTTCAATTTTTTTGGTTGCCACTGTGTCTACCCCCTACACCCTAAGTCTTACACACTAAGCCTGTGCAAGCCAGCCATTGGCGACTCGCTATCGGTATCATTTTCTGTCTGTTGCTCAGACAACCACCAGAACTGTTCTGACGTTTTAACAACGTCCCGTCGATCGCGATCTGCTATCGCCCTACTGAACCGGAGGAGCTCTTCAGCTTCTCCGCCTACTGCGGCGACGTCCCGGCCATAAAGGAGCCGTCGTTCCACGGACTTACGGCAGACGTGGTAGATCAACTGAACCGCCGATCTGTCCTGTATCAAACCTATCATGTCAAAATAGAGGAAAGCCTCCGGTGGGACAAATCCACTGAAACGTGTTCTCTCCATATATTCTAAGTTGGGGTAGTAAGCCCCAAATATCAGGCCATTGTTCGAAGACATCGACCTTGCAGTGTGACCCCGAGTCAGTTTTATCATGAAGTTGTCGATTCTGTTTATTTGAGCCCCGTTTTAAAGGACCTCATTAGGATAATATTTTCTGTACTCCGACTCTGGTGTTCTGTGCAATCCAAGACAGGTACGCAGACACTGTTTCTCAAACACTCGAATCTTTTCCATTTGAGACGCTGTAACATTGAACCATACAGGGCACCCATAGACAATCATTGGCCTTATGAGGGCCATGTAGCAAATCACCTTCACTCTGCTATCAAGTTGACTGCTGTGAAACAGTCGCCTTGTCAGACCAAAAGTTACTCTAGCCCTGGCCAGAGCCGCATCCATATGTTTGTTAAAATATAGATACTGATCTAGCCAGATGCTTAGGTATTTGACTACTACTTTGCTTGGCAGTGGGTGGCCATATAGATCAACGATCACCAGCTTTCGCCAGTTCTTTCTCGTATCCCTTGAGGCCCGAGCCAACGAGGTTCTAAACACAATTGTTTCCGATTTCTGAAAGTTGATTTTCAACTTCCAATCATCGCAATATTGCTGAATCTTATCGAATTCACGCTTTAAGAGTATTCTGATGACCTCAATCTTTGGACCTGTTCTGTACACGATTAGGTCGTCGGCGTACGCGATAGCATGGTGAAGTGAACCAATTAGATCGCCGGTGAAAATGCTAAACAAAAAAGGCGAATTCACCGCTCCTTGTTGCAGACCATTCTGAATTTTAAAAGTTCTGGTAGAAGTTTTATTGCAACTTTTCACAACAAACGTTCTACCATGAAGCATGTCATTCGGAATATAAAGTAGTGGTTTACTCATGCCATATCTGATCAACTTATAGAAAAGACCGTCTAACCAAACGGTATTGAAAGCCTCCTCCAAGTCAACCAGACATGCACCCGTACACTGATTTTTGGCTTTGTTCCATTGAATATCTGATACTAGTTTAGACGCGGCATGTGTGGTATCATGGCCCGCCTTTAAACCGAACTGATTTTCTGGAATAATATGTTTGTCCTCAGCCCATGTGGACAGAGCTCTATTGAGAACTTTCTCGAATACTTTGCTGATACTCGGAAGAAGACTAATTGACCGAAGATTTGCTGGATTGGAACCATCCTTACCTTTTTTAAGGAGAGGATGGACCACTGCCGTCTTCCAACGAACTGGATAATATGCATTATTCAGAGCATTGTTGAACAACGTGGTGTATATGTCCACCGCTTCCGAAGAGAGGTTTCGCAGCACAAGATTGGGTATGCCGTTGAGACCTGCTGACTTCTTTTTCTTTATTCTGTGAATGATGTCCAAGAGGTCCATCTTAGAAACGAACAGGGTGTTATCGCCGTTTCGCTGGGCGACGACTGCATTTGCAAGTCGGTCGTCACTGAACCTAGTGAAACCAGGATTCTTGGATCGCCAGTGCGAGATTTCGTCTCTAAGATAGAAGTGTCCAACGAAGGCTCTATTCTCAAGGTCGTAATTCGGCCGAATGCACTCATTCACCTTATATACTCGCTCGAAAACAGCACCCACCGTCTCTACCTTCTCTTGAGAATCTTCCAATTTAAAGTGGTCATCATCCAAGATGGCCTCATCCGGATCTTTCCCTATTGTCAAAAGTAAGTTTTTGTTTTCTGTCGTCCTTTGGAGTTTAATACTCTGAAGGTCATTTTGATCTTTTCTCCTAAAAATTTTATTTATTTCCGGAAACATACTCGGGTGGTTGGATTGTACAGCCCGAATTTTGTTGTTCCAGAAAAGCGATATAGAGATACTGTAATTTTCTTTTATTAACTGTTGGAGATTTTTGATCTGTGACTTCAGAGTTCTAATCTCCAAATCGTGTCGGTCAGTAAACCTCCTGTGCAAGAATTTGAGTCTCTACAGGAGTCTACTTTCTTGTTTGTAAAGTGCGTCTATTGTCGCGTTTCTGTACATGTTCGTAGAGTCATGTTGCCTATATTTAGGAATTGTCCTGTCCATTGTGCTACGGATTGCATCCTCCATACGTTGCAGGTACCCATCGATCTCAACGTTCGACATATTCCTGTTGCATGGCGGCGCAATACCGTTCGAACGAAGTTCCCTTAATACGGCACCGGAAAAGCGCGGCCAACGTGTCTTACCGTAGTTGTAAGAGTGCGTCGGCACGTACTCCTCCAGTTCCACAAGGTTGTTCGGGAGCATTATAACTGCGGCGAGTCCACACTCCACAGTCGTCACTGTCGTACTCAACCGTCGTCAAACAATTTTTCGTCCGTCGAAGAATGTCGTCGGTCAGTTTCAGTCTTGAGTCTAAAAGCAATAGATCCAAATAAGAGCCACTTCGAGGATATGAAGGCCTGTCAGTAGCCAGCAGATCAACTTTACACTCAATGCTGTGGAGCCCCAGCCAATTGAATAGCTGGGTCCCCCTAGGATTGGCTAATTGATTTCCCCAATCTTGGTGTTTAGCATTGTAATCACCGGCCAAAAAGAAATAGTTTTCATCCGATTTCAAATTCAGACATCGAAAAAGCGTTTCGAGCTCTAAAACATGAGGTTTGAAAAGCTTCCGGCGGTGCATAGAGCGCGACCACATACAACCGCCTCCCCTGTTGGAGAGGGATGCATATGATACACGTTTCCAGTAACCGGAATCGACGTACTTCACCGCTATATATTACTTTATGAGCAATGCCCTTACGTAAGAAGATCGCAACCCCACCCGCGAAAGTCGAGTTGGGTCGGTCCCTCCTTATGATAATGTAATTGATATCCGTTAACCTAAAAATTGCGCAAGCGAAGGCATTGCACGGTAGATCAAGTCCACCCTACGCGCCTGCTCACTTATTCGCCGTGATAGTTCACTCATTTGTGCCTGAATGACACGCAGAGCGACCATCACCTCTGACTCCCCAGTAGCTGCCTTTGACACAGATGGCTGTGCGGCCGCTTTCTGGGGAGGTTGTACCGTTTTCCCAGCTCCACCCGCCATTTGGGCGTAGGAAACTTGGGGAACGACGGCCCTAGGAATTGGTCTGGCTGTAAGCCTTCCCTCGTCCTTGGTTACTGTTGTTCAGCTTTTAATGATTTTTTTATTACCTGGTATCGAGGACATCCCCGATAGTTAGCAGGGTGTCCATCTCCACCACAGAGTACACATTTCAGTTGGGTCTTATCTTCGACCCTTTCCTCACCGAGCTTACACTCTTTTTTTTGTGGTTCTCACCACACTTTACGCATCTCGACTGCATTTGGCAGTTTAATGCGGCGTGCCCGAACCTTTGGCAACGAAGACATTGTAAAATGTCCCCGCTCCTGTTTATTTTTTCCCATCTTACCATCTGGTAGTCTAGGACGGAGATTTTCCTCAGACTCTCCAGACGGCTACTGGGTGATAGGGTGACGAGGAACATCGGCAATAGCCGTCTCTCCCGTCTTGCCTTAGCCGTGGTGAACGACTTGACCCCGATGAACTCGAGATCGTCGCTCGCCAACATGCGGAGTTCCGCTAAGAGCTCCTCTGGGTCAGAGGTAGGCTCTACCCCTTTCAATAACATACTTTTTGGTTTCTCCTCATTGGGAATATAACTATAAAATTCGGTGGTTGTCTTAGCAAGCAACTCCCGAACGATCTTATGGTCACCAATGTTTTCACATTGGATCGCATGTCGATCCTGTCCTAATCGTTTAATAACAAATTTATCGCCTACGGCAGACTTACACAGGCTTTTTGTCGCTTTTATTTCCATTTTGTGGGTGTTGATAGGGGGCACCCTGCTTTAAGCTGCTGACTTCTTTGGCTGCTGCTGTTGTTGTGTTGGCTGTTGTTGTTGTTGTTGTTGTCTCTGCTGCTGCTGCTGCTCTGGCATCGTCTCCCCTGGCTGCTTTGATAGCGCGGCTTTTTTAGCCGCGGTCCCTCGTTGCTGCTCTTGGGTAGCAGTTTTCTTTCCCTGGTTTCGCTCCCCAGCTATTTTATTAGCTGTTGTGCCATGTTGCTGCACGGGAGCTGTTTTTGCATTTGCTTTTGTTGTTTTTGTTGGCTGTTGCTGTTTTGCAATTGTAGTAGTATTGCCCTTTGACAATAGTTGTTGTTTTTTTGCCTCGCTTTCGGCTAGTCTGTGGGCCACTTGCCTGGATTTTATTTCCTCTATTTTCTTTGATAGCTTCTCCACGGTATTTGTCAATGTTTGGAGTTTCTTATCTTCATTGACTGCCTCGTCAACACCGTTCCCTTCGTCTGCCAGTGCAGCGAAAGAATTGCCACTGCCGGTGTAACGGCCCTCACCACCGTTGGATTCATATTCATTAGTAGAATTCATACTTATGATATTTTCACTGCTGGTCGACATCCCGTCATCGTCGACCTCCTTATCAGTTGGTGTTGTTTTTTGTTTGCGGGACACCAAATTTGGCTTAGCTTTTATGCGCCGCCTCTTTTTTGCAGTTGTTGTTGCTGCAGTTGCTGCGGTTGCTGGCACCGCAATTTGCATTGCGGTTGTTGCCGCTGCTTTGCTAGTTGTTGTTGTTGTTTTAAGTGTTGGATTTTCATCCAACACTTTTTTTGTTGTTGATGGACCGGTATGGTCCATTACAGACGACTGTGTCGCTTTTATTTACCTTATTTCCGGATTTTCTACTTAATTTGAGCTATTTGCTTCAAAACAAGAATAAAAATTGGTGGACCCGGCTGGGAATTGAACCCACGCGCCACGCTCCTCCACACTGGGTACCTGCTGCGCTGCTCGTTCGGCTACTGCCTTAATGGAAATTCACTGACTTTAAACTCTACTAAAGCACTCCACTTAAAAATATTACTCACAGCTAAATCGTCAACACGTCTACACACGATAGCTGTTGCTGAACGACTGGCGGACATGCTATCTATCACACCACGAGTACCACATATTTATACGCGGCATATAAGTAGTCTTCACTATGCGTGGGAGAGTATACATTAAAAGAGGAGATGATGAGGATGCCGATAAAATCGAAAACCTTTTAGGGTGACCATCCTACGCTTTCACAAAAACACTAAACTTTTTTTTTTAAAGCTGCTAGAACTACTTTTGTTATTTAATTATTCATTTATTTCATTTATTTCATTTAATTCATTTTTTCATATCTAAATTTTTCTAAAGTAAATACAAATACAAAATTATTTATTAATTAATTGGACTATTTGCTTTTTTTTTTTTTCATTACTATGTCTTTTCTCTTTTTCTTCTCTTTTCTTTCTAAATCCTTGTTATGAAAATTCTAAATTATACCCTTTCCCAGGCATGTTTAGCAACCCCAATATCTAACAGAGGATCTGAGGCCTATTTTTTCATGTCATCTGTTTTTTCGTTCATGGTGCATTGGCTTTTAAGCCTGAAATTCTGTCAACGAACTCAATGTTGGTTAACAGCAATCAATTGAGTTCCTTAAATTCGGGTGACGTTGGCGTAGCACGAGCTGTCCTCAATATAATTACTTCGCGAAATAATGGATTTCAAGTTTGTCACCTCAATTCTCAAAGCTTATGTAAGAAAATTGACGAGTTTAGGGATCTATTTGAAGGTTCAAGGTATGATGCTATTTGTGTAAGTGAAACGTGGTTTAGCAGTACGGTTCCTAGTATCATAGTTCAACTTAAAGGTTATAAATTGATGAGAAATGATAGATCAGGTCGTATTGGTGGAGGAGTAGCTATCTATTTAAGAGATACTTTTAAATACCAAATTAAATATGTCTCTCCAGCCGAATGCTCTATAGAATATTTTTGTGTTGACATTAGGAATGATAACGAACATCTTCTTTAAGGAGTAGTTTATAGGCCTTGTTACGGGTATTATACTTCCGTGTGCGTCAGGGGAGGGAGGAGAAGCAGAAAGTGAAATAAAAAGGGGTTTCCAAAAAGGGCACTTTGCCGAACACTTCACCTTCAGTTTAAATATATTTATTAACACAATTTCTATGATTATTATTACAATTTTATTTACAACACCAAGTTGGGACCAAGGAACCAAAACCGAACACGTCGCGTTAAGAGTTGAGATTTAACCTTTAGATGACCACGTCGTGAGAATGAATACAAGTTGAACTTAAAAGTCGACCACGTCGTTGAAGAGTCAAAGTAGAACTGTAGCTTCGTACGAGAAGCCGACCACGTCGTTGAAGTGTGAAAGTATAACTGTCTGAAGCCAAGCCGCCAAATCCAACCACCCTGGTTCTCATTCATCCAAGAGTCCAGGAATTTGCTGTGTCACCATAACTCCCACACGTGAAGGGAGTCCAATAGCTGATACCAGCTCCAAGCCTTTGCTATCCAACGGCACATAAAGTATAATGTGCCGACTCCAGCAATTACAGCACCGATTCGTAAGGGCGTCATTGTTTATGTCTCTTCTTCTGTTGATACTTATTTCCCACTGCCATAGATGCCACAGTATTTATACAGAATAAACACTGCCATCCTATGGCATATGGGAACCCAAATGTGTATACGATACCCACAGCCAAGTAAGTAGTGGCGATATGGGTCAATCGTCTCAGGCACAAGTATCGTACCAAAGCATTGGCAGATACTTTTCTATGTGCGATTGTGTGTATATGCTGCGACTATGGGATTATTCACGATCGGTCGTCGTGTGTTGTCATCTGAGGTGGCTGGCAAGTAAGTAGATCGGTATGTAGGCGGTGAGGGTGGCTGGTGTAGTTGGTTGGCTTGGGTGGCTGACGACTATATGTTGCGTCGTCAGCATTATGTATTTGATGAGTATTCGGTCGTTGACCGAACAGGCCTAATAGGTAAATTGATTGGTCACCACTAATGAACATTCTTGAAGAAAATTCCTTTTGTTTTTCTTATGTTGTACTTTGTGGAGATTTCAACAGTGATCTTCTCACAGACCATAGTCTTACTCTTGGGTACGTTCAACTTGCATGCGGTGAATACTACTTATCCCACTCATTTTTCACACAACTCCACTACTCTTCTCGATATCTTTTTTGTAAGTAACTTAAATAAGGTACTTCATTTTGAACAGCTTCAAGCTTCCGGGTTTTCGAAACATGACTTGATTCACCTTTCGTTTTAGATTTAGATTTTAGTCTCAGAAGGCCTACAAAAACCTTTCAGTATAGGTATTTTAAGAACATCGACAGCCATACTCTGGAGCTTGAGCTAAGAAGAATTGACTGGGAGCGAGTGTACATGCTTGATCAACCAGATGAGCAAGTTGAGTTTCTCCAAAGCAACCTGCGTTATTTGTTTGACCGCCACGTTCTGTTAAAAACCGTATCTGGCAAGCATGGTGAATGTCCTTGGTTCAATCAAGAAATTAGACGGAACCTTAACCAAAGAAATTTAGCGTTTAAGAAATGGGAGCGTTTTAGAATATCGGATGATTTCCAAGAGTACCGTCGCCTTCGTAATATTACTGTTCGCTTCATACGTTCCGCGAAATCCGTTTGGTATCAACACCGTCTGAACTTATCTCAAAACGGACGTAAATTGTGGAAAAACCTCAAAGAAATTGTCAGCAAACGAGATAGCATTGACAGCATGGATGTCATTGCAATGAAATTAACTCCAATTTCATTTCATCGATTCCATCAACACATAACATATGCCAAAATCTTTCGGGTGAAGAGTTTACTCCTGTGTTTAGAGGAACAGAGTTTGGTTTTTCGGGAGTCAGTGCCAATGAGGTTATCGAAAGTTTCTTATGCCTAAAATCAAACACAACTGGATTTGACAATCTTCACCCAATGTTTGTTAAAGCAACACTTTCAATTATCTTATCCTATATTACGCACTTCTATAACACAATTCCTACCAAAAGCATTTTTCCGACGCAATGGAAGTACTCTAAAGTTATACCAATTCCCAAAAATAGTACAAATACAGAATTCCGACCCATTTCTATTTTACCAATCCTATCTAAAGTCCTTGAAAAACTAATGCTTAACCAATTACAAGCGTTCCTTGTTCGCAATAGCCTTTTAACACCAAAGCAATCAGGCTTTCGGGCATGTCATAGTAGTACTACGGCTCTACTCGACGTTATTGAACGAACAAAAAATGCAATTGATGAAAACAAAGTATCCTTCTTGCTTCTCTTAGACTATTCTAAGGCATTTGACACCATCGATCATAATGTTATTAGTAACAAGCTCTCGAAAATGTACAACTTTTCTCCAGAGTCAGTGAAGCTGATTTTTTCCTATCTCACTGGTAGACGCCAAGCTGTCGTAGTGGGTGATCAGGTTTCTGACTTTTTATCCCTTTCATGTGGAGTTCTGCAAGGATCGATACTGGGTCCAACTCTTTTCTCCATTTATGTTAACGAAGCTCCTAAATTAATACGTCACTGCGATGAGCACTTATTTGCAGACGACCTCCAATTGATGAAAAGCTGCCCTATTGATATGATTGAAGATTGTGTGAGGAAGATTAATGAGGACCTGTCATCGATACTGGATTGGCCTGTTAAATGTGGCCTAGCTCTTAACCCACAAAAAACGAAGTGCATTGTAATTTCGCGAAGAGCAATAGATCTATCGAATTTCCCAGCTATTGAACTAAGTAACAGTCGAGTAAGCTTCGTAGATACTGCTAAGAATTTAGGTATTTGTTTTAATCGGACTCTAAACTGGAACAACCATATCACACAGGCAGTCGGGAAAGCGTACGGTGCCCTTCGACTTCTTTGGCCCACCAGGAATTTTACGCCTTTGGAAACCAAAAAAATGCTAGCTAAAACCCTTGTAGTACCGATCCTAATGTATGGCTGTGAAATATTTTGTAAACTCGATTGCGTAAGTCAGAGGAAACTCAACGTAGCGTTTAATTGTGTGGCGCGTTACATTTATGATCTGAATCGCTTTGACCACGTATCACATCACTCAAAAAAAATATATGGTATCTCATTAGAAAATTTAATAAAGCTCCCACGTACCTCTATAATAGACTTCAATTCTCGTTGTCCACAAGAACAAATCAAATCATAATTCCACGTTTTTCATGTTTAACTTCACAGCGGCAGTTCTTTGTCAACGCTTCTCGGTTATGGAATTCTTTGTCGCGCCGGTTACGAGACACAGGTGACAAAAATATTTTCAAAAGGAAGGTCTTTGACTACTATTCCACTTTATAGCCCATTATTTCCCTGTTTCCTGTTGGGTTTGCTGTACGCTACATATCGATGTAAATTGTACATATCGCCACCTGAGAGTATAAGTGCCCCATTGACCACTTTTTCGGGAAACTGAGTTAATGATGCAGTTATACTAATTCGAATATTCTCTATCGTTTGGTCCTATTCCCATTGCTCTATCTCTATTATTAACAGAGTTATGAAAACCACTTTTGCTCTACAGATACAGACCACACATTTTTGGGTTCTCTTAGTGCTTATTTGCCTTATATCCAAAATTTGTACTACGTGGGGCAATTTTTGTAGAGAATTTGAAATAACAAACACGTAGTGTTTAAATGCCCTATAGCAATGGGCAATGCCAATGGATATAGAGCAAATTCAACTAAAATATATTGTCAGTGCTTATTTGCCCCATATCCACAGGAGCTAGGATATAGAGCATTTAAGCTCACATAATATATTACAACTAAGTAAACATTTAAGTGCTTATTTGCTCTACATCCATGGTCAAATGTGCAGTCAGCTTGAAAAGTATAAATAGAAGAGAGAGATAATCCAACAATTGAAGTCATAATACTCTGGAGTGATAAATGCGTTCGCCAGAATAGGAACCAGATAACCTCATTGGCGCTCCTTAAATTCCTGGAAGCAAATACAAAAATACGCACTATTTCACAAAGATTTTCTGTTCCTGGACATTCTCGAGTTCAAGAAGTAGACGCCGTACATAGCGTTATAGAAAAACAGTTGAAAAATATAAGCTACTACAGCCCAATTTCCATTCTTCGCAATTTAAAATCATTGAATTATGACAATGTCACACTTAAAATAATACAAATGCAAAAAGAGGATTTCAAAAACTTTAACTCTGGAAGCCTATATTTAAATTTTGCTTCAAGTATAGTTTAGCAAAGGAAATAATTTACCGCCAAAATGATTTATCTACAGTTATTTATAAAGAGGATTATGGGGAAAATGCTAAAGAAAAAGTAGTCCCGGTCTTCTTAAATAGAAAAGCATTGCGTGGCAAAGCAAGCACATCCACTGCTTCAACCTTCCAACTTCCAAAAATTTTGATTTGCTATAATGTACCAAGCACCTCAGCAGAAAAAATAAAAGACATTGTTTCAATGTTTCCCTACATGCCTCATGAGGATGTCAACTTTTATAAAGTTATATTTAAGATAACTTAAAGATATAACTGTACCTTGTAAAAACTGTTTCCTTTAACTTAAGCAAAAATGAATTATAACAAAACGCTGTGAAGAAAATTTTATAAGACTTAAAGTTATAAATTAAACTATTTAACTTGAATCCTATAGCTATAAGCTAACTATTTAAATGTGATGATGACGTAAAGAAGAGTTTTTAATATCAATTATTTTTTTGTTTTTAATTAGTATATTTTATTTTTATTTTATAACTTGAATAAAATAATGAAAAATAATTATATTTTCTTTTTATTTAATAAAATGTTTCATAAAAACACAAAAAACAGTCTTTGTTTCAAATCAATTTATTGACTATACTTTGATATTTCAATTTTGGTGGGAATCTTCTTCAAGGATAAATTTGTAATCGTCTATTTCTGATTTTTTCAAAAAAGCAGCCATTAAAACCAATATGTTTTTAAAATATTGCAAAAAAATAGAAAACGAGGTAAACAACAGGAAACAAATTTATTTTATATAAGTAGAACTATATAGCTCCACGTTGTCATACTACATAACGGAGTTAAATGTAGTTTTTTCGAACTTTTTATTTTTTATATTAAAGTATTTTTTTTTTTTTTTTTACTAAACTGGACAAAAACAAAATTGGTAAAAAAAATAAAATAAAAAAAAATTATAAATAATCCCTTAATAAAACAAGCTTCTACGAATGTTGAAGTATTTTAGTGACCCATTCCAAATAAAATTAAATGTAGTAGTAGTCAATAGATTTTATTTTCTTATTCAAATATAGTTATGTATTACAAAATCAAATAAAGCATGGCAATGCCGTCTGCCCGGTTGACAATCCAAATAAATTACATAAATAAATTAGTTGTGTCTAAATCTCTTAAATATCCTAAACAAATTTTTCTTATTTTGCTTCTTTTTTTTTTTAAATTATTATTAGTTTTTCTTACTTCAAAAGTTTCCGGAGAGAATTCTGTTTCTGTAAGCTTGCGCTACTTTGCAGTACATGAAAAGTTTTTGCACATCCATTTCGTTTAAATACTCTATCATTTCACTGTCGGTTAAATAATTGCATCCGAAGAAAAAGCTCCTAGTTTCTATTAAAACCGGGCATTTTCCTAGAAAATGGAAAATATCTTCTCTTTCCCCCCGATTACACAGGCTGCATAAGCTGGGAAGGTCCTCTCTATGTGGCATATAATTCAAATGTAAAAGTTCTGTACGAAGTCTCACCATCATCGAGATATGCTCCACACTATTCTGGTCTTTGAAGTAGTTTCTTTGTCCTAGGTTATGGCATAGGCGACTGTAAACAACTCGGTGTACAGAGCTGGTGGCATCTTCGACATATTTCTCTCTAAGCTTTTCATCCACCATTGTAATTAACTTATAAAGTTGACCTTTCCATAGGCTTACATTTTCAATGTCCAAGTCTAGCTCCATACCACACCATTGCGCGAGCTCGTTCCATTCCGCATACCAGCTGTATTTCCGGTTGACTACGTATAAGGCAGCTTTCTTGGGAAGTCTTTCATTATCCATGTTCAAAACTTTGATTATATAGTCCACCTGGGCTTTGAGGGTTTTGACGAAGAGTGGTGATAATCCTGTTTCCAGCATCAAGGCGTAGTTTGGTGTGTTGGACGGGAGGTGAAATATCCTTTTAATGTAAAACCTGAGCAACTTTTCCACACTTCCATATTGCTTGTATCCCCATACCTGTGACGCATAGAACATAATCGATTCAGAAACTGCTTCAAATACCCGGAATTTACAACTATGAGCTATATTTCTGTTAGAGAAACACTTTTTCCACGTAGCTCCAATAGCTCTCTTTGCTTTAACAAGTTGTTCACTCAGATGCTTTTCCATACTCAGGTTTTTAGTCAAACACACTCCTAGGTATCTAAATTCGTTCACGACTTCAATAGGTATTGAATTGTAGAACCATCTTTCGTTTTGGCTATTTCTTCCTCCCCCGTTCCTGAAGATCATCTTTGATTTGTTTAAATTAACTTGAAGATTCCAAGTTGTACAGTACCTATACAGTTGATTGATCATCAATTGAAGCGATTGGGGCGAGGTAGACAGTAGTACTATATCGTCAGCGTAAAAGAGGGCCTTTATATTGGTCCCCGCGAATTCTACACCTCCGGAAATGCAATTCGTTAAATCCTCTATAAATAACGCAAATAAGAGAGGGCTCAGTGCACACCCTTGTCGAACGCCAGACTCCGTTTGAAACCATTCAGATAATTGTTCCCCATTCCAAACTGCTGCCTTAGTTTCCTTGTATAGATTCTGTAAAACTTTTCCAAACTTTGTGGACATCCCAAGTCCATAGAGTTTATAGATAAGCGCTTGCCTATCCACCGCATCAAACGCTGCTTTGAAATCAATAAAGAAGCTGTAAAGCTTTTTTCTGTTTTGAAGGAAAGATTCTCCGATGCTTTTCAGAACAAAAATATGATCGACCGTAGAATATCCCGTCCTGAAACCAGCTTGATATTCATCCAATAAATGGTTTTGGTTGATCCACGTATTGAGTCTCTGTTGCAAAATTGCGGTAAATATTTTGTACGACGCATTAAGAAAACTTATCCCCCGATAGTTCTCCGTATTTTGTGTACTTCCTTTTTTGTGAATAGGAAAAATTAGGGATTCTTTAAACTCATGTGGTACGGTTCCAAGTGCCAAGATTTGGTTGAAAGAATAATTGAGCTTATTTATAAGTTCAAAGGTTCCGTACTTATAGAACTCAACAGGTATTCCATCGGAGCCTGCTGCCTTGCCATCTTTTAAACTTTTCAACACGTTAATTATCTCTTCATGAGTTATGCGCGCATCCAACAACTGATTTTCGATCCTCGGTTCAGCGTAAGCAATGATTACATTACTGGAATGGTGATTTAAAAGTTCCTTGAAATGTTGGTAGAGTACACTTGGTGTTAGATCTCGATGAATCGTAAACTTATTTCCGTTCAAGTGTTTTACCAAACTCCAAAAATCGGTAGATTTTCTGCACTGCGCAAGTCTCCTAGACTCCTCTACGAAATAATTATTTCGCTTGCGTCTACACATCTCTTTGAAAATCTTATTTGCTTCTAAGTATTGACTTTTGAAAAATTCATTGTCATGTACCCGAAGTGACTTCAACCATGCAAAAGACCTCTGTCTAGCACTAAAACACTCTCCATCAAACCAAGGTTCAACTGGTATTAACCTCTTCCTGTTCATCCTAAGGGTTGGATATGCAAATCTTATACAGCTTGTGGTCGATGCTAATTCGGAATCGCTACTTCTATTTAGCAATAGAATATTAAATGTATTTTTCTAGAAAATTTAATGGACCAAAAGTAATTTTAGGTATTTTTCCTAATTTAGTGTTAAAATAATGTGTCATTTTGAAAGGTTTCTCATTGACATAAAAATAAGCTTATGTGATATAAAGAAGGACATACCCAAAGTATTTATATTAATGTTTATTTTATATTTCTATCACTAAAAATAAAATTTTAAAAATTAGTATACCTAGAAATTTTGAATTTTTTTAGTATTTTTGTTTTCTT
Source organism: Melanostoma mellinum (assembly GCA_914767635.1). Classification (NCBI taxonomy): domain Eukaryota; kingdom Metazoa; phylum Arthropoda; class Insecta; order Diptera; family Syrphidae; genus Melanostoma; species Melanostoma mellinum. The sequence continues at coordinate 84,719,153 of OU612058.1, forward strand.
TAACATTCCAATGTTTAGTGCACAAATGTCCTATATCCCATGGTAAAATGGAGTTTGGTTTTCATTCATTCACCCATCGTATGGAACAGGGTCCTATATCCATTTCGGACTTTTTTGGAACTTTTTTTTTTCTTTTTTTTTACCGTAACAGTTTTTGACCCAAGGTTCACAAATTACAAAAGAGAAATGTTCAATTAGTATGTATAAACATTCAAAAGTCATATTAGTTAAGTAGAAAGTAACGCAATTATTTTTCAAACCTTAAAATTCGTTTTCTGAGGAATAATTTTAATGGATATGAGGCACTTAAACTCTCAGGTGGCGATATCTTTGCATATTATTCTACGTTTGCCTTACCTCTTTTTATTTTAAATACTTTCTCTATCTTTATTTTATTTTATTTATTATTTCCAATTTTTTATTTTTTTTTATATAATCTATAAATTTAGAATTTATATATTATCTAGTTAGAATTTTACCGCTAATAAGTCCATTACGAAGCTTAATTGTAAACAAGATGTTAATCTTAAGATCTAGCTATATAAATAAAGAAATTGAAATTGAAATTGAAATTTCTAATGCGCCGTGAATCTAGACAACAAATTAATATATAAATGTTATGTACACATGGAGGAATGTAATGTGAGGAAACATTAAAAGGAGCATTAAACAGATAATAATAATACAATAATAGAATTTATTAAAGGAAAACAAATATAATTTAAAACAAATTAAACAAAACATAAAAACCATGATCACCCAGTTGAAGGAAATGAAACGAAAATCAAAATACCACATCCATTGCTATATCCATAGATGCATTCAGTGTATAATTAACTTGTCGACACATCAAATAAAAAAAAACGATTCAAAGCAACAGATAATAACTATTATGCTGTTGAATGCTATCATCGATTGGATGTCATCCCAAAGGTTGTACCTATACGTTCACTCATATTCAATATTGAAAGTCAACTTAAATAACTTCCAATGACTTTGAAGTTTATGTCACAAATTAGGAATGTTTAAAAAAGGTCTTCACTTGAAGTTTTATACCGAAGGTTTTTAGAAGTGGTTAATTTATGAGTTTTGAGATTGAGATATTTTATGCGAGTTTTTAAAAAGAGAATCGAGTTTTTTAAAGAGAAACGTTTAAAACGATAAACAGTATTGATATTGATTCATTTACTGGGATATTTGTGTATACATGTTGGTGACGTCGAAAAAGATGAATTATACATATATATATTTTTTTTTTATAATTAACGCGCACATCAAGGGGTTATGAATACCCTCATAATGTTGTTAAACACAGTGCGAGCATTTAGGAAAATAGGAGAGGATTTGAAAGGAGACACCGATGCAAGTTGCTTTTGAATTTTTGTGAATCGTAGTGAAGGGGAAATACAGAGCCAGGTAAAGCATTCCACATTCGGGTGGTGCGACTGAAATAAGAATCTCTATACTTGACTCTACGCCCGAAGTTGGGCTCAAGGTAGAACTGATGAGCATTCCTAGCGAGGCGGGTGTTGCGGCTAAATTGTTTCAGGGGAGGAATGCAACTGGCTACTTCACTAGAGCACTGTTTGTGAAAAAAGCGATAAAAAAGAGAGAGACAGGTGACGTTTCGACGATGTTCAAGAGAATCAATCGATTCTACGATTGAACTATCACCTATCAATTTTAACGCTCTATTTTGTACCCTATCAAGTAGGCGCAAAGATGTTTGAGAAACACCTGACCAGATATGGGAGTTATACTCCAGTTTTGGGCGGATGAAAGCCTTATAAATTGTAGCCAGATCAGAAGGGGTGGAGAATTTCCTGCATCGTCTCAAGAAGCCTAAGCATTTAGCAGCGTTTTTGGCGACTTCAAATATGTGGTCATTCCAACGAAGATCATCGTTTACACACATACCAAGTACTGACAGCTTTTCGATTTCTTGGATGCAGGTACCATTCATGGATAATGGCAATGGGGGAATGTTAAGCTTCAACGCCAAGAGGCAGCATTGTGTTTTCGAAGCATTGATTTCTACTCGGTTCATAAGACCCCATGCAACAATGCTGTCAAGATCAAAATTCAATGAGCTTATCATACGCAACCGTTCCAGTTCCACATCCGAAGAGCAGGGACGTGAATTTGGAAACGAATATTAAAAGCTGAGGGTCGAGTCGTCAGCAAAACAGTTAAGTGGATTAGAAGTTTTAGACAAGAGATCATTAATGAAAATGAGGAAGAAAGTCGGAGACAAAACGGAGCCCTGGGGCACACCAGCATTTATGAAGTGGGTATCAGACTTAAAACCATCTAACACAACTTGAATTGAACGGTCGGAAAGGTAATTTCTAATCCAACGAAAAAGAGACTCATCGATACCAAAAGCATGCATTTTCGATAAAAGAGCCTGATGCCAAACTCTATCAAATGCTTTAGAAATATCAAGCGCAATAATCTTACTTTCTCCAAAACAATGTAAAGATTGGTTCCACTTTTCGGTGAGATATGCCATCAAATCACCAGTGGAGCGTTTGCTACGAAAGCCGTACTGACGGTCATTAAGAAGCTTTCGTTCTTCAAGATATTTCATAAGTTGACGGTTTATCAACCATGACCTTGGAAAGAAGGGACGTTAGTGCAATTGGACGGTAATTGGAAGGGGAGGAAGATTCGCCTTTTTTAGGGACCGGCTGGACAAATGCAGTTTTCCATCTGCTCGGAAAAATCCCAGCAGAATAGGAAAGATGGAAAAGTTTACGCAGTGGTTTTGCCAGCGTAGAAGAACACCTCTTCAGAATAACGGCGGGGATACCATCTGGACCAGCGGATTTGTGTATATTGAGATCTTTGAGGACTCTCACAACCAAACGAGTTCGAAAAAATATCTGCTTTATCAAAGAATTTGCAGACTCGAGCTCAGGTGGAGCCAATATGCTATGAGGAAGTGTCGAGCTGCCAGCAAATTGGCTTTGCCGATGGAGCTGACATACGGAGAGTCATTGAAGACGATCGGGGCCCGATGACGTGGTCGAGTTCTTAATGTTTTTGACAAAAGACCAAAAGTTTTTACTTCCTTTTGGACACAGCAGTATTTTTTGCCTTACTTTTTGGTCATGCAAAATTTTAGCCTTTTGTATATGAGCATTGCAGATATTTCTGGCCCGTTTGAACAAATTTCGGTTTTCTACAGTAGGGTTGCCTTTAAATATTCGAAAACTACTTTCTCGATCCCTAATCGCCTCTTTACAGCTTGAATCAAACCACGAATTCTCTTTGGGGATGATACTTTTTATTCTGTGAGGAACGAAATTTCTCATGCCGTTGAGAATTACGTTAGATATCATATCAGCTGATGTATCAACGTTTCCGTCGAGAAAGCACAATGACCAATTAAAATTTCGAAAGAAATTATTCAGGCCGTCCTGATTGGCTTTCTCGTATTGCCACACAGTTCTTTTAGGGACTTTATATTTTTTTATAGTGACGGAAAACGAGAAATCTACCGATATGACACAATGGTCATTTTTCGGGATGAGAAGTGAGAAATAAGTCAAGAGTGTTGGCCGCATGGCCTTCAATATCTGGAACCCGAGTGAGTTCATCAACAAGTTGAGTTAATTGGTTTAACTCAGCGAAGATCTCAACATATTCTCCTTCGGGTGTTGTCTGGCCAGAATGTCGAAGCCAACCTGAATTGTGTAGGATATTGGGAAGCAATTTTTATTATGGAGTCAGATAGCGCATCAAACTAGTGGTCGAATGTTGATATTTTTAGTTTTTTGTATAAGTTCTATGTAGTTTTTTAAACTGTTATTATGTTTCAGTTTTATATTTGTCGTGATGATTTTTTGTAGTTCTTTGGCTGACTTATATGAAAGTGGTGTTTTGATATTGATGAGTGGTCTGATTGGGTTGTCTGGTTTGTGTATTTTCGGAAGTCCGGTTTATTTTGGTGCTTGTGCGTTTGTTTGTTTTAGTTTGTGTTTTGTTTTATTAGTGAAGAGGTTGCTGCTTTTGTTGATTTCGTAGTTTATTTCTTTAGTCCATGTTTTTGTTGGGTCATCTTTGAATATTTTGATTCCATTTTCGGTGATGAATGCGTTTGTTTTTTGGATGTATTCTTGTTGGTTGATGATGACCACTGTTTCCTTTGCCTGCTTTGGTTATGATGGCATCGTTTTCAATTAGTTTTTGTTTAATGTAATTAAGGTGAAATCTGTGTGTTTGGTATTTATTATTTATTTTTGGTTGTGTTTTCTTGGATTAGATTTTTTGTGTTATGTTCCTGTTTATCATTATTCTTGTCTCGTTCTGTAATTCTTGTGTTGGTATGTGTTTAATAGCTGCTTCGGTGTTTATTATTTCATGATCTTTATTGTTGTTTGTTGTTAGTGGTAGACTGAATTTGAGACCTTTACTGAGGACTTCTTCTTGTGGTATTGTTAATTGGATATTTGTGTTCTTTATAAATCTGGGATAGAATTTATGTTGGCATGTGGGTAGTGGTATGTTCTGTATTTTATTTTAGTTTTTTATTTTGAGTCGGTGTCTTTAATTTATTTCTTTGGATAATACTTTGTTGAATTGGTCTATTATTTTTGATGAATGAAATAAGTAAAGGAAACACACTCTGAAATTTAGTACACCTACTTTAGTGTACCTACTTCCTACGTGAATAAAGTCTAATTAGTACTCACAGGACTGTACATTCTATACCTACAGTCTACGGGGAAAATACAAAATCAACTTCGTCTGAAAGAAATTATTATTTCTGCAAATTACCTAATCTTTTGAATTTCTTTTTAATATCGATTTTCCACAACAGGCATGAATAAAATTTTTTGGCTAAGAATCTCTTATAAAGCAGTTTACCAAACATTACTGTATTAACAATCCAGGTGATGATCTTGCAAAGTTAAAGTGGAAAATCTTCAAAATTAAGATCTGGGAATTTCTCTTTTGATCGGCCAAGGGTACGACGGAGCAAGCAATATGTCTGGTCAATACAATGGCGTTCAGGCAATTATTCTTCAGAAATGTGCTCCACATGATTAAGGAATCAACTCAAAATTAAAAGAGCAGAATACGACCTATTTTTGAAAAATTGCAAAAAAAAAAGAATAGCTTAAGTCCTTGACATAGACGTTAAACATAAGAGAGTAGTGAATCAACAAAAAAATCGTTAGAACCCTTCGGCTCAAAGTTCAGAAGAATATTTTCGTGTTACTGTTTTCAATCATTTACTCGATTTCTATGTAACGGACCTTGGAGAAAAATTTACAAACCATGAAAACATACTAGAAGGGTTTTCGGTTCTTTTCAAGGATTCTACGTCAGAAATAGACAAAGCAGCAAAAAAGGTGCCGTGAAATAAGGTACAGTATTTTACGGATATAAGAAAGTCTCATATAAGAAAAACTCGCTTATAAGATAGGCAATCGAAAGCACCGTGTCTTTTCCTTTAGTATCGCTTCAAATTCAGACGTATAAAAGAAACTCGTATATAAGAAAAACTCGGTTAAAAGAAACTCATTTTAATGCACTCCTTGAACATTTTAGAATAAAAGAAGACTCATATATGAAACTTCATTAAATGTTTTCCTTCCGCAACAGTGTCTGTCAGTACAAAAAGGATGAAAATCGACGATAAATGTCTATGTTCAAGTGACAATATATTGGTGAAATTCAAACATAGAAAGCTCTCTGATATAGCATTTCTAAGAAAACTTTCTTTTTTATGAAGCATTGCCTATACCTATCTGCAACCAGAAAAAAATGCCATTAAAAAAACTGACAAAACTCAAAAACTGACAAAAATTGACTTTTTTTCTGTCGGAAATTTTATTATTTTGGATAAAAAGTTGTTCTTAATAATTCGATGGGAAAATCTGCTCTCTAAAATAAGATCCTTGGAATTGCATCAAAATTTTCCTTCGTTCTCGAGATATAATGAAAAAACGAATGAAGATGGTTTAGAACCCATGTCTCCGATTCGCACCCTCTAATTTAATAGCACTTTCGGTTTTTTCTCTAAAATTAACCCATTAATAGATTCATGCAATAAAAGTCCATTCAATGTCGAGTTCCTTAATAAATGACATAATCAATAGACTACTAATCAAGGCTGGCTTAATACCTAAATGGAAAAAAAGCTAGAATATTCGTTTCAAAAAACTACACGAAAAATCCCTTTCTGCAGATGAGAATGCAGCTCAACATTTCAAGGATGTTGTCATACCCAATTTACTGTAAACTGTTCACTTGAAGACACTCATATACGAAAAAAATTTTAGGCACTTTGAGCACTTTTTATAATTGTGTTTCTATGAAATTCATAAAAAAAACTACTAAAAGTGCCCATATTAATGTTTTATTCAAACAAGCCTCAAATTGAAGAAACCATTTTTACCCATTTTGAATTTTTTTAATATCATAAAATGTATGGGCTTTTGAGTGCACTTATGTTTTTTTTTTATTGCATTGTTCATTTTTATCAGGCATTTTCTGCAGAAAAGTGACCTCAAAGTCAAAACTTTGTTTCGGGAAGAAAATTTGAACACCACTTAAAATTGAAAGCCTGCAACCCTAAACCTATAAAAGCTAAACTTAAATACTATCTTAAAAGCTGTTATTTCTAGAAAAAATTAAGTCTATCATCAGTATTGACAGAGATATCGAATTTAACATAGGTTAGGGTATACACCAAACCTAACCTTTTTTAAATTGTCAAAAAATGGTGTCAAAGTTGAGAAACGAGCCTTACTGTAAAACAATTTTTTTCTTAGAATATGACCAAGAATCACACCCCAAAGGATAATACACGAAGTACGGGACACCCTGTATAAGAAAGTTTTTTCTTATATCCGAGGTTTTCGTATAAGAAAAACTCGGATATAAGCAAAAAAAATTTGGCATTCTCGGAGTTTCTTATATCCGTGTTATACTGTATATGGAAATAAGATAGATTCGATGTTATTTCTAAAAAAACGGAAATAAATACGAACAACCGGCTTTTTTCCAGTCGATTTTATTACCAACAAAAATGGTAACAACGTCGACCCCCATTTCGGTATAATTACCGTAAAAGTGTCCAAGGAATAACTTTTGACTTCATTGCTCAAAAAAAAACGTGGTACCTATTCGTCATTATTGCCAATGAAATGCTTTTTTGTTTATGAAAGGAACATAACATATATTTTTGAAATTATTAGTTTAACGTTACATTGTATGTGTAGGTGCGTGGTTTTTTGTTATCTGTGTTTACAGATTATTGACTTAATGACATCTAATCTAAGAAACTCCCACCCTAACCATTCATAGTGTGAAGGTCTGATGTATTCAAATGTTTTGTTTTTGAGCATAAGATAAAGTAATAAAGGGTTTTCCAATAGGTATGATATGATTTTGCAGTGGCGTTTTGGCCATTTGTAGTATGTCATGATTTGTCATTTGTTTTTCATTGCATTCAGATATGTTTATAGTCGATAACGATTTTTTTAAGAAAATCATCTTTTCCGAAGAGGTTTATTTTTATTTGACTAGTGCATTAAACAAATAAAACTGGCGATGAAAATCCACAAAATATTCATGAAAAACCATTACATTCACCTAAATTGACAGCTTGGAGTGGTCTTTGGGCTGGTGGAATCATCGGCCTGTACTTCTTTCAAAATGAAGCTGGTAACACCATTACTGTCAATGGAGAGCGGAAAAGATCGATGATAACCAACTTTTTATGGGCGAAATTGGAAGAAATCGACTTTGACAACATTTGGTTTCAACAAGACGGGGCTGCGTGTCACACAGCAAATGCAACAATTGAGTTATTGCGAGAAAAATTAAGAGATTCGATTATTTCAAGAAATTGTGATATTGAATGGCCTGCAAGAAGTCGTCATTTAACACCATTAGACTATTTCTTGTAGCGTTATTTGAAGTCATTGGTCTTTCAAAATAAACCAGATTCTCTTCAAGCCTTACAAGTCAATATTGAACGTACCATTCATGATATACGATTTGATTTAGTGGAAAAAGTGCTCGAAAATCGGGTTCATCCAATTTGTTGATGCAGACGAAGTCGTGGTGGCCATTTGAATGACGATTTATTTAAAACTTAATTGTATTGATTGAACTGCACATTAAACAAAAAATATTTGAATTTCCTAAACAAAAAGTGTATTTTTTTCAAAAAGAAAAAAAATCATATCACTCTTATTGGAAAACCCTATAGTAAGAAAATTTGGCAAGGGGAGTATGGGAACAGAATACTAAAAACCATGCTCCCATTGCCAAATTATTTTTCAGCTTCGCTTTTAGCTTCCTTTTATGTACTTAAGGCCGCGGCTGCAGATTTTTGTTATCACTTATCTATATGATAATATATATTATCATATAGATAAGTTGAACTAAGTAAGAACACATCTTTTACACACACAGGCGAATTTCTTACTATTCTTTATGTTATGCTCAAAAACAAAACAGACCTTCACACTCATACTCATACCACACAAAACACTTTAAACTTTCCGAAACTTTATTAAGTCTATATATTTGGCAGGTTTCAGGCACATAAAGAAGTTTGCTGTTTTTACGCATTCCAGCAATTATTTCGTAACTTAATACAACACTAGCCATAATTAAAAAATATAACAAAATCTTTTTTTTTTTTTGTGCTATACACTTCTTATCACTTAAGATCACGCTTTACAAAGACTCGCTTGCAAGCTGCCAAAAAAATCATATAAAAGAAGCAATTGGAATACAGAATTTTTGAGTGCGCCGTTGTGCTAGTCGCACAAAATCCAGTACCATCTGCTTGCATGCGGCACTACAGCACAATTTCGGCATCATTAGCATTTGAGCGAAAACATTTCTCTATCTTATTTCCCTTTGCTTCTATGTTATAACGACGCCCGATTTGCAAACTAAACAACAAATTCTGGTCGCTTTTATTGCTAATTGATGCCTTCGGCATAGTTTCCCAATTTTTAAAATATAATGTTGAAAACATGAAATCGGTCTTATTTCCACTAGGATAGAAATAATGTCGAATTAAGCTGATTAAACCTAATTACCATCTACCTTATTTCACGGCACCGCAAAAAATTTAATGAAACTGTTGAGTTTTACTAAACATATTTGGCTGTCAGAACATCTTCTGTTCTTGTAGAATTAAGAACTTGGAAGAGATATTTGATCCGAAAGAATAATACTTCCTCTAAGAATTTATTGGAAGCGCTCGATAGCTGCTCCGAAGAAAGCTTTCCTAATATATATTTTATTAAAGAAATTAGCCGGTTTAAGCGTCAACTCTTGAAAGAACTTTCTCCAGTTTAAAGAGAATAAAAACAATACAAAAGCATGATCAAAGAAGTGCGATTCTTAAAAATATATCGATTTTAATGACAGAGTGAAAAGCTTTGGATGTTTACTTATTTGCAGGATCGTTTGAATGATTTGGCTGCTCTAGCTATTCATCGCGAAATACTTATAACAGCAGACGAGGTTATAAGTGTTTTATCTAAAAAGAACAGAAAAATGAATTTTATTTCGTGATTTATTTTTTAAATTTATATTATTTCACTTATTACATCAATACCTATTTATTTGATTTCATATTCAAACTAATGAGTATAATATATTATTTAAAAAAAAATTAATTTTTTATGTCATATATTCAATGAAGTCTTTTTATTTGTTTTTGTTTTTAATTATTAAAACATTTGAAAAAATGAGCGAACTGGAACCATCCCCCCTATTGCGAAAAGCTATCTACGCCACTAAGCCTTAACCTCTTGTTTTAACATATTAACTCTACTCTCCCCCAAAAAAAATTAACGTAGTTATTAAACAAATTTGAACAAACTAACCACTTTAACTGCGATTGAAGTAAATTCGATTAAAAGCCGCTTGTCACAATCATTCTTCTATTTATTCTTTTATAAGATTTTTCCTCTGACTAACATACATATATATAACACAAATTGAGTCCCAAGTGGCCTCTTGCCCCTTTTTTGGTCGGTGTGTTTATATTTCATTCATTTGACATAATGCAAGGGCCTGGAGTATTCTGTCTTATGACAAATATACCATCTCGATTACGAATCATTTTTCTATTTATTTGCACAAATAGTAGAAGGGATGTCCCAAGGACTATTAATGTATAATAATTTCAAACAGGAACAATTCAGACCAAATGACATAGGGGAGTTTTTTTTTCTGCCATAAGCAACAGGAAAAGCACCAACACGACATAAGAATATAACTTGTGAAAGGGTAGGTTTTTATGTTTTGGGTGAAGTGAATGCTATTTTGGCTTCGCGTCTAGTCTTTCGATTCGTTATTTTTTTGTCTTTCAACATTAGAAGGACGTGTTACATTTTGGTGATGGCTCACGTACCTACTTTCTTACAGTAAAATCTGTCATATGAGAGTCGTTCGTTTTCGAGCTTTTTAAAAATAGATAATATTACAGTAATGAAAACTACATCTCTGCTGTCTTCTGCTTCGAAAGGGTGAGTGTGATAATGGTGACATCTGTGTTTTAAATTACAGCATTGTTACAATAGCCCTTGCGACAATTTGAAACCAACAATGAAAGGATCCCCTTTTCATTAAAAACTTCTGATTTGAAGCTATAAAAATCCTAGTATGGAGTTTGTTTCTGTAATGAGGGTAATGGTTAACTAATTTAACGCTATAAAACGAAAACAAAAAATTATGCAGAGTTTCAAGTCAAACTTTATCGAAGAATAGAATGTTATCAAATGTTTTTCGTGTACCGATGAAAACAACAAAACCAAAAAAAAAAAAAAACGCGATAGAAATGCAAGCGTCGCGTCGGGAGTACGTGTCGGGGGAAGAGTGAACGCAAGACTTAAAACTTGATCAGCTCGTGTATTTATGTACCGAAAATTGTATTCGCATATAATAATAGTATGATTTAATTTTGTCCTTTACTACTAGTAATAGTAGTAGTAATAGTGATTTTATTTAACAAAATAATTCAAAATCATGTTTGAAATTTCACAACATATAGCATTGGCTTTTGCCGTCAGCCAGACGAAAAAGAGTATTTTTTTGGAAATTTTACGATTTAATTTGTTTTATAAATATTTAATTAAAAGAAATATATATCTATTGTAGACTTATATTGACAGTTAAATAATCTCAAGATAATCTGAGAGTTTTTATTTTGTTTTTTATAATGCTTCATTTAAGATTTTGTTGCGATATCTTAAGGCGGCTTTCACATAATTGTATAACGCATTCCACTCTTGGCTGTTTAGAGCTTCAACAGCTTCACTCAAAGTTAAAGTAGTTTTCCCCAATAGACAAGTTTTATTTCTTTCAAAACAGGGCAGATCACTGGGGCATATGGTTGGAATTTTAGACGAGGTAATTCTCCTCTGGTTTTAAAAATGGTAGTGATTGTGTGAATCGAATATCGATCATTCAAATAATTATTGGCACCATTCTAGACTCACTTCGTTGCGCCATCTCAGCATATTGTTCAAAATTTGTTTCCTCGATCTTTGCCAGCAACACCTCAAAGTTCTTACTCTATTCCTCCAACCAATTCGACGTTGTACTGAAGTTCTAGCCGTGACCATTCCGCAAAAAACTGGGACTTTCGCTGCAGCAGATTTCTTGCATTTATGTTCGGTAGTCGAAGATTTGAGAGGGCTAGGACGTAATAAAAATGCATTCTGAGTGAGAAAATGTAAAGCGGTGATACTCCAGTCTCCATCTCCAGATGTAGCATATATGTTGGTGTATTTTCCGGCAATCGGAATATTATTTTGAGAAAGTACCTTAACAATTTCTCTACTTCATCATATTGTCGAAAACAAACCTGACCAGCATAGCACATAATTGCTCGCATAACCGCTTCAAAAAGTTTGTAGCGCTTGGGGCAACATTTATTTTTCCTAGGACTCCCTTCCAGTTGCAGTTGATAGCCTTTTTCGAGTCGATGAGCTTACCTTGTATTGTAGATGTTTTTTAAAAGAAAGTTGTGGTGTAATAAGTACTCCAAGATATTTGTACTTCTTTACTATTTCGAGCGGTTCATTTTCCCTGATCCATTTTTCATCTCTTGCGTATCTGCCTGTTCCATTACGGAAAACCAGTTATTTGGATTTGTTGGTGTTAGCCGTGAGGTTCCACAAGAGACAATAGTCACGCAACTTGTTGATCATCATTTGCATCGTTTGCGGCGACTCCGCTAGTATGACGATATTGTCTGCGTACATAAGTGCTTTGATGTTAACTCCTGCAAAACTAATTCCTTCAGTCAAAGCCGATGGTAGGTCATCCAAAAAGAGCGAGAAGAGAAGTGGACTAAGCAAACACCCTTGCTTAACTCCGGTATTAGTATGAAATCAAGCTAACCTCTCGCTTCCATCCCAAACTGTTGTTGCATTATTTTCGTAAAGGCTTTGTATTACCGTTAACATTTTTGTTCACATTCCAAGACATCTTTACTAGTAAAAGAGGGCATTCCTATCGATTGAGTCGAAAGCTGCTTTGAAATCAACGAAGAATCCATATAACTTTTTCCCCCTGTCAAGGTAGGACCTGGCAATACAGGTTAATGAAAAAATATTATCAACTGTGTGAATACTACTAAGTGTCTTTTGAAGATTTACTCCTGACAAAAAAAAAAAAAAAAAAAAAAACTGTGGAATACACTTTCTTAAAACCGACTTGAAACTCGCTAAGTAGTTCGTTTTGTTGTACCCAGCTTGTGAGTCTGTCTAGAATGACACCGTTGAATATTTTCACTACCGAATTCATAAACGATATTCCACGGAAATTGTAAGGATCGTTAACATCTCCGTTTTTGAATAGCGGTAGTATAATATTTTGGCGAAAACTTTCTGGAACGTTTCTTCTATTGAATATGTAGTTGTATGCCTCGGTTAGTTTTTCAATAAAGTTCACCGTTGCATATTTGAAAAGTCCATACGGCACCCGATCCTCTCCTGAAGCTTTGTTCAAATTGCATCGGTGAATAACTTTTGAGACTTCTTGAACAGTGAAGGCACGTTCAAGTTCTTCATTTTCTATTAAAGGTTTGGCATAGAGAATAAAATGCTTTGAGTTTACAGACTTACTGAGTAAATTTTCGAAATGTTCGGCTAATATATTCGTACTGATTTTTATTTTTTGAGCATAAAAGATACCATTGAGGGAACGGGTTATTTTCCAGAACGAACGGCTGTTGTTTACTTCTGATAATTTTTGGCTTAAATAGTTCGAGTATTACTTCTGTTTTTCCTTACAAATCCTTTTGAAATCCTTGTTCGCCTCTTGGTACATGCTTTTTCGAAGGTTTGAGTTCGATACCCTCAGGAGTTTCAAAAAGCCGAAAGATTTTATTCTTGCTGCTTCACAATTTCTGTCAAACCACGGTTCTTTCCATTTCTGGTTTCTGACAGATTAAAAGGGTTGTGCGGCCTGATTGATACACGAGACCAAGACATCCGTGGTGAGGTTCGAGTAATGTTGATTGCTGCTGACTGATTCCATTATGCCGTCTAGATTTCGTTTATAGCCCTCCAGTTGAGAGTTCTTCCATTGTAATTAGGGTAGCAATTTCATCTCCGCATCATTTCTGATCGATTCTTCTTTTTGCATGCAATCAACAGTAAGTGGCATGCGATCTGAATAAATTAACCCCCCGACTTTTAAATCCTCCACACACTTCAACCATCTTCCACGCACGAGACAGTAATCTATAATCGAGCAAGAGGTTCCTCTGATGAACGCCACCCGAATCGCTTCTAGTTCGTCCATTTAAAAGTGTTAGACCGATTGACTCGCACATTTCGATAAATTTTTTCCCGTTTCCGTCAACTTTTGTGTCCATCGCAGATCTTGTGATGTTAAAGAGGCCGGGTATAAACTCTGGTTCTAGTTGTAGAAGCTGGGAGTTGCCTGCCCTTGCGTTACAATCTCCGATTACCATTACATTTTCTTGGTGTAATTCAAGAAGAAAGTCGTATAAATTACTAAACTCCTCCATCCTTTTATTGCAATTAATATATGTTACAGTCATAGTGATTAAATAGCTATTATACATAATGACTGGTCATTATATATAATGGCCAAATTCACTAGACAAAGTAATAAATTCATCACTTTGTCTGGACATTATTCATAATAACTTGTCAAAGTAAGTCAAAGTAATAAATACGGTCTAGCCGACTTGTTACCCCTTCCTCTCTTCATCCCGCTACCGCGTTCCGTATGCAACAGCTTTCAGCATGGCCCGCTTCGCGGGGCTCATTATTTTAACCCTTTTTTCCGCAGGGTTAAGCTGCTCATGCTAAATATGAAAATAGCAATTAATTTCCGTATGCAACAGCCTTCCACATTTATTTTATAATTTAATTTTTTAAATAATCTTTGTGATTAGTTAAGGCAAATTGAAATATAATTTTATAATTTTAAACGCATACCTACGTGTTTTATTACATTATCCAAGTCATCGAAGATATTATATATAATAGCTAGTTAATGTGATTAATTTTGTGTCTATTATCACTTTAACCAAACTGAGTAGATATTATGCATAATGGCTAGCCGTTATACATAATATCCAGATTTATTACTTTGGCTGTAACATATATACAGGAACTATAAAAAATTTCTCATTCGTTATTGTCAGTTCGATAACAGTTTTGTCCATCTCATTTACAAAACAGCATTTTAACATTTTGTGAAGTGATTTTTTTATGCCGAATAAACATCCTCCACTTGCTCTTCCATGGTTATGCGTTCTCGTTGCCGGAATCCATTTAAGTATAAATTCTGGGAAATATGTCTCATAATGTGAAGTGTATCGTTCAATAAATATTTCAAGTAATAAAAAAATATCGCTATCTCTAATGGTTTCAAAAAATTTTTAAAATATCAAATTATTTCCTAACCCTGATATATTGTATAAAGTAATTTTAAATGTTATCTTACATAAATTAGCTTTAGCATTAACAAAAGTTTTAGTGTAAACGTAGTTGACGGCATTATTATTAAACATTTATTGGCAGCACTGAACTGCTTGCAGTTTGGGCACCCCTGATGTGCACTTCACTTGGTGTCAATCTTAGAGGAATAAAGAACAAGAGGGATAACCATAACCTCTCTTGCCCCGCAACTTCCATTTGCTTACATTGTTGTTTTTGTAACACGAGATCCATCTGTGATGCACGTATTTAGTGAATTTACTAACACCACTTTATTTTGGGATCCCGAAACTAACACCACTTTATTTTGGGATCCTGAAAACAGTTTCGGAATTCGAAAATAAAGTGGCGTTTGTGAAGTCAGTTCGAGGGCAGATGCCGTGGTGTGTGTGTGGTTTTCCCTCTTGTTCTTATTCCTCTAAGGTGTCAATTCAAAGGTGTCATCGATCAGTTGCTGCAGAAACGTCATTCCCCCTTCACATGTCACATGTCACAACATTGCTGGATTGAGATAAAATGTTTTTTCTCCAATTTTGATGCTGTCTCCTCAGATGAATGTTTTTATATTTTTGTTTTTTGCAGTAAAGTGACTTAATTTTTATTAATTTTCTTCGTCGTTCTCTTGACGCAGCGGGGTAGTCTCTGTGCAGTGAAATACCGGAGCTCCGCAGTCTGACAGTGTTCAGCAGAATTCGGCCTACATCTTCTTTGTCTTTAAGTTCCACAATCAAATTCTCGATGTTCGTGTTTTTAGAACGAATGACACGCGTTGATGCTACTGCTCCTGGATTTTGTGTTTGCAGTAAATCCAAGCACAGTGATTTCGCTTTATTCTCTGCTGAAATACCTGATTGAGCTATTCTATTGACCGGCAGTGTATTTTATACAAAAATATAAATGTAACAAGCGCTCAAAGTGCCCTCCCTCGTTTTGAATGCATACCAGAGCCCGTTTTCGGACTTTATTGTGGGTGTTTGCTAAAAGTTTGGGGTATGAACGTTTAATAGGTAAGTAAGTCGTTTAAAAGAATAAGAAAACAAATTTGAGTTATCATTTAGCAAACATCCACAATGAAATCCAAAAACGGGCTCTGGCATGCATTCAAAACGAAGGAGCGCTCTTTGAGCACTTGTTATAATTGTATTTATATAAAATACATAAAAATACTACTAAAAGTGCCCATAATATTGTTTTATTCAAACAAACCTCAAAGGTAAACATTTTTTTTTATTTATTTTTAAATTTTACCCATTTTGTATTTTTTCAAGTAGGTATCATAAAAAGTATGCGTTTTTGAGTAAACTTAATACAAAGTTTTTTCTTTATTATTGTTTTGTTCATCTGTAAAAAATAAGGAAACTCTATGTTTATCAGACATTTTCTGAAAAAAGTGACCTCAAAGTCAAAACTTTGTTTGGGGAAGAAAATTTGAACACCACTTAAAATTTAAAATCTGGTAACCCTAAGCCTATGGAAGCTCAACTTAATTACAGTCATAAAGGTTGTTATTCCTACAAAAAATTAAGCCAAAAATTAGGTCTTTATCATCTGTATTGACAGAGATATCGAATTTAACACAGGTCAGGGTACACCAAAGTTAGCCTTTTCTTAAATTGTCAAAAAGTGATGTCAAAGTTGAGAAATGAGCTTTACTGTGAAACAATTTTTTTCTTAGAATATGACCAAGAATCACACCCCAAAGGATAATACACGAAGTACGGGACACCCTGTATGTGATATTCCTTATCACAATTTAGTTGCAAGTTTCAGAAGACATGATCGTCCAGGAGCAGGAGTAGCTATCTATAAAATTATTGTTTTAATTATTAATATTTATTAATTTATAATATATATATTATATATAGATATATCTATAATATTATAATTAGCGACATTTTGTATTTATAAATTAAAATAGTGGTATTTAAATGCCTATTTAAATACAAAGTTTTATATATCCACTATAACAGAGCCTGTGAGGTGCTTGTTTTAAAGATACATTCCAGAATACGAAAAAGTTAATTACTTAGATATAGAACAAAGAAGTCTAAAAAGAAAATAAATAAATAAATATGTAAATAAATATAATACATGATATAACTCAACAAAATTTCGATTTGGTTGTGATCAAATTCCAGAAGCCATGCTTTAGTTTTTTTCAAGAATAAAGACATTACACGAATAGAACGAATAATTAGTGGAAACGTATTAAAAAGCTTGCAGGAGACAATAGAGTAAAAAATTCTTAGATGAGTGGTACGGAACGATGGTACAGTTTCAAGACAATCACGATTTCTACTCATAGAAAGGACATCAGAAATAGGACTTTGTAAATAACCAACCCTCATTAAAAATATTTTAGATGTCTTAAAATAATACAAATGCCTTATGGGTAAGATGTTAAGTGATCTAAATACCACACAGATTTTTCTTATGGCGCATTTCTGTAAGATGAGAAGTGAATTTATTTTAGATAGATAAGCTCCACCCTAACAACTTAAATCATATTGTAGTTTAGAATGGAATATGCCAAAATTCAGTTCTCTCTGAAGTTTCGTGGGGTGCACTTCTTATAGAAAATTCATAGTACTCTCTCTCTATTAGTAAAGTTAAAGAAAAAAAAAATAATTAAGAAACAGTAAACAAAAATGAATTGCCTTGTGTGTTCTAATAAGATTCAACGTAACAATAGCAAAATTGAATGTAGTGACTGCAAAAACTTTTTTCACTTGGATTGTGTTAATTTAACTAAAGATGATGCAGCTTATTATCAATCTAGTGATTCTCCTTTTCGATGTGATAAATGCACTACACTTCGGCGGCGTCGGTCATTGCAAATCCAAACTTCGAGTTATCAAAAATCTCCTAGAGTCATAGATGGTGAATTGAACAACAAAACTCTCGTTGATTCTAATGCTACGACTGTGTCTGCGTCTGCTATAAGTGAGCCTGAGTGCACTTTACAAATGGTTTTATTAAAACTTACTGAGTTGGAGAAAACTAATCGTCAGTTCCTAGAAAAAGTAAACGCATTACATTCTGAAAATCTTGCATTGAAAACAAAAGTGAATGCACTTGAAAGTAGGCTCAATTGGCAACAACAACTCACACTTGTTAATGACATTGATATCGTTGGTGTTCCTCATGCAAATGACTCTAATTGTTTAGCAATGGCAAAAGAGATTTCTAAAGCCTTAAACATTACTCTCTGTGATAGTGATATTGAGAAATGCCATGTAAGAAACGTAAATAACAAAGCTGAGCGCCACTCATCAAGTCCAAAATCTACAATTATAAGTGTAAGATTCAGTAATTTAACCACGAAGCAGCGAATCTTGAGTGCAAGAACAAAGAACAAAAAAAATCTTAACTCATTTGCATCGAGCAGTCAAATCAATGCAATTGAAAGCAACAACAACAGCAGCAGCAGTAACGTAAATTGCAACGGTGACAACAGCAGCAGCGGCAACAACATCAGCAGAAGCAAGAGAGCAACAAAGGGGATCTTTATTAACGAGTCTTTGACTAAGTATACACAACACAAGCTCTATTTATGAAAGCTAAGGAAATTTGTAAGCAGAGGGGAGCAAAATATGTTTGGTATAAATATAATCTCTAGTTAGGAAAATTGAGGGAGAAAAAGTCATTTCTATCAAATCATTTAACGATCTTGCTCGTTTAGAACAACTTTAATGAATTTAATCAAAGTAAAATATTAATGGATGAAGTGATTGATTTGATTGATGAATTTTTTTTTCTCAATAAAAGCAGCAATTTAAATGTTGATAAAGTTTATTCTGAAAGATCTTTTTTTAATAATAAATTTTTCATTGTACACCAGAATGTCAGGAGTTTAAGAGCTAATTTTAATGAACTGGTGACTCATCTTGAGTCTTTTTGTTATGTTCCAGATGTAGTTTTTGTCTCAGAAATTTGGATTTATAGTTTCGAAAAGGATGATTATAGCTTACCTGGATTTCCATTTATATTTAAAACCAATGAAAGCTATGCATCTGGAGGAGTTGGTTGTTTTGTTAAAGATGAATTTAAAATAATTGATTTTACTTGTGTTAATTTTAAATGTGCGGATGTTTTAAGATTGACCATTGAAATTGCTAATGATGCTTGCGTCATATATTGTTTATATAGACTGCACTCGTTTGATGTTCGTTATTTTATGGAGGAATTTTCTGCTCTGTTAGAAAATGAAAAGTCTAGGAACTTAATTATTTTGGGAGACATGAATATTGATATTCTTGAAACCAATGAATTTACTTCAAATTATTTATCTCTTTTAGCCTCACATGGCCTTTTTTCATTTATTAATGAGCCAACACGTAAAGTATCTGGTAGTTGCTTAGACCATATTTATGGTCGATTTAGTAAAATTTCTGTTTGTGAATGTGAATCGCTTGTGCTTGATCTAACAATAACTGATCACTCATTGACCAGCTTACTTATAAATAACACTATTCAAAAATTTCAATCAATCAATCAAAAGTTTGCAGACTAGCGAAAAACGTATAGTTGATTTCTCAAATCTTAAAGATGTCCTCCTGTATGAGTTTTGGGAAGATGTGTATTCATGTCTAGATGAATCAACTTCTTATAAAAAATTTTTCGACTGTCTGGATCATCATATTTCAAACTCTACTAACCTAACTCAACCCAAAAAACATTATAAGAAATTGAAACCATGGATCAGTAATCACCTTGTCAACAAAGTTAAGGGTAAAAACAGACTAAGGCAAAAATGTTTTAAGAATCCTTGTAATGAATTACTTAAACTTAAATATAAAAATATCTGTGCTGAACTGAAAAGAGAAATCCCTATTTGCCGTAATTTGTTTTATCGAAATCAATTCTTTAAAGCTAAGGGTGATTTGAAAAAAGAGTGGAGAAGTTAATAGCATGATTAACAAACCCATAATGTCAAAAGCTCCTAATATTATTAATATTAATGGTTGCGATACCACTGATAAGCTTTTAATTGCTAATGCTTTTAATACTTTTTTTATTTCTATTGCTGACAAATTACAACCCAGCCCTTGTGAACCGTTTTTAGAGACTGAAGAAAAAATGCAAAATAATAGTTTTGTTTTTGAGACTATCTCATCGCTTGAAATTATAAAGGCTATTGGAAGTTTAAAGAACTCCAATTCATCTGGAGAAGACAATATATCAAATATGACTGTCAAGAATATTGCATATTTAATTGCTGATGTTTTAGCTTTTATCTTTAACCGTTGTGTTCTGGCAGGTGTATTTCCTGAACCTCTTAAGTGTGCTGATATTGTACCACTTTTTAAAAAAGGTTCTTCTTCTGACATGAGCAACTACAGACCAATCTCCCTCCTTCCAGTTTTTAGCAAGATTTTTGAAAAAGTTATCAAAAACAGAATGATTAGTTTTTTAACCAGAACAAAGTTTTTAACCCTGTTCAATTCGGATTTCTTAGTGGAAAATCTACTGAAGATGCTTTGATTCAATTCTGTGACCAAATTATGTCCAATTTAGATAGTAGTAAATGCACTGCAAGTATGTTTGTTGATATTACAAAAGCGTTTGACATGGTTAACCATAATTGTTTATTAAGAAAACTGGAAAAAGCTGGCTTTCGTGGTTTCATGCTGAATTGGTTTAGCTCATACCTAGAGAATAGAAGTCAAAGAGTGAAATTGGATGGAATAAGGAGTGAAAAGGGATACCTTCATTTAGGTGTTCCTCAAGGATCTGTTTTAGGACCAATTTTGTTCCTGGTCTATATTAATTCGCTCTTCTTACTCAATTTTAAGGGTAAACCTACTGCATTCGCTGACGATATAGCTTTATCGTATGGTTCTAATAATCGGTTTAACTTAGTATCCGATATTAATTGGGATCTCCATTTGTTGAGAGTTTGGTTTGCTGAACATAAGCTTGTAATAAGCTCAAAAACTAAAGTTTTGTTTTTCAGTTTATCTACTATAGATAACTTCAATGTTGAGTTTTTCTTTCATGCTAATGAATGTCAAAAATTCAAACTACCAGTTCGTAGTTCATCAAATGTGAATGAATCATTTATAAGCAATAATAACTGCTGTGATAACTGTTTCCTAGTAGAAGGAGTAAGTGAATATAAGTACTTAGGACTTACTATTGACTCAAATATGAAATTTACAAACCATACCATTAATTTAGAAAAGTATTTTCGCTCTACGATAAGATATTTTTATCAACTTCAAAATATAGTTTCAACAGATCTATTGAGAACCATTTACTTTGGAATTTTTCATTCTAAACTTCAGTATGGTATAGTTTGCTGGGGCGGTACATATTTTAACAAAATAAAACCATTATTAATTCTTCAAAAAAAACCGATTAGAGTAATCTGTCATAAATCTAGAAATCATCCAAGCTTCATACTATTTCAAGAGCTGAAAATTCTTCCTGTTCGTCACCTGTATTGTTTTAAAGTTTTAAAAGTATTTTATATGAAGTCTGGAAACCGTAACTTTAGACTAATTTCAAATTATAATTTACGTGGAAACTCTTCAAATATTCTAGCTGTACCTTCATTCCGCACAATGTCGTTTCGAAATTTCTATACCATATCCTCGCTTCGTTTCTTTAATAAACTCCCAATTTTCTTGAGAACTATTACTACTCCTGCTTTTTTATTAATAAACTAAAAGTATGGCTCTTGGATTTAGACTATTTACATATAGAATCTTTTGTTTCTGATACTCTGGTTTAAAATTTCTTAATTTGGGCTAAAGTTTGTATTTTGATTTTTTTTTCTCAATTAACATTCTGTTTCTCTTTATCTAATTCTAACTATTAAGTACTTTGTTTTTCTTCTTTCATTTCATCTAACGTAATGTTCAAATATTGAGGGTCACCCCACCCACACTTACTTTATTTACATAATGTTTTTTTATTAATTTTTGAAGTGGCATTCATCACTATTTTTATTACATTGTAATTTAATATAGAATGTCGCATTGTTTTCTAACATCTTCAATAGCTTATTTATTTACTGATTGTTAATTCATTATTTTGAGTATCTTATAATGTATTGAATTTTTAAGAAAATAAAAATAAAAATAAATCTAAATAAAATTTTTTGAGCGTAAATTTGCAAAAATAAAAAAAAAATTGAATTCAGTTTTTTTCTTCAATTATATACATACATAACTGGTCATTTTATTGTACATAACATAACTGTCGAGAGGTTCTCTGGGTTTCACTGTTAGTAAATTTTTTTTTGCCATGCCATCTGATAACAGTGAATTAGTCAAAATTGAGAAACTGATAAATGGCGATCAGTGGAACATATGGAAATTCCAAATTAAAATAATTTTGAGTGCATCTGATCTATTCAAATATGTGACAGGGGAAGAGGCTAAGCCTATAGAGGCTGAAAAGCTGCTACTATGGAGTCGCTTTGATAGTAAGGCACAAAAGTTTATAGCCACTTCAATAGGTGCACAACCACTTTTGCACATTATGAACTGCAAGACTTCGAAAGAAATGTGGGACAAGCTCCACAGCGTCTATGAGCTAAAGTCGAAGGCGAGTATACATATGCTCCAGCAGCAATTCTATAGCTTCGCTAAAGATTCGCAAGATGATATTGCATTGCACATTTCTAAGCTACAGACGATTGTACAGCAACTTGCCGATGTAGGGGAAAAAGTTTCCGATTCAATGGTAATAACCAAAATACTGATGACCCTGCCGTCTTCATTTAGCCATTTCCATAGTGCTTGGGAGTCCACAGCAATTGAAAAGCAGACATTGGAAGACCTCACTACTAGGTTAGTTCTTGAGGAAGCGCGTATTAATTCGCAAAACAATTATTCTGAGCCTGGAAGTAGTAGTGCTCTGATTGCAAACAAGCAATTTTCACCAAAAAAGGTTTTCAACAAAGGTAGCCAAAGTAGAAAGTCTTCAAAGCAAGGAAAATGTTTTTACTGTAAGGGCATAGGGCATTGGAAGGATGAATGTCCAAAGAAAAAGGCTCAAAGGTGGGATGGGTCAAATTTTAATGAAAAAAGAGGCAGTGCGTTTGTTTGTGAGGTGCTATTAACCGATGGTAGTTCTAGCGCTGATGATTGGTTCTTGGATTCTGGAGCGAGTGACCACATGACCAGGAGGAAAGAGTGGTTCATTAACTACAAAGAATTTGAAAAACCTGTAGTGGTGAGGTTAGGAGATGGAAACACTATTAATGCATATGGCAGAGGTGACATAAATGTGCTGTCTTTTAACAATGTTACATGGGAGGCGAATCATTTAGCTGATGTGCTATATGTTCCGGACATTCGTCTTAATTTATTCTCTCTGAACTGTGCGTAAGACAAGGGTCTTAGATTTTCTTCAAATAATCTTAAATGTGAACTCTTCAAAGGAAAATCTATTTTGGTAGTGGGAGTTCGTGAGTCCAAATTGTTCAAGCTGCTCTTGAAGGTCACTAGCGATTCAAAGAATGTTGAAGCATGTGCGAATTTAGCTGAGGAAAGGAAAGAATCACTTCGAACATGGCATGAGAGACTCGGACATCAAAATGTAGTTCAAGTTAGGAACATTTTAAAGGCCAGAAACATTTCATTTATCGATGAAGATGACTTCTTTTGCGAGGCGTGCCAATACGGGAAACAACATCGAGCAGTTTTTCATTCAAGTGAAAATAAGGCGAGTTGTGTAGGGGAACTGGTACATTCAGATGTATGCGGGCCTATGCAGTGTAATTCAGTTGGAGGAGCCAAGTACTTCCTGCTTTTTAAAGATGACTTCTCGCACTTTAGAAAAGTATTTTTCTTAAAAGAGAAATCGGAGGTAAAAAACTTCATTGCAAGGTACTTGAAAATGATGGAAGCTGAAACAGGGGCAAAGGTGAAGGTTTTGCGATCAGATAATGGATTAGAGTACACAAACCAGGAAGTTCAAAATATTTTATCTGAAAATTGTGTCGTGCATCAAAGGACAGTGCCTTATACACCTGAACAAAATGGGCGCGCAGAGCGTGAAATGCGCACAATTGTAGAAGCAGCTCGAACCATGATACATGGAAGGAATTTAAGCTTGAAGCTTTGGGCTGAGGCAGTGAATACTGCAGTTTTTGTCCTTAACCGAACTGGTACCAGCCCAACATAAGGAAAATCACCATATGAGTTGTGGTATGGAAAGCAGGCCGATATTACAAACTTCAATGTTTTTGGAGCTGAAGTCTTTGTTCATATACCCCAACAAAAGAGGCGGAAATGGGATCGAAAATCCAGAAAAGGTGTTTTTGTGGGATATGGTGACTATGTCAAAGGGTATAGAGTTTATTTTCCAGAAAACAATAAAGTTGATGTATGTCGTGATGTTCGGTTTCATGATTCGAAAGCGGTGTTTAAATGTAAACAAGGAAGCTGTCTAAATGATAAAGAGGATTTTGTTGCTAATGTTGCTGCAAATAAAAAGAAATACTTTCATGTTTTTGCTGATGAGGAATGTGAGAGTGATGAGGTAGATGCTGAAATAGAAAACCCTAAAAATTGTGTCGTTAGTGATGTTGAGGTTAATGCTGAAAAGAAAAACTCAGAAAATTGTGCTGCTGATAATCAGGTTGATGGAATAGAAGATCCTATGAATTCTATGAATTGTGCTGCTGTTGATGATGAGGTCGATGAGGTATTTGAAGATGTTGTTGACGATTTTGGAGACGATGTGAATACTGCAGAAAAGAGGGAAGCCAGGAAAAGCTTCGTTAGCGACAGGTTGCGAAGTAAAACCAGTAATGCTGAAAGTGAGGTTAACTTGTGCATGCAGGAAAGTTTCGCTTTCTTAGCGAGTTCGTATACGCCAGATTGCTTTGAAAACGCTAGGCAATGTGAAGAGGCAGATAAATGGCGAAAAGCAATGGATGAGGAAATTGCTTCGTTAAATAAAAATGAAACTTGGGTTTTGGTGGACTTGCCTGATAATTGCAAACTGGTTGATACCAAATGGGTTTATCAAATCAAAAATTCGACAGAAAATGAAGGTGAGAAATATAAAGCTAGACTAGTAGCTCGAGGTTTTAGCCAGCAGTTTGGAGTGGATTACTTTGAAACTTTCAGTCCGGTGGCAAAGTTTAGTTCAATTCGCGCAATTTTGGGTATAGTCGCCTCAGAAAAACTCCATATCAAACAATTTGATGTAAGAACAGCCTTTTTATATGGTGACATTAAAGAAGAAATTTATGTTCGACAACCAAGAGGTTATGAAAATGGGAGCAATCAAGTTTGCAAACTTCAAAAAAGCTTGTATGGGCTCAAACAAGCGTCTAGATGCTGGAACCAAAAATTTACTAAGCTTCTGAAAACATTTAGTTTTCAACCATGTTCTGCTGATCCATGTGTTTTCATAAGTGAGAGAAAAGCTAAAAAGGTCATATTGGCTATCTACATCGATGATGGTTTGGTTGCGTCAACGGACAAATGTGAAATTTCGAAGTTTTGTGAGCACCTGAAACTTAATTTCGAAATTAAGGTCTTTCCGGCAAGGCATTTCTTGGGACTGGAGATAAGAAGATTTCAGGATGGGTCGATTCATATCAATCAATCGCAGTATGTGAATCGTTTGATTGAAAAATTTTGCATGTCAAATTCGGTGCCTGTGTCAACTCCAGCAGAAACATCTGGAAGTGCGAACTATATAGGAGACTCATCCGAAAAGATAAATTTTCCTTTTCGACAAGCAGTGGGCAGCCTGATGTACCTGATGGTAGCTACCCGACCGGATATAGCCTTCGCAGTTGGGTGTGTGAGTCGCTATCTGGACAACCCTAGTCCACATCACGTTACAATGGCCAAGAGAATAATCCGCTACTTGAAGGGGACAGCCGACTATGGTATTTATTTTAAAAGCACTAAATTCAAACTTTCTTGTTTCAGTGATGCAGACTATGCGGGTGACGTAGTAACAAGACGTTCGACCACTGGATTTGTTTTCCTAATGGGGTCAAGCTGCATCACTTGGGCCTCGCAGCGTCAAAAATGCGTGGCACTTTCAACTACTAAAGCTGAGTTTGTGGCTGCATGTCAAGCAGTCAAAGAACTTGTGTATATCCATAGCAACTTTTAAATGACTTGCTGAACCAAGAGATGAAGCCTATTTTATATGTTGACAATCAAGGCGGCTAATTAAGAATCCTGAGTTCCACAAAAGGACGAAACATATAGATGTCCGCTTCAATTTTATTCGTGAGAAGTTTGAAGATAACTTTTTTGAACTGGAATATGTGCCAACACAAAATCAAATTGGCGACATATTTACAAAAGCGTTACCTAAGGAAAAATTCCAAAGATTACGTTCCATGATGGGAATTATCTCTTTAGATTCTATAAACTTAATTTGAATTTTTGTTAATGAACTACCTTTTTTTAAAAACATTTATAAAAGTGGGAGTGTTGAAATGATATTATTTATATAATGTTTTTATAATACTATTTGCCATCCCTGTATAATCATTATTTCTTGCTGCTCTCCCACTGTCATTTGATCTCTTATAATTTGCTGAATTGCTATATACTTACTTACTTAATAATGTATACATAGTTGTAACTTGCAAGCCTATCTTAAATGAAATACATTACAGTTCTGTTTATCAAGCAACCAAGTAAGACGTGTTTTCTCTAATCGCAACAAAAACATCCTCTGCAGAAAGCCCTAAAACCGTACTGTGAAGGACTAAAAAAACTAAACTTTTTAAGATAACGCAACATCCTTTGTTTTAAGGCTTTTTCAAAAATTTTAGAAATCGAGGAGAGCATTGAAATTGGTCGATAGTTGTTAGCTACCTTATTATCGCCTTTCTTAATGATCGGAATCACAATAGCGCTCGTTGGGAAAATACTATTTTCAATACTTATGTTAAACAAGTGAGATAGAATATTCGATACATTAAGTGCAATCATTTTTAAAATAAGATTCGATAAACCATCTTCAAGACATGCATTTGACTTATATTAAGTGCGTTGATTAGAGAATTAACCTCTGATCCACTAATGGGAGCAAAGTAGAAGCTTCCTTGAGATATTTGTTCAATAGATCCAAATTCATCATTACAGACATTGCAAAAAGACTGTGATTCACCCAGTTGACCAATTGAACCAAAAAAGTTGTTAAGAATGTTTGCAACCGCAGTAGAATCATCGATTTGTAATCCGAAGCCCCGGATCTTCAATTTTTTGTAGGTGGTGCAAATACTGAAAAATGCCGCCCCTACCAACCTATGTTTATTTTTACCTTTATCATCTTTATAATTTGACAACTGGACATAAGCCTTCAAGAAATAATACTTCCACCGCTGTTTTTTCTGTGCTAATCCTATTTATTTACAGACGTGTACGATATACATTTTATACACAGCACAAAATAGGACTTAAAATAAAAAAATTTATAATTATAACAATAATCAAATTAATTATTGCATTTGTCAATTGAAATTACAATTTTACTCTTCGAGTTTTTTGTTCAGCAAATTTGTCAATAACCTTGTCATAATTTAATTCGCGTGCAATTCGATTTTCTATCGCTATAATTATAAGACTGGATAAGCGTTCCTGGCTCATAGAAGATCGCAAATAATTTTTAATTAGTTTTAGTTTGCTATAACTTCTCCCAGCTTGCGAATGAAGTGGGAAGCGTAGAGTAAACTCGTAAGGTAATACAACACCGAAAGAAAAATGCTTGGTTGATTCAAGCATGTTTCATTGTTGGTGGACAATGCAGACAAAATTGTGAAAATCACTACTTTTGTGATCGAATCAACTAAGGCATCGTGATCGAATCAACTAATCGAGCATTGTTGATTTTTATTCGAGCTAAGTATCATAAAAATAGTGATAACAATCACATTCATAGCTGATTCAAACATGATTTAATAGTAAAACGATAATGCAATTGTTGATTTCATTGTTGCTGAACTATGCACATTGTAAGCAACAAAAATCTTCAAAATTTGAGACATTGAGCACGTCTGTGATGATTCAACCAAGACTTTTCATGTTTAAATGAACAAACTAGACTTTGTTGATATTTTTTTGCCTTTAGATACCATAAACATTGATTCATTGATCACTCTTATAGTTAATTTTGAATACTATTTCAATAAATGAAAATTCAATCACAAACGTATTTCAAGAACCAAGGTTTAATAATAAATCAGCAAAGCAGCGTAGTTGATATTTGCGCTTTTTAAGTATCGTAAAAATAATCACTCAATCACATTCATAGTTCATTTAAAAAAAGAAAAAGTAAATTAAAATGGTACGTTTCTGTTGCAACAACCAAGGTTTCATGTTTAGATTAACCAAGCAGAGCGTAGTTGGTATTTGCGCTTTTGAAGTATCGCAAAAGTAATCACTCAATCACATTCATAGTTCATTTAAAAAAAGAAAAAGTAAAATTAAAATGGTACGTTTCTGTTGCAACAACCAAGGTTTCATGTTTAGATTAACCAAGCAGAGCGTAGTTGATATTTGCGCTTTTGAAGTATCGCAAAAGTAATCACTCAATCACATTCATAGTTCATTTAAAAAAAGAAAAAGTAAAATTAAAATGGTACGTTTCTGTTGCAACAACCAAGGTTTCATGTTTAGATTAACCAAGCAGAGCTTAGTTGATATTTGCGCTTTTGAAGTATCGCAAAAGTTATCACTCAATCACATTCATAGTTCATTTAAAAAAAGAAAAAGTAAAATTAAAATGGTACGTTTCTGTTGCAACAACCAAGGTTTCATGTTTAGATTAACCAAGCAGAGCGTAGTTGATATTTGCGCTTTTGAAGTATCGCAAAAGTAATCACTCAATCACATTCATAGTTCATTTAAAAAAAGAAAAAGTAAAATTAAAATGGTACGTTTCTGTTGCAACAACCAAGGTTTCATGTTTAGATTAACCAAGCAGAGCGTAGTTGATATTTGCGCTTTTGAAGTATCGCAAAAGTTATCACTCAATCACATTCATAGTTCATTTAAAAAAAGAAAAAGTAAAATTAAAATGGTACGTTTCTGTTGCAACAACCAAGGTTTCATGTTTAGATTAACCAAGCAGACTTGATATCGTTGTATATTTTTAAGTACTATATAAAAAAAATTAAAAATATATGCATTAGTTATAAACGATCGGAACTCTTTTACTTGTTTCTTGTTTGTAAATCGCAGAAACAACCGAACAAGCGAAAGAAATCACTTTGAAGGAAATCTTTCTGATTATCAACATAGTGAATCAACTATCGCCTTACGCGATTTCACTCCTGAATTCTATACATTAACGAAGAGTAAAAAGAAGCCCTTGTTATATACTAAAATAATTACTCATGGTTTAGGTTCCTATTATGAGTAGCGAATCGAACGTTCGACTGGAAGCGAATGTCTTAGAGAAGCTCATTTATTGGATTATTATCATTAAACTTCGTCCATTCTCTTATCTGACATACTACCTTAAATGTCGAAAAAAAAGTTTTCTACAAAGTTTTTGTTTATACAACCAATAACACCGCTATAAAAGAAGCTCGCAAAAACATTCGCTTCCAATCGAACGTTCGATTTGCTACTCATAATAGGAACCTTATATTGATACAGAAATGCGAACATCAGATGCTAAAATTGAAATGGCATATCAAATGGAACGAGGTCGCCAGATTCAGAGCAACTAGTTGTACGTAGGAAAATTTCTTGCACCTCGAAAAAGTTTTGATAATATTTTAATAAGCTTTGTAATTTTCTAATTTGTTTTCATCAAATCTTATGTTGAAATGTAAGAGTAGCTTTATACTGTGGTGAACACAACCATAATACTTCCATCACGAACATAGTTGCAACTGAGAATGATTCCAGTACGGTCAACAACGTACGTGATCATTAGCGGGGTTTACATGGTCCAACATGGTTTGACAACATGGTTGGATGAAAAACATCAGCTTTGCGTTTACACGAAATTCGATGTTGTCCAACATCAGTTTGGTTATTTTTCGCGAACGAGACGGACACGTTATGGATAAGAAAATTTTAACTGCTCTTATAATGAAGGAAATTATTGACGACGAAGAAGAAGAAATAAAAATTTAAAGAAAAAAGAAAAAAACGTTTGTGGGTAAAAAAGTGGATTAAGAATGTCCAAGAACTCGCATACTCATGCGCTATAGGAGTCGCTTTCTCTGTCCCTATGTCCCTATGTATGCTTAGATTTTTAAAACTACGCAAACAAACTTTTTTTAAAGAATAGACTGATTTAAGAGGAAGGTTTATATGTATAATACATGCATATTATAGCAGAAAAAAGACGAGAAATTTAAAGATTTGTAATGTGATGTCTTAACAAACATATTTTTCACATTGCAAACGCTGGCTTAAGCTTACGAGATAGATCAAATTTAAGTACTACGGAATTGTAAATCTTAAAAAGATGAAAAAAAAGTCCGCGACAGCATTATATTTATCTCGTAAGGATAACCCACAAAAACCATTTTTATCTTTTACCTATTACAACAAAATATGGGTTATTTACCAAGCTATTTTAAACGATACAGTATCATTCCTTATCCAATTTATTAAATACATAGGATACGTTGTGCATTTCGTGTAGATCAAAATTGCCCTTTACAGCATCTGATTTAAATGAATATTTTCGAAGATATTACAGATTTAAAAATTGCGAAGTAAAAATGTAAAAATTAAATAAGTAAAAATGCTGTTTATGAATATTCCAAAGATAGCAGGAATTCTTCACGGTATAGGGAAAGGGGAATTGTTTTACTCCAAATTTATATGTTCACAGTTTTTCTGTAGTCATCCTTACAATTATGAAAACTCTCTACGATAAAAAGTACGAATACAATTTATTTTCTTTTTTCAAAGTTCAATATTAGCATTTTGTTTGATTTCTTTATATTTTGTCAGTAAAATTTCATATTCCTCTGTTTTCGGTTTTCTGTTTTTATAATTCTCAGATTTTATCTTCCAAAGTTCTGGAAGAATTTTATAAATCTCAAAAACTCCCTGCAAAAATCTTTGTTAGTAATTGCATTGCGATTGCGACTTCACAGTAAGCGAAGCAAATTCAAATGAAAAATGATAGACGGCGCAGTCAGGTTTGTCCAACATCTGTTTACACACGTTGGATGGTATGACAAACCAGCATGTTTTTTAAAAATTTTAAAAACCATCCAACATGGTTTGTCAAGCGGTTGTTTCAGCGTTTAGATGATCCTACATTGCTGTTGTCAAACCATGTTGTCAAACCATGTTGGACCATGTAAACCCCGCTATTAGGACGCGCTTCATCGATAACGGCATTATTTTTTGCCTTTTGCTCATTCAAGTGTGAAGAGTTGGGTAGTTTGTGTTTGGGGAACAAATTCGTCTGCGCTACTTTAGATTTTATAATGTTTTTAGGCCCTGTATCAACTAAGTCAAAAAATATCGAATATTTTATTTCATTTATAAAAAAAATAAATAATAATATAATTCTTTAGTGGCTGGCTTCATATACGTAAAAAAGAACTAGTTCTCAAAAAAGAAAGAATAATTTTAAGAAAGTGGATTTTTTCTGTTTCTTTTTTTCTTTTTAGAAATCATTCTTTTTCTTTTGAGAATTAATTCTTTTTTGATCATTGTAAGCAGCTACTTACAGTGCATTAAGATATCATAATTCGCTTAAAAAATGTAATTTATTTTTGAATTAATTCGTGCTATCCTTCATATTTCAAAACGAATATTAGGTACCTATGAAAATATAACCATAATCAGTGTCACACTCATGCACTGCCATTACATTATTTACTTTATGTTTAATTCACAAGCGAAAAATTGAATCCTGTGCCAAAATTCTCAAATTTATTTGGGTTGATATTAAAAGACAGGTATTAAAGCAGGAATTTTGTTTATTAGTTTAACATATTCATTCTATGATGACTTTTTTAGTTTTTTTTAAAACATTTTCTTAATGTCTCTTTTGAATGAAGTAGCTTGACTGTGTGTGTTATCAAAAAATTTTAAATAATCTAAAATAATTTTCTGGGCCATTATTTCCCTAGTGCGAAAGTGGACTAAAAACCAAAACGTTTTTGTCTTATTGTTGTACAATAATATCTAAAGATTTGTTCATGCCATTAAAAACCGCATTGTTTAAACCCGTCTACAACTAAAAAGAGAGAAGAGAACTCACTTTGAAAACTGTTGTAGCCTAAAAGCAATCATACAATATTTGGAAATTGGAAAAAAACAAATGCGTAATATTTATGAAAAAAACACAGTCCATCGCATTGATTTTCTTTGCCTCCAACCTTGTAAGAAATCTTGACAATATTTTAATAAGCTTTGTAATTATCATTTTCCAAATGTGAATCTGATTTGTTGTCATCAAATTGTTTGTTGAAGTGTAAGAGTAGCTTAATACTTCCATTATAGTGCAGTGAACACGAATATGAAACTTTGATCACGAACATAGCTACAGTTGAGAATGATTGCAGTGTGGTTAACAACGAACGTGATCATTAGGACGCGCGTGGTAACGCTGGTCAGTGGCAATATTTTAGACTTTATAATGTTTTAAGGCCCTGTATCAACTAAGTGAAAAAATATCGAATTTCTTATTTCATTTATAAAAAAAAGTAATATATGTAATTCTTTAGTGGCTGGTTTCATATACGTAAAAAAGAACTAGTTCTCAAAAAAGAAAGGATAATTTTAAGAAAATGGATTTTTTCTGTTCCTTTTTTTCATTCTAGAAATCATTTTTTTTCTTTTGAGAATTAATTCTTTTTTTTTTCATTGTAACCAGCCACTTACAGTGCATTAAAACATAATAATTCGCTTAAGAAATGTGATTTAATTCGTGCTATCCTTCATGTTTCAAAACGTATATTACGTACCTATGAAATTGTAACCATAATCAGTTGCATTATTTACTTTATGTTTAATTCACAAGCGAAAAATTGAATCCTGTGCCAAAGCTCTTATTTGGGTTGATATTAGGTCTGTTCGTTGAATTTTCCCCATGGTTGACCCAGGTTTTCTTGACATCCCTATGAGTTGTCAAAAAACGCTAATCCACAAATCACCACACATCTCTGTCATTAAAAAAAAAAATACATGCCCTTTGACAGCCCTCAAATCGCCACAGCAAAAAGCTAGGGTGAGTTGAGGGAAAACCTATTGCAAACCTCTGGCTCAAAAAACACTCAATTTGACATTCAGGGCGAATTCAGGTTTCTCAAAAAACGCTTTGTGGCGACCCTAGGGCAACCCCAGGGCTTCAACGAAAAAACCTATTAAAAGATAGGTATATATTATTAAAGCAGGAATTTTGTTTAACATATTTTAAGATGACTTTTTTAGTTTTTTTAAAACATTTTCATTATTTTTCTTTTGAATGAAGTAGCTTGACTGTGTGTGTTATCAAAAAATTTTAAATAATCTAAAATAATTTTCTGGGCCATTATTTCCCTAGTGCGAAAGTGGACTAAAAACCAAAACGTTTTTGTCTTATTGTTGTACAATAATATCTAAAGATTTGTTCATGCCATTAAAAACCGCATTGTTTAAACCCGTCTACAACTAAAAAGAGAGAAGAGAACTCACTTTGAAAACTGTTGTAGCCTAAAAGCAATCATACAATATTTGGAAATTGGAAAAAAACAAATGCGTAATATTTATGAAAAAAACACAGTCCATCGCATTGATTTTCTTTGCCTCCAACCTTGTAAGAAATCTTGACAATATTTTAATAAGCTTTGTAATTATCATTTTCCAAATGTGAATCTGATTTGTTGTCATCAAATTGTTTGTTGAAGTGTAAGAGTAGCTTAATACTTCCATTATATACCTCGTTTCCACTTAGAATTGAATCACACTTCAATTCGAATTAGTGCCAGTGTATACCTACATCGAATTGGAATAGGATTACCCGATCCGATACAGCTCTTGTAGCTGGATCGATTCAAAAGAGTGTGTGTTGCATACGATTACTCGATTCAGTGAGGTAAGTAGATACCTGCATCGAAATCTGAATCATAATCCGATTCGAGTACCCGATCCTAAGAGGAAACGAGGTAATAGTGCAGTGAACACGAATATGAAACTTTGATCACGAACATAGCTACAGTTGAGAATGATTGCAGTGTGGTTAACAACGAACGTGATCATTAGGACGCGCGCAATTTCAGCATCTGCTCGTCGTCGTCGTCGTCGTCGTCGTCATTTCATTTCTCAATTCTCAGTTCTCGGTTCCAGTTGGTGTTTGTGTTTGGACATTGAAGTGAACGCGTAAAAATTATATTTATCAAAGTGGAAAAAAGATAAGTCGAAAACTTTTATTATTAATTTGTAGTTTCATTACGTTTACATTTGTATTCTTTTTTCTATCTCTTAATGAGAATAAATACTTACTTTCAGAAAACTTATAAAAGATTTCAACATACATAGTAATTATAATTACTTCGTCATTCGGCTTATGCTTAGCGCATCTTTATAAAATCTAGAATTCCAAATAAGAACTTGGAAAAGGTCGTCGTCAGTTGGTGTTTGGAGACAACAATTATAATAAAAAAAACAGTGGAAAAAGGGTAAGTCAGAAATTTAAAATATTAATTTTGAGTTTCATTTCATTCATAACACCTATGTTCTATGTACCATTTTAAGAAATGAAAATTATGGTCCCTATTAAGTGAAGCGAATCGAACGTTCGACTGGAAGCGAATGTTTTAGAAAAACTCATTCATTGGATTATTATCATAAAACTTCGTTCATTCTTTTATCTGATATACTACCTTAGTGCCTGTCCAGACGGGTTATGCTGTTAACACCTCGTGTCCAGACGTTGTTATAATTCCTCGCACACGTTCTCCATTTTGTGTTGGAAATTTTATTGAAAAAAGCATAACGTTATGAGCATAACCCGTCTGGACACTCCAAGTGTACTGCTTAGGCAGATAAATCTGATTTCATTTTGCGCATCGAGTCCCTTTCTTCCTCACCCCTTTTGCCCAGAAACGACCGATATAACGTTATGGGCATAACACGTGGACAGGGAGTTAAACGTTAAAAAAAAAGTTTTCTTCAAAGATTTTGTTTCTACAACCTACAATAACGCTATAAAAGAAGCTCTCAAAGTGCCTGTCCAGACGGGTTATTTCAATAACGTTATGCTGTTAACGCTAGGTGTCTACACGTTGTTATAATTCCTCGCACAAGTTCTCCATTTTGTGTTGGAAAGTGTATTGAAAAAATCATAACGTTATGAGTATAACCCGTCTGGACACGCCAAGTGTACTGCTTAGGCAGATAAATCTGATTTCGTTTTGCGCATCCAGCCTCTTTCTTCCTCACCCCTTTTGCCTAGGAAACGACCGATATAACGTTATGGGCATAACCCGTCTGGA
The DNA here is from genome assembly GCA_914767635.1 of Melanostoma mellinum. Classification (NCBI taxonomy): domain Eukaryota; kingdom Metazoa; phylum Arthropoda; class Insecta; order Diptera; family Syrphidae; genus Melanostoma; species Melanostoma mellinum. Next base: position 84,754,517 of record OU612058.1, read on the forward strand.
CAGGGACAAAAACATTCGCTTCCAATCGAACGTTCGATTCGCTACTCATAATAGATAGGTACCTATATTTTTCTTGACAAATTAGTTTTCTCCAACATCAAAATCATTTATTTTAAATACATTGGAATTGGGTCTTAGTACAGTTCTTCTTTTATCATTATTATGAGAATGTACTATCCTTTCTTTTTGTACAACACGGTGTTTAGTCTTTTTATTGAAACAATTACACAAAAGAAAAAGAAAATAAAAGTTAATTTTATAGTTATTAAAGCAATCGTTCCACTTTCACCAAACAATGCGCCTTGAACAGAGCCGGATTTACCATATAGGCGGACTAGGCGGCGCCTAGGGGCCCCCACAAAATATGGGGCCCCCACAAATTGAAATTTTTTTAGAAAAATTATTTAAAAATATAGAATACTCCAAACCAAAGTACAGTAAAGCTCGTGAGATTGTTTATAATTATATTTTGCTAACCACAGTGCCGTAACCCACGTAGCCCAGCTCGCGAATATTTATTAATAAATTAATAAAAACTTAAACTGCAAACTAGAGTGCAGTAACCCACGTAGCCCAGCGTGTAAATGTTTATAAATAAGTTATTGGCAAACCAGAGTAAAGTAACCCCCGTAGCCAAGCGCGTGAACGTTTATAAACAATTGATCTGCAAACCGGAGTGTAGTAACCCATGAAACCCAGCTCGAGATTATTTATTAACAATTAAACCGCAAACCAATGTAGAATGTTAGCCCAGCTAACAAATATTTCACTCATTATTTCACTCATATTAAATTATATATTCAAAGTTTAAGAAATTGGATCACTTTGTTTACGTCGGTTACACATTAAATATTTTCAAAGATCAACAAATTTTCAAATCTCAATTATTAATTATATAATTTGCAAGTTGTTAAATTGAAAAGAATTAAAACCATCATAAGAGAGAAATCACCATCATAAGGAGAAATCACTATTTATTTAAGAGAAATCACTATTACAAGTTTGTTCACCGTTTTTTTTTTTTTTGTCTGGAGAAAATCTTCAAAAGATACTTGGCAGTATTCGATACCAAGTAGTGAGGGAGTCTTACCTCACTTAAAACTCCTCGTAATCAGAACCAATCTATGAACGATCGACAACAGATTTTTCTTTCTCAATAATATAATCGCTTTAAGGGAAGCTTAAACTTTTAATGCTTCCCATGACTTTTAGACCATTAGCTCGTGTGGCTTGGTTCTTCTTAATCTCCGAACATTGCCTCTCGTATTTAATACGGACTCCATTTCAGAGTTGATATGACTATGCAGTCGCTGATTGTGTGATACAGCATGTTTTCTTACAACTTCTGTAACCGTTTATATTTGTAGGTCACGATGTAAATCGCTATTTCTTATATACCATGGTACATTTACTATTCCACGAAGGACTTTGTTTTGGAACTTTTGATTTCAGTATTTGTTTTCTTGTACAGCCCCATAATTGGATTCCATAGGTCCAAACAGGTCTGAGTACTTGTTTATAAAGCACTATTTTATTTTCGACAGATAAGTCCGAATTTCTACCGAGTAACCAGTACATTTTTCTATATTTCAAGTTGAGCTCTTCCCTTTTCTTTTTGATATGCTCTTTCCATTTTAGCTTTGCATCCAAATTCATCCCAAGGTATTTCACCGCATTGGTGTAAGGTACAGCTTGATTGTTGATGAATATTTGAACGTAGCTTAACTTTTTATTTGTAAAGTTTATATGTGCAGATTTAGCTTCATTGAGCTTGATACGCCATTTTTTGGTCCAATCACTAACGGTGTCGACGGCATTTTGCAATTTCTCAGCAGCCTTGACGACGCACTTACTGGATGCCAAAATTGCGGTATCATCTGCAAAAGTAGCCATAATGGTGTTGTTATCCACATTGAATATCCCCTGTACATAGCAAAGGTAGGGTAGGTCCTAGGACGCTTCCTTGTGGAACACCGGCTTGTATATTACATAGCTTTGAATATTCTTGATCATACCGTACTCTGAAGACCCGGTTTGAGATATAAGATTTTACTATTTCGTAGTACCGCCTGGGTAGGTCCCTTTGCAGTTTGTACTCTAGCCCCTCATGCCATACTTTGTCGAATGCTTGAGCAACATCTAAAAATATAGCCGAACATACTTGTTTTTCTTCTTATGCTTTTTCAACTGCATGCGATATTCTATGACCTTGGTCTATCGCGAACGAGCTTTTCGAAATTGAAATTATTAAAAGGAAATCTCAGAACATGTATGAAGCAAGATAGATTGACAAGTTTCACGGTCATGAGTATGGATTCGGATCTACTAAATGAGTTAAATTTCGATGACATAATTGATAGTTTTGCTGACGAGAAAAGTCGAAAATAATTTCAAAATAATATATTGTAAAACTTTTCTTAATAATTCTTAAAGTATTGTTATCTTTTATTAATAAATAAAAAAAATTTCAACTGAAATGGTCATTTTCCCGTTCATATGAAAAATTTTCATCTTAAAGGGGCCTCCACAAAAATTCCGCCTATGGGCCCAAAAAAAGTAAATCTGGCACTGGCCTTGAATATGAGGTGGTATTTCCTTAAGTTTTCTTGATTTCTAATTTCAACAGTTAAATCTTATAATTCGGTTAAACCTTTAAGCTTTATTTTCGACATCTAAATCATTCAATTTTACATTAACAAAAATCTGTTAGTGCGGGACGATATAGATACATCTTTGTTTTCAATAGTTACCTAATACACGTTCAAAATTTTCAATTCTAGTTTATTAGGTTGCAAAGTAGTTTATTTTTCACATTTGTAATTATAATTGCCTCTTCATACGGCTTAGCATATTCATTATCTAGAGTTAGAAATAAGAACTTGAATCCGGCTGCAATAAAATAGTAAGCCTCTTTTATATCCTCTGTCAACTACTAGTAAACGATAAATAACACTTAGATCCTTTTACATTTGTATTGTTTTTTTCTATTACTTAATGCGAACAAATACTTATTTTCAGAAAACTTATTAAAGATTCCAAAATAGTAATTATAATTACCTACTTCGTCATTCGGCTTAAGCATCTTTCATATTTGGAGTTCCAAATAAGAACTTGGAAAAGGTCGTCGTCAGTTGGTGTTTGGACACAACAATTATAATAAAAAAAACAGTGGAAAAAGGGTAAGTCGAAAACTTTTATCATTAATTTGTAGTTTCATTACAATCCCTTTTTAAGAAATGAAAATTATGGTCCCTATTAAGAGAAGCGAATCGAACGTTCGACTGGAAGCGAATGTTTTAGAGAAACTCATTTATTGGATTATTATCATAAAACTTCGTCTATTCTTTATCTGACATACTACCTTAAACGTCGAAAAAAAAAGTTTTCTACAAAGTTTTTGTTTCTACAATCTATAAAACCGCTATAAAAGAAGCTCGCAAGAACATTCGCTTCTAATCGAACGTTCGATTCGCTACTCATAATAGGGACCTATATTTTTCTTGACAAATTAGTTTTCTTCAACATCAAAATCATTTTTTTTTTTTAATACATTGGAATTGGGTCTTAGTACAGTTTTTCTTTTATCATTATTATGATAATGTACTATCCTTTCTTTTTCTACAACACGGTGTTTAGTCTTTTTATTGAAACAATTACGCAAAGAAAAAGAAAATAAAAGTTAATTTTATAGTTATTAAAGCAATCGTTTCACTTCCACCAAACAATGCGCCTTGAATATGAGGTGGTATTTCCTTAAGTTTTCTTGATTTCTAATTTCAACAGTTAAATCCTATAATTCGGTTAAACCTTTAAGCTTTATGTTAGGCAACTTTGTTTTCGACATCTAAATCATTCAATTTTACATTATAACAAAAATCTGTTGGTGCGGGACGATATACCCCTTTTTTTCCATAGTTACCTAATACACGTTCAAAATTCTCAATTCTAGTTTATTAGGTTGCAAAGTAGTTTATTTTTCACATTTGTAATTATAATTGCCTCTTCATACTGCTTAGCATATTCATTTTCTAGAGTTCCAAATAAGAACTTGAATCCGGTTGCAACAAAATAGTAAGCCTCTTTTATATCCTCTGTCAACTACTAGTAAACGATAAATAACACTTAGGCCCTTATTGCGAGTGTCGTCTAACATTCGATGCGACAAGAGTCGAAAGCTTCGATAAATTTTCCTTTTGGTATTGCGTATCTCTATCGACAAGGATTTCTGTTACTGTGATTAATGAAAGTAGCCACTTGTGAATAAATCCTATAATTTGACATTTGAGTTAAGTTTCAGTGGTAGTAGAACACAAAAATACAGACCACAATGACCGAATTCAAAATTGAAAGTATCGAACAATAAGAATACGCAATACCAAATTTCATTTTCCATGTTCGACTATCGACAACCGTCGTGTATCGACAACCAAACGACACTCGCAATAAGGGCCTTAGATTCTTTTTAGTGATAAAAATTATCATACCTTCATAACATTTTAAACTGTCATTACAAAGTAAACAAGTAAACTGTTTTTTGAAATCAGTATATTGTAACAAAGTAAATTCTGTAAGAAGCCTTTTAACTTCGATAAAGTTTTTAATATGTTCTTCTTTCCAAATGAACTCAAGGTTTTTTTTTTTTCAATAGCTTGAATATAGGTGATGCCACGATACTAAAATTTGTTAGATCATTACACATTACACATTTGTCAGATCATTACACAATTCTTCTAGAGAAGCTTTAGCTAAATAAACCTGAACGCCAAACTGAAATAAAACCATTTGTTTGATCCCTTGTCGACTTTATTTTGTCACTAATTTTTAGCGTCAAAGTTATTGGACTGCCTTCTTTCAGTTTACTAGGCGGATTTGCGGCAAATAGATGCACAACGTTGACTACACGAGAACTAAAAAAATGAAAGCACATACATTTTTCTTTAGAAGAATTCTTGAACCAATATTCTTACACTCTTAAAGCATCGTTTGCGTATATTTTAAGCTTTCCTTGGATTTCTTTACTTTTTATAGGCCTTCCATATGTTGTATAGTATTCTGAAAACTTAGAAAACTATCAGATTGCTTGTTGATATTCAAGAATAATATAATAATGATAGAAGAATAAACTTACCAAAATTCTAATTAACAAAAAGCGACCGCGAAATGAAAACAGAAAAAAAACTTTTGTTCTGACAGCGTATTCTGTCAAGTTGTTTTTTTTTCCCGGTTAGTTCACAGTAGGTGGTGTTTTAGTAGGTACTGTTTGGTTAATTAATTTTCTCCAATTTACCCACTTTGTTAGGCACAATCATCACGAGTTAGATTTTCAGATTAACTAACTTTTTTTGGGTGGACGTTAAGTTTTTCAGTTGACAATTCATCAGCTGTTAGTTTTTTCAAATTCAGTTTTTCAGTCAGGAAAAAAAGGCTGAAGTGGTACACAAAAGCACTTTTAAAAGTAAAGTAAAGTAAATATATATGAATCGCCATCTAGTTCCGATTCGGACGAAAAAATGTTTGAAATTCTGAAATTGCTTACACAAAGCGAAAGGCATTCTGTGAATAATTTTGTTTAAAGTGTTGTGTACAATCAGTCGGATGAGGAGGTTTCTTCCTAGTGCACTTATTAATAAAGTTTCGAAAACATTCTTTCCATATAAATTGCAGAGCAAAACAAACGGGAAGAGTTGGCTGTCAAAAATAGCACACATACAATGATAAATAAAGAATTTTGTCTTTTCTGTTCCAATGAGAACGAAAAAAAGCACTTTTTTGGAGTGCTTTTGTTTTTGCAAAGGAAATCGACATTAGATTCAGTTTATTAAGCTGTCAGATGCGATAAGTGACATCAAAAAATTATACTTGCCTAGTGATGGTGATTTTGTTGTGCGTGATTTTTATTGAAAAAATACAATTAATTAATTCTAATTCCTTTACTGATTGTTTTTTATGATTATGAAATGTTTATCGCAGTAAAGTCAGCAAGTTAATGAATTTTTTTTACATATGCAAATCAAAACCGCCGCACCTGACATATCTTATTAGATAACCGTCCAACGCAAAACTGAATAAGTTTTTCAGTTGATCTGAAAATCTTACTTGTGATGAACGCGCCCAATTTCATTAAAATTACCTCAACTTGAGGTGATTTTGATGAAAGATTTTATATGGGTAACGAAGTCAATTTTGATTTTTGACCTAATTTTGAAATTTTTTCAAAATAATTTCATTTGTCCTATTGAAAACGTAGTATTGGGTTCCTGTAGATTATTTATGCTTTTACTTTTTCTAAATTAGGGTAAATACTACGTTTTCACGTTTAGAATTTTCTTTAAAATTTACATACCACTAATTAATTTTTATATTTTAATTCTCTTTTCCTAATATAATAAGAAACTGAAAATGGAGGATCTAAGAAATGTACTGAGTGAAGACTACATTCTTCCAGAAAAGTCAGAGTTTGATTCTGAAATAGAAAATTCGCAATACCAGGCCACCTATACTACTCTTACTAACAGTTCTGATAATTTTTCTGCTCCAGTAGATAATATCGATAACAATCTTGAAGACAATTTAGTTGATTGCGAATTGTATAATTTACTTTCTTCTTGGGGATTTGTTGACTTATATGATCATTTTTCAAGTCTTAAATTAAATGTAAACCTTTTAAAGTTCATTAGTAATGAAGATTTGAAAGAAGTTTTTACCAATAAATCGTTCAAATTAAGAGTTGAGTTTAAACAAAAACTTCATGAATGGCGTAAACAAAATGTAAATACTCTTCAAACAATTTTATGATTATAGTATTATGCTGAATAATTTCAGGGAATTCGCAATTTAGATTCATCGATAGACATTTTTGATGATATTAAACTTTTAATAAAAGAAGAAGTAAAAAAACGTGTAGCAGAGCATTGTTGCTCACATTTGTCTCACGATTCGGCAGATGGTTCAACGCCATCGTCGCCTTCATCAAATACCTCATTCATATCAAATCCACCATCACCTAGTGTCACCTTTGGTAGCTTCGTGAGTTATTTGAAATTTCTTCAAGGTCATTCTGTTTCTATGTTTTCTTAATTAATACTAAATTTTAGGACATCGATGCGATACTTCAATCATATCCATCCGGAAATTTTGTATTAAATGAGTTTCAACAATTTAACAGAATTGGAGATTCGTCAAGAGCGATTTTGCTGGAATGCATCACAAATTGGCTGCTTAAAAGTAATCAGTCAGTGAACCGAAAAGAATTTCAATATATTGCAACAAAAATACATGATCGATTTAACGAAGACCCTGTAAGCATTTTTTCTTTTTAATCTATGTTATTTTATATAGTTATCAACAAATAATAAAAAATATTGTAATATTAGGCAAAATATCACCACTTGAATGCATCTATATTGTCTACTATTTAACTCTCGGTAAAAACATAAGTTCCGAAATAGCTGGATGATGAGGGGGCTCTTTTAGAATTTGAAAACAGTTTCTTTTTTCTAAAAATTTTAATTAAGGAGATAAATTGGTAACCACTTTCGTCTTTTAATTGAAATTGATTTCAAATAGTTCAATGTAACATGTAAAATGTTCTATATCCATTGATTTTATGCTATATTGTCCAGTTTGTCTCCATTTTAAAATAATTTCAATTCATTCTTAAATACAATTTTGTTCTAATTTATTAACTTCTGAAGAAAATTGTATAGCTTATACATAGAAAAAATGACTGAAAATTTGCTTTTGTGACTTAAAACAATTTTGCAGGTATTCCGAAGCAATAAAACTATAATTCGTGCTAAAATATAAAAAAGAAGTTAAATAGTTTTTGCTCGCAGATGGTGATATCATTTACTTATATTAAAATTGGTTATAGAACCTTCACAAAATTTATAAATTGCAGAATATTTATTTCACACCACCTAACAAAGGCTCAAAGGAAAATCCTGCAGGTCGATTGTACTGCCGGTATTATAACTTAAAGCGTCGTCATAGAAAAATTGGTTTCACTGCATTCAATAACGAACCTGGCTGTAGTTCCAGTTCAATTTTTGTAAATTCTGTTTTGGATGAGGAAGAAGTAGAATTTTTAAATGGTATATTTTTTAACAGCAAACAGCTCTAACTTAAACTTTATTTCAATCATAATTTCTTGATTAAGATGACATTCCGGTGGATATCAAGTGGCTTCAGATTCATAAAGAACCTTGGGAGGAGGTAAAATTTAAATGGCGAAAAACTCATAAGGCGAGACAATTGGATATAAAGAAGCAAAATTTCCCTGATTTTTTAAATATTTGGCCTTTGCTCAAGCACTCGGCAGGAGTAACACTGGTACATATTTCGTTTTTAAGTACATAGCTTTTTTAAGATAGTCTGGATTCCGTAATTTTCAAAGCGATATCGTCAATAATTTGTTTCACTTTATCAATTTATCAATCGATTTCAATATAAGATCGTTTGGTATGTTTCATATACTCTGACCGTAACTTAGATGTCAAAATGATATTCATAAGAGATAATTTTCACAATTTTATAAAAATTAATAATTGCCTCATCTTATTTTCCCATATTTATTTGCTTTATAATTCTAGATCAATATTGATTTCGAAATTTTATTTCCGGGAAAACAAAGTCTTCTGATTGAAAAATGGGACAGTTTCAAATCAGCAATTCTACCAGTTTTCAATGACAAGATTAAAGATAAAAACTGCCAAGACCTTCTTTGTCAGTTAAACAAGAAAAATTTTTTAAGAGGTTTGTGAAAAAATCGATTTTATTTTTAACATTATGTAGATATGTGTATATGTATGAATATGGATATAAAATACATTTTCAATCTATTTTCAATCCGAGTACAATTAACTTATGAATGCATTTGAAATATGTGTTGACACACGGTTTTGATATATATATATAATTTCCCATTAATTTATATTGTATGAAACACCCAATCCAAATCTAAAATACCCTACTTGCTTTTGAAAACTGTTAAGATTAGTGTTTGTTTTACGAAAGACAAGAGTAACATATTAGTTATAATTTTGATTTTTTTCAGATCCAGAAGATATTTTAATTGTCAACCTACTCCACGCCATCCTACCGCCAACAACCCGACAAGCAGGGGCGGCAGAACACTATTTTTTTAGGTGGGGAGCATGATAGAATGAAATAAGGTATGGTAGTTTTATATATGCATATATATCAGTGGCGAGGGGTGAATAATTCCAAAAGGTAACTCGAAGGAAACTTAGTAACCAACAAAAAAAAAGTTTACTTAAAATTTTTTTTGTGCAATGTTTGTCTTTGCATCAAGCCAAAAAATCAAGTATTTCAAACCAACATTGCTATTAGGTAGAGCGTCGTAACTTTTTTTTTTTATAAAACTAAGCTTATTAAGACTACTTGTTTCCTCTAAGTGAAAATCAGTTAAGCAAAAGTCAATAGATATTAAGGCCATAATCAAACCACAGAAACTTACTATCGGAAAACTTTTCAGACTTTTTGCACTTTTCAATTTTTAAAGCCTAAACTTGTAGAATTTAAAAAAATCACGAAAAGCACTAAATCAATTTAAATAAGTATTGCACTGCGTTCTGCTGGTAAACTGCGTTTTTCAAATAAAATACGGTTCATTGGGAACTGAATTCATTTAGGCCAGTTGTGCCACTTTAGAAAAATTCTAATTATTTTTTGCATGTTCTGCCAAAAATATGCTTTATGCTATGAGATCTAATACCCACGCACATTTGTTATCAAAGTGGCAACCTTTGACACATCAGTCCAGAGACACAAACAAATTCATGAAATAAGTCGGAGACCAGCGGGTTATTTTCTTGTTCTTCAAGCAGAAACCTACCTCAACCTGCAAACCTGCCATATACATTTTTGCTTATAAGCATGTGTCCATGGGAAGAAATACGAAGGAAAGCGTTTTTTTCTTTTATAAAACCAATATCATGCAAACACCGAAGTGTGCAGAAGCAATGCTGCAAATGAGTACTGGGCTACTGCGCCGGCGCTATATTCACGTGCTCAGAGCACAAAGAGATAACAAACAACAGATTTACCAAAAAATATGACGCTAGAACACCGGGTTATTTTCTTCCATAAAAAAGCATGTATTGAACAGAGAGGTGCCTAGCGCTAGGCTCTTCTCTGTTCAATACATGCTTTCTTATGGAAGAAAATAAGACGATGTTCTACCGTCATATTTTTTGGTAAAAGAAAAAAGAGGAGAGAACACAAATTTGTTCTATCCAGCAACAAGTTTTATAAGACGTAATATTTGGGGTTACCTTGTATGTTGCTAAAGTTTTGTGTTTGTTTATGGAGTGAATTGAAGAGCCAACATGTGTGTAGAATAAAAGGGAAAGCAGAGTGGTAGTTGTTAAAAAAATGTTGGCAGCGAGTTCATGTGTATGATTAAGTTTGATTCATGTTGCCAGAAGTCTAAGATGTTTCGGATGTGAATTTCAAAAGGTAAGTCGGAAATAATCGACTTATATGGACGCTTCGCCACTGATATATATACATATATATATACAATATACATTTATATGAATATTATACATATTTTTAAAAAAGAATGACTAAAGTGAATGACTAAGTGACTCCTCTTACATAAAGCCCAGCACTTCCAGTGGATTTAATGCTATAAAGCCACTGGTAACCCCAACAGCTTCCATCACGGATGAGGGGTGCTCCAACTCGGTAGCAACTTTGTCCACTGTAACTAACTCTATGTCAAACCAATCTAATATCGAAGAACTCACCGCTTTACCACCTGTGAGGATTATTTTTGTTTCTCGTCTTTCTCCATCAACGTGTGAAGATTTAGTTCACAATTATATTCTTAAAAATAGTTCATCGGTTTGTGTATCTAATCTTTCCATTCGAAAATTCGTCATGACACCAGAAAAGGAATATTCTTCTTTCGAGATCAAAGTTGGAAGAAACCTCGAGCTCTACAATTTACTATGCAATAGGTCTTTTTGGCCTTTGCATACTGTGGTCCATGATTTTTTTCGCAGCAAGAAGCGACGACCCAACAACAGCTGAAAGGGCCTCGTTGATACATTCTCACGAACGAAACAATGATAACTTCATGAACGCTGGTTGCCTCAAAATCTATTATCATAATGCAAGTGGAATTCTACCTGTCTTATACCATTCATCTACCCACGTAGACTACGATATTATTGTTATTGTTGAAACCTGGCTTTGGAGTGGAATCCCCGATTCTGAAACTGTCAACGGCGCGGCGGTTCATATATAGTCTTCCGACGAGATCGATGTATTACTGCTGAAGATCGCGGAAGTGGTCTACTATTGGCGGTTCGTTCATGCTTCCCATCCCATATAATATCGCTGCCAATCATCGACATCGAAAAATTATGCGTGTCACTTCGTCTCGGAATAGGTATTTCCGTGTATATCATCACAAGCTACATACCACTTAGAAGTCCCATTGATATTTATGAAAAGCACCTTGCTAACATTGATTTTGTAAGTAATTTGAATGACTGTCCGCAAAGGTTTTTGTAATAGGTGATTTTAACCTGACTGATGTGAAATGGTCTTATTCTTCTAATGAAAATATGCTTATTCCCTGTAACTCAAAAAGTGCTATCAAAATAACTTTTGTTGACCATTTATTTGCTCTAAACTTATGTCAAATCAGGAGCGTTGTAAATAGCTTGAATAATATTCTTGATCTTGTTTTCATACCACATGATGAATTCAAGCGTTCAGTGTATGAAACGCTTCCTTTGTCATTATTAAACGATTCTATCAATCATAAAGAATTATATATTGAAATTCAATTATACACTTATTCAAAAATTAATAGTAACAATTCATTATCATTTAACTTTTTAAAGGCCAATTTTAATGAACTTGATAATTATCTTGAAAGTATTGACTGGAAAACTGAAATCTTAAACTTAGATTTACAAAATATGTTTGATCGCTTTTCGCAGATTTAATAATGCTTTCAATCAATTAGTGCCACACAAAAAGAAAAAGAATATTTCCAAACCTCCATGGTATGACAGGCTGACACACCTTAAAAATTTAAAAAATAAATGTTTCGCTAAGTTTAAGAAATCAAATGATTTGGCTGACCAAATACAGTTTTGTAATCTTCGCAGGGAGTTCAATGTGGTTAGTAAATTCTCGCCTCTCTAGTTCGCCTTTCTGGTTATAATCCTAAAGTAAGTATAGGATCCCTACAGTTAGATCTCAATGATGTCTTAGAAGGATTGCATGATCTTAAGCCAAACGCTAAACCTGGCGTTGATGGTATTCCTGCGATAATTTAGAAAAGATGTTCTAGTTCTCTGGCTCTTCCATTACTTATTATTTTTAATTCTTCATTGTCATCTGGACTGTTCTTAGTTGAATGGAAATCCTCTTTCTTGATTCCAATTTTTAAATCGGGTACCAAAACACTGTAGAGAACTACAGAGGTATTTGTAAACCATCTGCAATTCCTAAGTTTTTTGAAAGCCTTGTCAAAAAAAAAACTTGGTTTCCTAGTTAAGGAAAACATAAGTGACGCCCAACATGGGTTCATCTCGGGAAGATCAACAATCACCAATTTAACATGTTTCTCTTCTTTCGTTGTTGACGCTATTGAAAGTGGATGTTATTTATACCGATTTTAGCAAAGCGTTTGATTCGGTTTGTCACAAAATACTGCTTCAAAAATTGAAATCATTTGGTTTCCACTCAAGCCTCCTTCAATGGATCTGTTCTTTCTCATAAAAAGGGTTCAAAAAGTCAAAATTGACGAATTCATCTCAAGGCAGATAAATTGTACCTCTGGTGTTCCACAGGGTAGTCATCTAGGTCCTCTACTTTTTATCATATCTATTAATGATGTTGTTAACTGTGTCAACTTCAGCAAATGCCTCATATTGGAATATATGTATGTAAGTTTGTTGCCATCTAACATACAAACTTAGCCACCATTATGACTACATTTGCCACATCTCATACTTTGTTAAAAACTACTTGCCTTATTAATAACTAGTGTAAATGATTTTACTTTTCAATTATTAATATTTTGTTTTGATATATAATTTTTCATTCGCTTTCAATTGTTCAAGAAGTTGGGTTACAGAACCCTAAGCCGACATAATTGTTGATTTAGGTAATTCAAAAATTATTGTTAAATTATTTTATTAATCTATAATTAAATTTTAATAGTTCTGTTCTACATCAACTTGTGTCGTTATTAACCAATTGGACTGATTAAAACCATATAAGTTTCAAGATATAAAAACTGAAACTTACAAATCAACAATTAAGATGGAAGACCTCAAGGTTAAATTCTGTTTGTCTTCCGAAGCTTGGGAAGACAAAACTACGGTTAATGTGAAAACCATTCAAATTTTGGGCCAAGAAGAAATTTTTTCTTTTCCAATTGAGAATCAACCAATCCAAAAGCATATTGAATTGGCGAAACTGTCTATTATCAAAGGAGCAGTGAAGAGCCTAAATACAAGAGGAAAATTTAGAAATATTACCATCACACTAAAGAAAGAGTTGCAAAGTTCATACTTGGATGAAGAAGGTAATGTAGTCTTTTGTGGTTATTATTTAGAGGCAATAAATTTTTCCCCCCAACACACTTCCAATACCCCTTTACCAAATATCGAAAATCCCATCCGGTCTATTTCAAATAATATGATGCTAGAAAAATTTTCAAGTAAAAATCAAAATGCAAAGTCATGGTTAAATTTATTTATGTTCGAATGTGATAGATTAAAAATAAGTGAGGAACAATTCCCCGAAGCTTTAAAAATAAACTTGGAAGGACCTGCTTTAGACTGGTTCTCATCTTTATATAAAACGTGTTCTATGGATAAACCTTGGGATTATTGGAAGACATCTTTCCTAAATACATTTGGAGAGAAATCATGGAGTGAAATTGAGTACGCTTATTCTTTTCGTTGGTTAAATGGTCCATTCTTAGACTTTGCTTTAAAAAAGATAAATCTTCTTATTGATGTCGATCCAGACCTGAGCATAAGTTCTCAAATCAATTTTATTATCTTAGCTTTACCGAAGTTTGTAAGATCGCGTTTAAATAAGAAAGAATTAGTAACGATCGAACATCTTATGTCTACCTTGCGACAGCTCGATCCTATATCAAACAATAGTACGCATACGAGCAAATATGAATTTGAAATAAATAAACAAAAGCGAAACTTCGTACCATGTCAAATCTGTGAGAAAGCTGGCTACGCGAATAGATTTCATTCAGAAACTAAGTGCAGAAACAAAGTTAGACCTGCTAATATAAGATTCTCAGAATCAAAAAACTGAATTATATCCCGCTTATAAAACTTAATGTTATAATCAATAATGAAATTGCAATTGCGCTTTATGATTCCGGAGCCAATGTGTCATTAATAAATTACAAGTTTTTTAAGAAATTACAATTGATTAACAATGTAAGCGGGATTCAAACGATAAAAACAATGAGTGGTCTCACAGATGCGCTTGGTGAAGTAACGGTATCTTTGAAAATACTTAATATACAAAAACAATTTTCATTTTTGATTATGAAAAGTGATTTATTTGAAGAAGATTTGATAATCGGGCTGAATTGCATTAAAGAGTTTCGATTATGTCAAAATGAAAACTTAGAAATTACTCAAAGTTGCAGTCCTATGCTTGAAAATGAAAATTTTGAATGCAATCAGAGCTTGATTTTACCTATTGAAAATAATAATAATGTTTTGAATGATCTTTTAAAAAAATATGATAGTGTTTTTGCTAAAGAAAAATTTGATATCGGTACTGTTAAAAATTTTGAAGCAACGATAAGATTAACAGAAAATAAATATGTATCTAGAAAACCATACAAATGTTCCATTCCGGACAAAATAGAAATCGAAACTCAAATAAAAAAATTATTGAAAGCAGGACTTATTGAAGAGTCATATAGCCCATATGCTTCCCCTGTTACTTTAGTTTATAAGAAGGAAGAGGGAAAAAAATCACGGTTGTGTATTGACTATCGTGAGTTAAATAAAATAGTGGTCCCCGAAGGTCAACCATTCCCTCGAATAGATGATCTTGTTGTTCGTGTAGGAAAGTGTGTTTACTTTTCCAAACTAGACATCAATTCAGCCTTCTGGTCTATTCCTTTGCGGGCTAAAGATAAATACAAAACTGCTTTTGTGACACACCATGGACACTGGCAATGGGCATGCTTACCTTTCGGCCTAAAATCAGCTCCTGCTATATTTCAAAGAATTTTATCAAGTATAATAAGAAATAACAACCTGGATTCTTTTGCTATAAATTATATAGATGATATATTGATTTTTTCGAATAACTATTCTGATCATTTGCAACACATCAAAAGAACATTACAGGTTTTACAAGAGCAAGGTTTAAAATTAAATACAAATAAATGTTGTTTTGCACAAAGAGAAGTTACTTATTTAGGACATCGAATATCAAATAATAGCATTAAGCCGATTAATGATAATTTAATAGCTTTAAAGGATTTCCCTGAACCAAAAACCAGAAAAAATATAAGACAGTTTCTGGGCAAAGTGAATTTTTATTTAAAATACATTCCTAGGTCAGCAATGACTTTAGAACCTTTACATAACCTCTTACGAAAAAATGTAAAATTTGTATGGTCAGATGAATGTAAAAAAAGTTTTGAAGAAGTTAAAGAATATTTATGCACAACGCCTGTCTTAGCAATATTCGACCCAAATAAACCAATATATATCTATACGGATGCTTGCATAGAAGGTGTTGGTGCAATTTTAAAACAACCTCAAGAAGATGAATCTGTTAAGCCGGTATTTTATTTCTCACGAAAACTTAATAAATCTCAGAAAACAAAAAGGGCAATATATATTGAATGCTTAGCAATAAAAGAAGCAATATTGTACTGGCAATATTATTTAATAGGCCAAAGATTCAAAATTTTTACTGATCATGAACCATTGCGAAATTTTAATATAAAGAACTGCAAAGACATAGAATTACTACACATTTTAAATTTCATCTCACAATTTGAATTCGAAATTCAATATAATCCAGGTATAAACAATACAGAAGCTGATTGTCTTTCGAGAAATCCAGTCCTTTCCGAAGAAAATGATAATTATAAATCACAAATAAAAATAGTGAATTATTTAACAGTACAAGACATACAAGAAAATCAAAAACAGTTAAAATTTGATAAATACTGTAAAATAAAAAATAAAATTATATACAGAACTTTAAATAAAAGAGAGAAAGTATGGTTAACAGAGGACTATGGTATCACATTACTCAAGAAAATACATGATTCGCATGGTCATATTGGTGTTAAGCAAATGATATTAACAATTACACCAACATTTTATTTCAAAAATATGCACAAACACATAAAAATCATTTGTAAAACTTGCGAAACATGTATAAAAAATAAAACAAGAGTTGGTAACTTTAAAGCTCCATTATCGCAGTTAGGTCCAGCATCGGTTCCATTAGAGATAGTATCATTAGATACAATAGGAGGTTTCACCGGAAATAGATCCCCAAAAAAGTATTTGCATTTGATGGTAGATCAATTTACACGTTTCGCATTTATTTCTACGTCGAAAACTCAGTCAGCGAGAGATTTTATAAATCTTGTTAAGTCAACTGAGAAAAAAGGCGACATTAAAACGATTTTTACTGATCAATATCCCGGTATTAATTCCTCGGAATTCAAAAATTATTTAAAGCACATAAACATAAATCTGATTTTCACAGCAATAGACTGTGCATTTTCTAATGGACAGAATGAGCGAACCAACCAAACTTTAGTAAATAGAATTCGTTGCAAGATATATGAAAATAAAAATAAGCCCTGGTCAGTGATTGCTGAACAGTGTATTTCCGATTATAATAATACCATTCATACTTCAACGGGTTTCTCTCCCAATTATTTGTTAACAGGTAAGGATGACTCAATTATCCCAACGGAATTAAATAAAAATACGCTGGAAAACTTAAATTTTAATAGATCTGTAGCAATACAAAATTCTAACAGATCGCATAATATAAACAAAAAGTATTATGACAAACACACTAAAGACATTGAATATAAAGAAAATGATTTAGTTTATATTGAAACTGGTAGCAAACTGAATAGAAATAAATTAGATCCTGTTCGAATTGGTCCTTTCAAGATTAAGAAAAAGATATCCAACTCCATTTACGAGATTGACTTTGGCAGAAAAAAGAGAGACTTGAACATTTTTCATAAAAGCAAGATGATTCCTTATTCTTCTTATCCATACGAATTCTCTCGGGGAGGGGGGATGTAAGTTTGTTGCCATCTAACATACAAACTTAGCCACCATTATGACTACATTTGCCACATCTCATACTTTGTTAAAAACTACTTGCCTTATTAATAACTAGTGTAAATGATTTTACTTTTCAATTATTAATATTTTGTTTTGATATATAATTTTTCATTCGCTTTCAATTGTTCAAGAAGTTGGGTTACAGAACCCTAAGCCGACATAATTGTTGATTTAGGTAATTCAAAAATTATTGTTAAATTATTTTATTAATCTATAATTAAATTTTAATAGTTCTGTTCTACATCAACTTGTGTCGTTATTAACCAATTGGACTGATTAAAACCATATAAGTTTCAAGATATAAAAACTGAAACTTACATGTATAGACGCAGACGATCTGAAACTTTTTCTGAAAGTAACCTCTATAAGTGATTGCCAAAAACTCCAATTGGATCTTGATAATCTATCTCGCTGGTGTGTGTTAAACCGCTTGAATCTTAACGCCAACAAATGTTTTGTGATTTCTCTCTCAAAAAAGAATCATATGCAAGAGTTTTCATATTATCTTGATTGCAGCCCTCTTCAGAGAACAGAAAAATTTAAGGATTTAGGCGTATTTTTTGACTCCAAATTCACTTTTACACCACATATAGAAGCTATTGTATCAAAAGCTAACTCAATGTTAGGATTCATCAAAAGAAATTCAACAGACTTTACTAACCCCTGCACCCTTGTGTCTCTTTATACCTCGCTAGTAAGACTCAACCTAGCTAGAGTATGCAGATATCATCTGGAACCATCACCAACAATGTTTTTCCGATCGAATTCAGAAAGTTCAGAATAGGTTTACGAAGTATGCATTTTACAAAATGCGATGGTACTATCATCCAAATTCCACAGCTAGGCAGAGTCTTCAAGGTTTGCAGTCGCTCAAATCACGTAGAACTAGTCATTACATAGTTTTTGTTATCATATAAAGTGTCCTTCCTTGTTGTCCTTAATTTGTATTTATGCTCCAGAGAGGCCGTTGAGGGATAGAAATCTTCTTTTTCAATCAAGGCACAGAACTAATTATGGCATGAGTGAACCAATTTCAAGATCAGTTAGAGAGTTTAATGAAATTTGTGGTCATATTGATTAAGCCTTCTCTAGAGATAAATTTCGAAATGAATTGTATTACTTATTTTTAAGAAATTGAAACCTATTTTGTAATGATGTATAATCTGTTGAGCTCATTGCTCGTAGGTGAAATAAACAAATAAATAATAAATAAATAAATCAAGGAGAAAAAAAGGATAAGAAATAATGCATAACGTTGAGTCTATGACCGATAAACAAATGATTCAAATCACTTGGTCAGTCTCAATCAAGCAAAAATTAGTATAACATATTCATAATTGCATAAAATTTTTTTTGCCTCATTTAACTAAAAAAAATTGGTATATTTCCAAGGCCAGAAGGTGGGGTGCACCCCATGCTTAGAAAAGTTAGGTGGGGTCTATACCCCACCCACCCCATATCTTCTGCCGTCCCTGCCGACAAGCAGCGGTTTCAAGCGAAATAAAAAAAAAAAATTTCTTAAGCCAACTATAAAGGACTCCCAGCAGTCATTGGTGGTTGAAGTAGGGGAAGTAAATGGTTTCAACCCCACCATCGATAAAATTGCTACAAAGGTGAGGCAACAGGGGCAAAACTTACAGCCACTTATTATCCAATGTAGGTTTGATAATAGTTATATAGTTTATTTCAATGAAATTATATATAAATTTCAAAATTTTTTGCCTGCATTAGATACTTGCTTTAAAATTTTTTTTACTCTTAATCTCAAATACCCACATCAATGTAAATCTGTTTGGCTTTTCGTACAAAAATTTTTTTTTCAAATTGAAACCTCAGAGAGAGTATCCCCTGATGTTCTTATCCTTTTAGAATCATTAAAAAAAATAGAATGTTGAAATGTCATTTATGTTTAATGGTATTAAACGATGTAAAAAAGCTTATATGTCACTATAAAACAGTACATTACTTCAAACAAACAGATGATTATCAGTGTTTTAACTGTATGCAAATATACAACCTTAAAAGTTTTAGAAGACATTTTGAACGATCGTGTAAGAGCCTAAATTTAAACTCGTCTGATTCTCCGCCCTCGCTTAGTCAAGAGAACCATATATTTTTTGAAAATAACTTTCAAAGTGATAATCTAGAAGAAAGGAAGAGTACTAATGAAGAATCTAATTTGTTTAAAACAATAGAATCTTCTGCAATAAGCTTCCTCTGTAACTTGTACGGAAATGCTAATTTATCGCGTAAGATTGTAGAAGATATAATTAATGCATTAACAGAGGGATTATTTTCACTTATATTTAAAAAACTACATCAAGAGTTTTTTGAACATATCAATGTGGCAATGCAGGACATATTTAAACAAACTCTGCTTTTTCTACAAAATCCTTTCGATAAAGTTAAAACTTTTCACAGATTTATCCAGGTAACAAAAAATAATAATTTATATCGAGAACCTTCTAGTTATGTTATAAATAATGAGGTTTGTGTTAAGAGCGGAACTACACCCACTATTGATGTAACAGAATCTGATGGTATTATATTACCATTGAAATTTCAATTTGGAAAGTTTTTTGAATTACCTGGAGTTTATAAATCCGCAATAGAAAATATGAAAACTCTTACTCTTAAAAATACACCGCATTTAATAACAACTGAAATTTGGAAAGAATTAGTAAGTTTCCGGAAGATAAGCGTTCCCAAGTAATGCCATTTAATTTATATTTCGATGATTTTGAATCAAATAATCCATTAGGGTCACACGGTGGAAGTCATTCTATTGGAGCCGTTTACTACAATTTTCCAAGTCTTCCACAGCACATTAATTCAGAGTTAGACAATATATTTGTTGCAATGTTGTTTTATTCCAAATATAAATGCTTTGGTGAAAATTCGATTTTCTACCACCTTGTTGATGAAATAAAAATGCTGGAAGAAAACGGAGTTCCTATTAAACTAAGATCAGGTGAAACAAAACATCTTTACTTTGTATTGGGATTGATAACAGGAGATAATCTTGGGTTAAATACCATCCTCGGCTACTGCAAAAGTTTTAATTCTCAATACTATTGCCGTATATGCAGAAGTTCTAAAAATGATAACTATACAACTTGTTCTGATAATAGTAGCAACCATAGAACTATTAATGGTTATAATCTCGATATATCTACATTCTCAAAATCTAGTGATAGAATGTTGAATACTGGAATAAGAGAAGAATCAATATTTAACAATATTCCATCATTTCATGTAGTTCAAAACATATCTGTAGATATAATGCACGATTTATTTGAGGGTGTATGCCATTACGATTTGTGTAAGCTCATTAATCGTTTTATAATTGAAGACAAATTTTTTACTTTAGACGTTTTAAATAACAGAACACAACTTTTCAGGTATAGTGAATCTGAAATTGGAAATATTCCTCCAGTAATCAAGTCCGAACATATAAAACGAAATAAATAAACTAAATATGTCAGCAAAAGAAATGTGGACGTTTTGCAGATTTTTACCAATTATTATTGGTGATATCGTTCCACAAGGTAACGAGCACTGGAAACTATTAGCAATTCTCAATAAAATCATTGATATTGTTTTAAAATCAAACTATGAACAAGTTGATCTTTCCAATCTTAAGTCCCTCATTTCAAGCCACCACTCGACCTATATTGAGCTTTTTCATGAACATTTGAAACCTAAATATCATTTTATGATTCACTATCCTCATGTAATGCGAATGCTTGGTCCGTTAAAACATTTTTGGTCATTCCGGTTTGAATCGAAGCACAAAGTACTTAAAAATTATTGTAATAGTATCACTTCTCGTAGAAATCTTCCACTGTCTTTAGGGATTAAAACCTCATTAATGTTCTGTAAAAGAATAACTTGCAGCTTGGGAATCTCTCCGGAAATTTCCAATATACCAAAAAGTGGCACTTTACTAAAAGATCGCTCATGTTTTTCAAAGTTACAAAACGCTTCTTCTAACAAAATTAATTTAAATGACGTGATCAGTTATAATTCTCTTACATATCGCAAAATTTCTTATAAAAGTAATGATTATATTAGTATTTTTAATGATGTTTATAAAACTAATTGCATTATTTTGATAAAAAATGTTCCATATATAATATGTGAAAAAATAATGATATCCAGTTACACTGATCATTTTAACGCTTTTGAAATTTTAAAAGATTCTCAAAATTATTATATTTATATTATTAGTGAATTTCATGGGCCTCCTGTGTCTTTGCTTTCAAACCCTAATGGTAAAAATTTTGTAATTTTAAAGTTCTTTTGAATAATGTGTTTATATTTTATTTAATTTAAGAACATTGCATTGTTTAAAATTCAAATTCTATTTTAAAGTTCTTTTGAATATTGTGTTTATATTTTATTTAATTTAAGAACATTGCATTGTTTAAAATTCAAATTCTATTTTAAAGTTCTTTTGAATATTGTGTTTATATTTAATTTAATTTAAGAACATTGCATTGTTTAAAATTCAAATTCTATTTTAAAGTTCTTTTGAATATTGTGTTTATATTTTATTTTATTTAAGAACATTGTTTAAAATTCAAGAAAAAAAAAAACAATAAAAAACAGTTAAATTAAATGAAAATCAACTTTTTATTTTACCTCTTTAGAGTTCACAGATTTTAAAGTAAGTATGAAACCAAAAAACTACTGAAGATATAGCGTTGTCAAGCAATCACAGTTGTAGTGGAAGAATAATGGAAACATTATAGTTCAAGCATGAACATTGTCGTTTGACAATGAAATAAGCATTGTTAAGCAATCACAGTTGTAGTAGGTGAACAATGAACGTAGTTAAGGAATAACGGAAACATTATAGTTCAAGCATGAACATTGTCGTTTGACAATGAAAAAGCATTGTTAAGCAATCACAGTTGTAGTAGGTGAACAATGAACGTAGTTAAGGAATAACGGAAACATTATAGTTCAAGCATGAACATTGTCGTTTGACAATGAAAAAGCATTGTTAAGCAATCACAGTTGTAGTAGGTGAACAATGAACGTAGTTAAGGAATAACGGAAACATTATAGTTCAAGCATGAACATTGTCGTTTGACAATGAAAAAGCATTGTTAAGCAATCACAGTTGTAGTAGGTGAACAATGAACGTAGTTAAGGAATAACGGAAACATTATAGTTCAAGCATGAACATTGTCGTTTGACAATGAAAAAGCATTGTTAAGCAATCACAGTTGTAGTAGGTGAACAATGAACGTAGTTAAGGAATAACGGAAACATTATAGTTCAAGCATGAACATTGTCGTTTGACAATGAAAAAGCATTGTTAAACAGTCACAGTTGTAGTAGGTGAACAATGAACGTAGTTAAGGAATAACGGAAACATTATAGTTCAAGCATGAACATTGTCATTTGACTATGAACGTGTTTCTAAATAAACATATTCATTCAACAACGTACATGGTTAAACTATCACCAGAGTTGTTTATCCATCACGGTCATACTCAAAAATAATTTTTCAGAAGTACAACAGCCATGATAGCTTGAGTACGAAAATACTCAGTGTAACACAAATATTGTCAAAAAACTATTAGCCGTGATACATCGAATACGAAATCAACCCCGTTCATTGTAAAGTTTTGATAAAAGAATTTAAAAAAATTAATCACGCGATCATAGTGAAATCAAGCATGAGTCTTGGTTGACGCCAAATTAACCAAGGATATTGGTTGATATCACCAACGTTTTTCTTTCGGTGAAATATTTGAAAAAGCATCTTGCAAATCATGCGCATAGATCTGTTGCAAGAGAGAGAAACCGTTAGCTTTTTCTATTTCACCAAATAAAAGTGGAGCTTGCTCTTTGAAAACGAGTTCCGTTTTAAATTTCTGATATGGTTCGATCAAATACCATCATTATTTCTTTAGAAAATAGTTGAACAGGTCTTAGCGTTTGTAGTTTGTCTTCACATATCTCATCAAAATGTTTCTTATGTTTCGGAATTCGTTTGTTTTGCAAAATAAGGTCAACTCCACTTTTTCAGTAACTTCTCTATCCTCCAATATTCCATTAGATTTTGTGCAAATTATTTAATAGGGCATTCACAGCAACATGTTTCGCCGACCATCTCGTCTGACTACTTCCATTTAAATTTGCCTTAACGTATTTTTTCATAGTGTCCCACTTAGTAGTGGAGCCAACAAAAAAGCAATATACTTTTTGAACCAGTCCAAAAGGGTTAATAGTTTCCTGGCATGATGAGGCAGAATGAAGACCTAGAAGTTTTAAGGAGAGAGCCAAGCACGGTACGAACTCGGCCAGTTCATTTCTTTCTGCAATCTTGTCTTGTACTCCCTTGTGGATGCCGGCCATATTGGACCCATTTACCATTATCATAAGGTTGGCCACGACATTGTCCAATGTCTAAATCATCAACAGCTTATTTGTCTAAGATCTGCTGATAAAAATGTCTACTCATGTTTTTTCAGCAACTTCTATTAATTCAATGAAACTTTCTTTTATTTCACACACATCGCCAATTCTTTCTTCGGCAGCTAGTTTTTTTCTAGTTTCCCTCCAGCTTTCCTCATCAGATTCGTATTCTTCATCAGTTCTGGAATAAGCTTATTCCTCTAATGCATCCACGAAAGAGACAAAATCGTCACGAATGCTACCATTGTGAATGTAGCGTAATAAAATACTCAGTTGGGAGAGGTGAGATGTATCAGTTGTTTCATAAAAAAGTATTGAATAATATTGTGAATCCCGAACGTTACTCAAAATTTGATCAAAGACTTTTTCTCTGTAGCGAATACGTACAGTTTGCTTCAAACTTAACATTTTTATTGGTAGAGAGAGGGGGGGGGGAGCAATTGCCCCCATTGCCCCCCCCCCCCCTGGATACGCGCCTGTCTGGAGTGCAGTCGAACATTATAGTGTAGTTGTAGTATTTGGCTTATTTGATCTCATTTAAAATGCTCTTTCCAACTGTTTTTGCCATTATGTCAATTATTTCATTCTGTATTGTCTTTGATAAATATGATATTCTTTTTCAGGTGTTCTGATTGAAACTTTAGAGTTAAATTATGTTTGGCGAGCAGGGAAACTAAGTTCAAGAAGTTACCTTGACTAGGCTGAGCGCTGAGGACATTGTTCAAAATGGAGGGAATGGGCGCTTCAAAACCGAAAAGGACTTCAAACGGACTGTGATTGGTATTTTAATGCGGGGTAGTGTTATACCAAAATATTGCGTAGGTACTCGAGGTAAGTGTCCCAGTTTGACTGGTCTTTGCTAGCATAACTTCTTAGGTAGTCACCTAACGTTCGATGTGACCTTTCGAGAGCACCAATTGACTGAGGGTGGTACGGACTTGTTTGAATCTTTACTATTTTTAAAATCTTACAGATATTTTTGAATAACTCACTAGTAAAATTAGTGCCTTGGTCAGTGAGAATTGTTTGAGGGATACCATAAGTACAAATAATTTTCTTTACTAATGTTTCAGCTGCTGTTTGAGCCTCTTGATTTGGTATTGCTACTGCTTGATCGAATTTGGTGAGATCATCCTGGAAAGTAAGTATATATTTGTTCTCACTTTCCTTAATAGGGAGTGGTCCTACTATATCAATGGCTACCCTTTCGAACGGAGTTTTCGCTGTCGTAGTGATGACCATTGGTAGTTTGTTACGTGAATACAATTTATTCTTTTGACACAGTTCACATGACGCGATGTATTTCTTTATGTCCGCATACATGGTTTTCCATTTGTATGTTTTTCGAATACGCTTCAGAGTTCGTTTTATACCTTGATGACCACCTAAAGGCGTGTCATGAAATTCGTATATAATTTGTTTAATTTTTTCTGGATCGGAAATTTCAATGATGTTCTGACTTTCTTTCTGTTTTTCAATAGGCGGGACTTTGCTATGACTACGAGTTATTACTTTGACTTCAGCTAAGTTTAAACGAGATAAAGCGTCAGTGGCGTAGCTAGAAAATTTTTCGGGGGGGGGGGGGGTTACATGTAAATATTTGTACATAACTAAAAGTTGTTGTTCAATTGTATTGATTAGGTTTTTTCCAATTTATTGATATATAATAATAAAATGCAGAAAATAAGAACATAAGAAAATACACGAAATTATAAATCAATTCTTCTCTGCTTTGCGCGAATCATTCCATAACTTCTTCCACCTTTATGTCAATGTGCCTGTTAATGCTCATAAGAGCAAGCCCATTCAGCCTATCTTTGCCTGCAGAATTCCTAATCCAATATTTTAGACGCCTCAACGTGGAAAAACTACGCTCGCTGCTAGCAATGGTCGCAGCCAATGTTGCACCTATTTTCAAAAACTTGAAAATGTTTGGAAAAAGTGCATCGTTACAAAGATTTAATGATTCTATAAATGCCTTTGGTTGAGTTTCTGGCCCAACCCAACGTTGTCTCCAAAATAACACTTCATTTATTACGGTTGAAGCAGCTGCCTCAGTGGCTGTTGGCCATCGATTCATTATTACTTCCACGGTTTCATCAATATTCTCAACGTCTTTCCTGACCATTTCTTCAGGGATGATATTTCCGATTATTGGAAAAAAATTTTTGTGTTTCGCAAATCTGTCAGATATGGATGATATGAAGTGATCCAGGAAAAGTATGAATATTGATATACGGTAATAATCTTCTGCTGAACTGCTTTGGTAATTTTGTCGGTGTTTTTGACGATGCACAATCCTAGAAACTTCAATTTTTTCTCCTATAGACTCGGCTATTTTTTCAGCATCAGCGAATTTTCGTTGTACATTCTGATGATAATGAGTAAAAGTTTGAAAACAAGGACACAGTTGAGCTGAGAATTATGTTCCACAAAACTGTTTGCGCTCCGTCAAAGTGACATTGAGCGCTCAGTGAGATTTTTCTTTGTGGAACTGGCGTAATAGATCAATGTGATTGAAGCATTGTATTGACTTATGGTACATGGACTGCTAGTTGCATTAATTCTCTATAAAAAAATTGGATAGTAATGATTGCACTTATTTTTGGTTACACTAGCCAATATCTTACTCTTAACTAAAACACTAATGACATCTGGTGTGATTTAGCTAGCGTGATTATTTAGCAGTGTCAAAAATGTTTCACTAGTTTTCCGCTGAAATGATGCTCGCTAGTATTGCTTAGAATACGTGGAACCATCGTGAAGTTGGGTCCTAGCAGTCCATGTTTAATAGGTCAATGATTTTAATAAGTAGGAGCCCTACTAACGCATTTCAACTGTTTTCTATAGCTCAATGTAGGCAAAACACAAACATACATGTATTTAGATACTGATTTGTGAAAAGCTCGAACTTAAATTTTAAATATGAAAAACAAATTTGCATCAATAAAACAAAAAAAAAATAAATTAAACGTTTAAATGATATTCGACTGAAATATTTTCGGGGGGGTTTTATCCCCAAACCCCCCCCCCCCCCCCTATGCTACGCCACTGTAAAGCGTCTGCATTTGTGTTAAGATGACCTGCTTTATGTGAAACCGTGAAATCGTAAGTTTAATACGCCAGCGCATTATTCTTGAAGAAGGATCTTTAAGGTTAAACATCCAAACAAGTGGCTTGTGGTCAGTAATAATTTCAAAGTGTCTTCTATACCATACACGTATGGTCGGAAGTGGGTAACTGCCCAGACAACTGCTAGAGCTTCTTTTTCTATAGTAGAATAGTTTTTTTTCCTGACTTATTTAGTATTCTACTTGCGAATGCTATAGGTAAATCGTTTTCATTATCTTTTTGTGACATTACCGCACCTATTGCCTCGTTGCTGGCATCAGTTGTTATGTAAAATGTTTTTTCGAAGCTAGGATATTGTAGTATAGGGGGTTCAATTATTGCTTGTTTTAACTGGTTAAAAGATTCATCGCAAAATGCATCCCATTTAAAAGGTACATCTTTGCGCAGTAGTTTGTTTAGTGGATTTGCTATTCTAGAAAATTTTTTAATGGGCTTTCTGTAATAGCCTGCTAAGCCTAAAAATGATTTGATGTCTTTTTGGTTTTTTGGAATTTCTATATTTTGTATTGCCGATATTTCGTCAGGGTCAGATTTGACTCCTGATTCAGAAATAACGTGACTTAAATACATGACTTCTTTTTCTAAAAACATACACTTTTCTAACTGTATTTTGAGGTTGTTTTTATCTAAAGCTTGAAATACTTCAATAAATTTTTTGTTGTGATCATCTAGATTCTTTCCATATATCATTATATCATCTAGGTATACTAGACACTTTATACCTTGTAGTCCTGTGAGTACCTTATTCATCAACCGTTGGAATGAAGGAGGAGCGTTGCGTAGCCCAAATGGCATTCTGTTGAACTCAAAATGACCGTTAGGTGTACTAAAAGCTGTCTTCTCCTTGTCTTCCTTGTTTACTTCGATTTGATGAAACCCACTCGCTAGATCCAGTGTGGTAAAGTATTTTGAATCACCCAGTTGTCCAAGGATGTCTTCGATATTTGGAATTGGATACGCATCCGCGATAGTCACTTCGCTGAGTTTCCTGTAATCAAATACTACTCTCCATTTTTGTTTTCCTTTCTTTGGTACAACTAGTAGAGGTGCGATCCATGGACTTGAACTCGGCCTAATTATTTCGTCTTGCAACATTTTGTCTACTTGATTTTTTATTTCTTGTGTGTGAATTTGTGCTAAACGATATGGTCGAATGTTGACTGGAGGTATATTTGGGTTGTCTTTATTTGATGTGTGATTCCGGACGTACTCGACAGAGTATCACCGTCCAGGAAGAATAAGTGGGTGTAATTTCGGCAAATATCTACAATTGATTTCTTTTCTTCACTATTAAGATGATCCAGTTGGAGTTGATTTTGAATTATACTCAATCTGTCGTTAATAACATTTTGAGTGTCAAATGAATTTAGGTAGTAAATGTTGTAGTCGTTGGTATTTACGAATTCTAAATTTAGATCTTCTAATACTACATCTTTATCATTGGCGTTTAATACCGATATATACAGGGTGATTCGCATAAGGTGTGACAAAAAGATAGGGTGTGTAGGTTGGACCTAGACAAGCAAAAAATCGTATGGGAGGGGGGGGGTTCATTTTCCCCCGTTTAGGCGGGAGGGGCAATTTAAGAAAAAAATCACAAAAAATGGGGAAAAAATTATTTAAAAATAACGGTAATACCTACAGAGTCGTGCTATAGCATTTTGAAAAGCCAAAAACTGATACATTTATTGAAATTTTAAAATAAGTTGTTCAAATGAACAGTTTTTGAAATATTAAAATCTAGATCTGTATTGTTATAGGCTTTCTTTTATTTATAAAGTCTGTGGTGTATTTCTTATCTTTATAGTGGTATGTGAGGGTATTGTCTTTGTAATTTAGAATAGCATTACAATTTCGGAATAGGTCTTCACCCAAAATTCCATCTTGTGGCAGGGACTACGTGAAGTAAATGTTTGATTTTTACTCCTGGTGTTATTTCAATAGTCAAAAGAATTGTACCCAGTGTCGACGTTGGAGTACAACCAATGCCTTTTAACTCAGTCATAGTATTTGTATGGATCCAAAGGTCTTCTTTTAATTTATTAATTTTAATTAAACTCAGGCTTGTGCCTGTATCTAGAAGCATAATGCTATGATTGGTGATAGTGTCTTTAGAAATTATTTTAATTTCACTCTTGAAACTGGAAGCATTACTTAGGCAACCTATATGAGCAATGCGTTTGAGTTTTTCATATTGGTATTGTATACTTTTAGGATTTTGAGAATGTGCCTGTTGAAAATTATTCATATCGGAGCTCAATTGTCCGTTTAGGAAGTCTTGTATGTAAGTTATTTTTTGTCTGTCACTTCTATTTTGTCGGTGATTTTGATGTAGTAAACTATTTGTGTTGCTTGTTTAACTTCTTCCCAGGCATTGTAATTGTTATATTTGATAATAACATTATATGCCCGACCTGTTAATTTTGATTTGACGATGTCAAGAAGTTCAGACTTATCCGTTGACTCGGGAGCAGTGGAGGTTTTGTTTGATTCTAGGTCTACTAATTAAATAAACCTATCCAAACCCTTCGCACTTCCATCAAACTCAGGTATGAGTTTTATGGCTTGAGGAGCTTTGAAAGTCATTACTTTTTTGTTTAGTGAGCAAAATAAGAAATCAGACTCAATTGGAGTGAGAGGAGGCACGCGTTTTTTTGTTTTATGAACCGGGAGATCTGCTGGAACGCGGTATTTTTCTAGTTCTAAGTGAGATGTTTAAATTCAGTTTAGACGTGTTTAAACTGATTTGAGAAATTTGGACAAACTTGTATTGGGACAAAAAAATAGGGATGGGCGTATATGAATTATTACCCAAATGAAAAACTGGTTACAAAACAACAAAAAAAAAAAAAATATAAATATATACGTATGTAAATGTATGTTTGTATGTCACAAAAAAGAAAATATATTTAGAATATTAATATTGTATAATGTATTATTTCTTACAGTGACATTATTGATGCTGATACTGGTGTTGGAAAATGTTGTTGAATGGTATTGATTGGTTGATGTTCGTATTGATTGCCTCAGCGTGGCAATTTCTTCCTTCCTTCCTTCTTTCTTTCGACCACAGGAATTCGCTTACCTCTGTCGGATATTGTTCACTTTTTTTTGATTTTATGTTCACTATCTTTTTTATTTTATGTTCACTTTTTTTCACTTTTTTTTTTTTTTTTTTTAATGTTGTGCACTTTCACATGATTGAATTACTGTTCGTACGTATTTATGATTAGGTGTGACTCGTGCACCGATTAAAATTCGTTTTATTAGAAAAATTGACTTGATACACGACTGAAATTTTTAGTACATGTTCTGCCTGTATTGCAAGTTAGATATTTACCATTGTATATAGAAACTATAGTATTATTATGTGGACTTTTTGACTATTTTCTCCGTGCCAACTTAGCAGTCTCCGTTCCGAGCAATTTGTTTTACCATTGTGTGTAGAGAAACGAATGTTTCGCCACCATGCTCCTCCGGTCCAAAGCACTGTTAAATCGGTTCATGAACTTACTATAGTTTCTATATACAATGATATTTACACTCAACTGCTTTTATCTCTTTCTACAACCACTGGTATAAAATTTTTCACGAACCACTATCGTCGAGTGAAGCTTTTGGTTGCTGTATTTGCTATATTGCCATCGCATCTGAAGATGACTGATATAGAGTGCTACATTTGCAATAAAAACACTAACGAAGTTTTCGTTCCATGTGGAATTTATCTTCATACTGCCCATGCTAAGTGCATTGGATTAAAAGGAAAGGATATTGACAAGATCATTTCTACTCCCGGAATAACTTATTATTATGAAAAACATAGAGCTATATCCCCAGATACTCTACATTGGAAGATGATAAAAATTCGAAAGGCATTCAATAATTTGTCAGCATTTTTTGCCGATTTCAAAAAGGTTCTGGATTTTGATCCTTCAAGTGAAAAACTATGACTGAACGATTTATATCAGTTGATCCTGTATTTCAACAGTATTTAAACACCAACAAGGAACAAAACGTCGCCAACACCGATTTCCGCCTTGAATTGCAAAGTCAAAATATTACAATGCAGGAACCTAGTTTGCGCAATCGTTCCTTGAGTTTAAACCAACTTGAAGTTTCTGCCCCGATAACTATTAACAGTAATTCAAGTCCGATAAAAGTTTTAAAACGTAACTTAAGATCCAACTCAAGAGAAATATCACCCGGTATAACTATGCCGACTAGAAATAATGAGGTTGTGATTACGATTAATGACTCAAACCTTAATGACAAGGCATCATCACGTAAAAATATTGGACCGAGTACTTCAACCGATATCACTTTAAAAACTGTTCCTCTACCTGTATTGATATTTTTATCTCGCCTTGAATATGGTACAACTTCAAATGATGTCCTTAATTTCATTTCATCAAAACGAATCGATAACGTTGACATAAAATGTCATTGCCTAACTGCTGATAATATACCAGGACGCTTATGCTCGTCATTTAAACTTGTTTGTCCTTCAACTTCTGGAAAGGCCCTTCTGGATCATAACTTTTGGCCTGATGGAATGTTGGTGAAAGAGTTTGTGAACAGACAACATAATTTGCGATCCTCATCAAAAAACCGTTCAAGAAACTAGAAACACCTCAAACTTCAACTTCTTCAAATCTTCAAATATATTACCACAATGCCAGCGGATGCAGAACAAAAACTTCTGATTTGTTTACTTCCTCTAGTCATATCATTTTTATTACGGAAACCTGGTTTTATAAAGACATCCTAAGCACAGAAGTATTTGACAGTAAAATCTACGAAGTTTTTCGAAAAGACAGATGTATTTCTGTCGAGGATAGAGGTGGTGGCGTTCTTGCTGCTGTCAATAATTTATTTTCAATAATTAACTTTCGAACAAGTAGAATAATTTTTATTTTAAGTTATATACCTTCTGGTAGCAAATGAAATATATGTGGCGGCCGCTTCAAAATCTGCAAACGAGAATCTACAAAATCTACAAACTACCCGGCACTTCTGGCAACGCCGAATAAGAAGAAAATAACATCGTCAGTATTCATCAGGAGCCGCACAGCATTAGTTATTAATTAACTAATAAAATAACTTAATATTTCATATTTAATTTATTATAAGAAGAAATAAAACGTCTTTAGATTTGTGTACAAATCTAGTTCAACTATTTTATTGTATTTGGAATAACAAATTTCCTTAACAGGTTCTACTTGGGGAAGTGTGTCGGAAGAATAAAAAGGCTAGTTGTCTGTCGGTAGCTAAAATTGCTAAAGTGGTGACCCCGACGTGATGCCTTCTACATCTGGAGAAAATAAAACGGATGATGGCGTGCAACTCGACGGCGAGCGGTTCGAAGATGCTAGCAACCAGCCGTCGGAACTAGCCGACCATTACTATGCTCGCCTTCAGATGCCACCGTTCATTGAATCAGATGTCGACAACTGGTTTTTTCTACTAGAATTCTACTTCCGCGCCTCCGGCATCGCCCCAGACAGCCGCAAATTTGACACGGTTTGTGCGCAACTACCCATCTCACGCCTCACCGAGCTCCAACCCCTTATCAAAGCCGCTCCTAACACCGAAAAATACAACTACATCCGCACACAGCTCACCAACCATTTTGCCAAAAAAAAAAGGTCCCGCCTGATAGACTCCCGCACCAATTCGATTTCGAAACGCATGCGCGCTATAACCAGCCACCAAGGACCAACTCAGCTCATAGATCGAAACTCGCCCTTCGCCGACCTCATACGAACCTTCCCAAACATCACTCGCCTCGCACCACCAGGAGCATCGACCAACTCCGAGGCGTTGCATTTCATCGAAACGAATGGCCCGCCATGCTCAGCCCGAGCACGTCGTTTACCTCCAGACAAATTAGCAGCCACAAAGAAGGAGTTTGAGCTGTTAAAGCGTGCTGGGATATGTAGACCCTCGAAATCTAACTGGTCCAGCCCTCTTCACATGGTTCGCAAGGCTGACGGTTCGTGGAGGCCATGTGGAGATTACAGGAGTCTCAATTCAATCACAGTACCCGACCGCTACCCGCTCCCCTATCTCCACGATTTTGCAAACATTCTACAAGGTAAGACCATTTTTTCGAAAATAGATCTACAGAAAGCCTTTCACCAGGTACCGATAAACCCGACAGACATTCCAAAAACAGCGATCATCACGACTTTTGGGTTGTACGAGTTCACCCATATGACGTTTGGGTTACGGAACGCGGCTCAAACCCTTCAGCGGCTGGTCCACGAGGTGCTCCGGGGAATCGAGTTCGCCTTTTCGTATATGGATGACATATGCATCGCCTCAGCAAACATCAACGATCATCGCCGGCATCTGAGCGAAGTGCTAAAGAGACTGGCTAACCACAACCTGGCAATAAACATGACAAAATGCGTCTTCGGCCAACCAAAGCAAGAGTTTCTCGGACACCTGATAACGAAAGATGGAATCTCACCGCTCCCCTCTCGCGTCGACGCTATTTCACGAGTTAACCGCCCAGAGACGGTGAAATAGCTAAGAAGGTTCGTTGCGACATTAAACTTCTACAGAAAGTTCATGCCTCATGCAGCAGAGGTGCAAGCCCCCCTGTTGGCAATGACTCCAGGAAACCGCAAAAACGATAAGTCCCTTTTGAAATGGACCGAATGTACGAACGAAGCCTTTAACAACTGCCGCCAACTCCTCGCTAAAGCAGTGAAATTGTCACACGCGGTACCAGATGCAGAACTGTGCTTAGTGACAGACGCGTCGAACATAGCAGCTGGTGCGGCCTTGCATCAATTGGTAGACGACGTTCCCGAGCCACTTGGTTTTTTCTCCAAAAAATTTTCAAAAACGCAGCAAAGTTACTCTACTTCCGATAGAGAGCTAACAGCCATGTACTTAGCCGTAAATCACTTCCGTGATTTGTTAGAGGGCCGCAAATTCCACATAAAAACGGACCATAAGCCTCTAATTTTCGCCCTCCGACAGCGACCTGAAAAATCGTCAGCCCGACAAACCAACTATCTGTCACTCATAAGTAAATTCACGACCGATATACGGTACATTAAAGGAGAAGAGAACCACGCAGCCGACCTTCTCTCGCGAATCAACATGGTTCAAGGTAAGGACGATATTTACTCAAAACTTGCTAAATCGCAGGAAAATGACCGCGAGCTTCAAGACTTACTTAAAGGTAAACTTGATCATTCGATGCAACTAACTTTGTTCTCCTTCCCTCACCTAGCACAACCAATTTACTGCGATGTGTCTCACAATAGGGTCCGACCATTCACAACCAAAGACCTACGGAAACTTTTCTTTGACGTAACGCATAATCTTTCGCATCCAGGGCGTCGCGCGACAATTCGACTCATGACTGAGCGTTTTATCTGGCCAAAGATCAGACAACAGTGTTCGAACTTTGCAAAAACATGCATATTTTGTCAAAAAACAAAAGTCCAGCGCAACTCGAAATCAGAACTGAAGCACTTCCCGATGCCCGACAAGCGCTTTGCCTACATAAACATTGACATCATCGGACCTTTCCACCTTCAGAGGGATATCGCTGCCTCCTAACTGTCAAGGTGGCCGGAAGCCTATCTGATGACAGACATGTCAGCCATCAACTGCGCCAACGCACTCATCACAGGCTGGATTTCACGCTTTGGACCACCTCTGCAGATCACCTCTGACCAGGGAAGACAGTTTACGTCATCGGTCTTTGCAGAGTTTTGCAAATGCATGGGAACTAACCACACAATGACAACCGCATATCACCCGCAAGCCAACGGAATCGTTGAACGTTTTCACCGAACATTGAGGGCGGCAATAAACTGCGGTGACTCCACGCAATGGGTAAAACGCCTTCCACTCATTCTTCTAGGCCTTCGGGCAACCTTAAAAGAGGATATTAACGCAACGCCAGCAGAACTATTGTACGGTACTTTACTCAGACTTCCAGCTGATTTACTGGTACCCACACTTGAAGATCGTTCATAGTGTGAATTCATCAAGTTCCTTCGAAACACAATGCGCCAAATGAAACCCCAGCAGACAGCATGGCACACAAAACAACAACCGTTCGTACACAGAGACCTGAAGACGACAACCCACGTTTTCGTTCGAAATGACACTATCAAAGCATCAATAATTCCACCATACGAAGGGCCCTTTAAAGTTTTGCAGCGCTACGACAAGTTATTCACTCTTTCTATTCGAGAGAGGCCAATTAAGATCTCAATAGACCGCCTGAAGCCAGCGTACATCGATCCCGATCATGACAACACCACTCTTCCGCCGCCTCCAACTACATCAGTCGTCGTAGAACCGCCACCTCAAAAAACTTCTCAGCCATACCATACCCAGAGAGGACGCCCAGTCCAAATTCCTGGGCGCTATCGTTAGGGCATGTTATGTCTTCTGGGGGCCACTGTGGCGGCCGCTTCAAAATCTGCAAACGAAAATCTACAAAATCTACAAACTATCCGGCACTTCTGGCAACGCCGCAAAACCGACAAACTGAAGTCTACAAACTATCGATTTACAATCGGTAGAGGTCGCCTGCAACTGGCCAATCAGTGAACGCCACGACTCAACATGTTTTGGAGAGTATTGGAAGCCGTCAGAAAGAAAAAGAAGAAAATAAGCATCGTCACATCGTCAGTATTCATCAGGAGCCGCACAGCATTAGTTATTAATTAACTAATAAAATGACTTAATATTTCATTTTAAATTTATTATAAGAAGAAATAAAACGTCTTTAGATTTGTGTACAAATCTAGTTCAACAATTTTATTGTATTTGGAATAACAAATTTCCTTAACAGGCTCTACTTGGGGAAGTGTGTCGGAAGAATAAAAAGGCTAGTTGTCTGCCGGTAGCTAAAATAGCTAAAGTGGTGACCCCGACGTGATGCCTTCTACATCTGGAGAAAATAAAACGGATGATGGCGTGCAACTCGACGGCGAGCGGTTCGAAGATGCTAGCAACCAGCCGTCGGAACTAGCTGACCATTACTATGCTCGCCTTCAGATGCCACCGTTCATTGAATCAGATGTCGACAACTGGTTTTATCTACTAGAATTCTACTTCCGCGCCTCCGGCATCGCCCCAGACAGCCGCAAATTTGACACGGTTTGTGCGCAACTACCCATCTCACGCCTCACCGAGCTCCGACCCCTTATCAAAGCCGCTCCTAACACCGAAAAATACAACTACATCCGCACACAGCTCACCAACCATTTTGCCGACAGCCATCAAAAACGACTACGTCGAGTCCTCCATGAAATGTCGCTTGGTGACAGAAAACCAAGTCAGTTCTTTTATGAGATGGTCCAAACCGCTAAAGGCGTACTCAGCGAGGCCGTTCTCCTTGACCTATGGGCTTCACGCCTTCCTCAAACAGTACATGCGGTCGTGGTCACGCTGCAAGGAACCGCGAGCGAAAAAACTAGAGTGGCCGACGCAGTTATGGAAAATGTCGAATTACGACAACTGAATGCCATCGCACCCGTCCCATAGTTACCGCCGCCGTGTGAAACGCCAGGTCCTGCTACTGACGTACAATCATCCTCGTCAGATGTAGCCCAGTTGGTTCAAGGGTTTTCCAAACTACTGTCACAAAGCCAACGGTTGTCAAATCGACGCGATCGCACGCCAACTTGAGTTCCTAGCCTGCGCAGGCGTGCACCCTCGATCGAACAGTTCGACGACTGTTGGTCCCATAGGAAATTGGGGAAAAAGGCAACTAACTGTCGTCAACCTTGCAGAATGGGTCGCTCAGGGTCATCGAGTTTACACCAACAATAATGACGCCAGAAAACGCTCTCGGATGCCACTTCAGACCACCAGAAACTCTCGCACTCCATTAGGCGCCTGTATTTTCGCGAGAATAACACGAACTTGTCGTTTCTTATAGACACCGGTGCGGAAGTCTCGTGTTTACCACCTGCTACATCAAGCAGAAAGTTACGACCAACTTCAATGCAGTTGTTCGCGGTGAACAGTTCGCCCATCAAGGTTTACGGAGAGGTCACTCACGAGCTGGATCTCGGCCTCAACCGCCCATTCGTGTGGACCTTCGTCGTCGCCGACGTCACCTCTCCCATCATAGGCGCCGATTTCCTCAAACACCACGATCTAATGGTAGACATGAAAAGGTCCCGCCTGATAGACTCCCGCACCAATTCTATTTCGAAACGCATGCGCGCTATAACCAGCCACCAAGGACCAACTCAGCTCATAGATCGAAACTCGCCCTTCGCCGACCTCATACGAACCTTCCCAAACATCACTCGCCTCGCACCACCAGGAGCATCGACCAACTCCGAGGCGTTGCATTTCATCGAAACGAATGGCCCGCCATGCTCAGCCCGAGCACGTCGTTTACCTCCAGACAAATTAGCAGCCGCAAAGAAGGAGTTTGGGCTGTTAATGCGTGCTGGGATATGTAGACTCTCGAAATTTAACTGGTCCAGCCCTCTTCACATGGTTCGCAAGGCTGAAGGTTCGTGGAGGCCATGTGGAGATTACAGGAGTCTCAATTCAATCACAGTACCCGACCGCTACCCGCTCCCCTATCTCCACGATTTTGCAAACATTCTACAAGGTAAGACCATTTTTTCGAAAATAGATCTACAGAAAGCCTTTCACCAGGTACCGATAAACCCGACAGACATTCCAAAAACAGTGATCATCACGCCTTTTGGGTTGTACGAGTTCACCCATATGACGTTTGGGTTACGGAACGCGGCTCAAACCCTTCAGCGGCTGGTCCACGAGGTGCTCCGGGGAATCGAGTTCGCCTTTTCGTATATGGATGACATATGCATCGCCTCAGCAAACATCAACGATCATCGCCGGCATCTGAGCGAAGTGCTAAAGAGACTGGCTAACCACAACCTGGCAATAAACATGGCAAAATGCGTCTTCGGCCAACCAAAGCTAGAGTTTCTCGGACACCTGATAACGAAAGATGGAATCTCACCGCTCCCCTCTCGCGTCGACGCTATTTCATGAGTTAACCGCCCAGAGACGGTGAAATAGCTAAGAAGGTTCGTTGCGACATTAAACTTCTACAGAAAGTTCATGCCTCATGCAGCAGAGGTGCAAGCCCCCCTGTTGGCAATGACTCCAGGAAACCGCAAAAACGATAAGTCCCTTTTGAAATGGACCGAATGTACGAACGAAGCCTTTAACAACTGCCGCCAACTCCTCGCTAAAGCAGTGAAATTGTCACACCCGGTACCAGATGCAGAACTGTGCTTAGTGACAGACGCGTCGAACATAGCAGCTGGTGCGGCCTTGCATCAATTGGTAGACGACGTTCCCGAGCCACTTGGTTTTTTCTCCAAAAAATTTTCAAAAACAAAAAAACGGACCACAAGCCTCTAATTTTCGCCCTCCGACAGCGACCTGAAAAATCGTCAGCCCGACAAACCAACTATCTGTCACTCATAAGTAAATTCACGACCGATATACGGTACATTAAAGGAGAAGAGAACCACGCAGCCGACTTTCTCTCGCGAATCAACATGGTTCAAGGTAAGGACGATATTTACTCAAAACTTGCTAAATCGCAGGAAAATGACCGCGAGCTTCAAGACTTACTTAAAGGTAAACTTGATCATTCGATGCAACTAACTTTGTTCTCCTTCCCTCACCTAGCACAACCAATTTACTGCGATGTGTCTCACAATAGGGTCCGACCATTCATAACCAAAGACCTACGGAAACTTTTCTTTGACGTAACGCATAATCTTTCGCATCCAGGGCGTCGCGCGACAATTCGACTCATGACTGAGCGTTTTATCTGGCCAAAGATCAGACAACAGTGTTCGAACTTTGCAAAAACATGCATATTTTGTCAAAAAACAAAAGTCCAGCGCAACTCGAAATCAGAACTGAAGCACTTCCCGATGCCCGACAAGCGCTTTGCCTACATAAACATTGACATCATCGGACCTTTCCACCTTCAGAGGGATATCGCTGCCTCCTAACTGTCAAGGTGGCCGGAAGCCTATCTGATGACAGACATGTCAGCCATCAACTGCGCCAACGCACTCATCACAGGCTGGATTTCACGCTTTGGACCACCTCTGCAGATCACCTCTGACCAGGGAAGACAGTTTACGTCATCGGTCTTTGCAGAGCTTTGCAAATGCATGGGAACTAACCACACAATGGCAACCGCATATCACCCGCAAGCCAACGGAATCGTTGAACGTTTTCACCGAACATTGAAGGCGGCAATAAACTGCGGTGACTCCACGCAATGGGTAAAACGCCTTCCACTCATTCTTCTAGGCCTTCGGGCAACCTTAAAAGAGGATATTAACGCAACGCCAGCAGAACTATTGTACGGTACTTTACTCAGACTTCCAGCTGATTTACTGGTACCCACACTTGAAGATCGTTCATAGTGTGAATTCATCAAGTTCCTTCGAAACACAATGCGCCAAATGAAACCCCAGCAGACAGCATGGCACACAAAACAACAACCGTTCGTACACAGAGACCAGAAAACGACAACCCACGTTTTCGTACGAAATGACACTATCAAAGCATCAATAATTCCACCATACGAAGGGCCCTTTAAAGTTTTGCAGCGCTACGACAAGTTATTCACTCTTTCTATTCGAGAGAGGCCAATTAAGATCTCAATAGACCGCCTGAAGCCAGCGTACATCGATCCCGATCATGACAACACCACTCTTCCGCCGCCTCCAACTACATCAGTCGTTGTAGAACCGCCACCTCAAAAAACTTCTCAGCCATACCATACCCAGAAAGGCCGCCCAGTCCAAATTCCTGGGCGCTATCGTTAGGGCATGTTATGTCTTCTGGGGGCCACTGTGGCGGCCGCTTCATAATCTGCAAACGAAAATCTACAAAATCTACAAACTATCCGGCACTTCTGGCAACGCCGCAAAACCGACAAACTGAAGTCTACAAACTATCGATTTACAATCGGTAGAGGTCGCCTGCAACTGGCCAATCAGTGAACGCCACGACTCAACATGTTTTGGAGAGTATTGGAAGCCGTCAGAAAGAAAAAGAAGAAAATAAGCATCGTCACATCGTCAGTATTCATCAGGAGCCGCACAGCATTAGTTATTAATTAACTAATAAAATGACTTAATATTTCATATTAAATTTATTATAAGAAGAAATAA
This sequence comes from Melanostoma mellinum, assembly GCA_914767635.1. Taxonomy (NCBI): domain Eukaryota; kingdom Metazoa; phylum Arthropoda; class Insecta; order Diptera; family Syrphidae; genus Melanostoma; species Melanostoma mellinum. The sequence continues at coordinate 84,794,628 of OU612058.1, forward strand.
AACGTCTTTAGATTTGTGTACAAATCTAGTTCAACAATTTTATTGTATTTGGAATAACAAATTTCCTTAACAGGCTCTACTTGGGGAAGTGTGTCGGAAGAATAAAAATGCTAGTTGTCTGCCGGTAGCTAAAATAGCTAAAGTGGTGACCCCGACGTGATGCCTTCTACATCTGGAGAAAATAAAACGGATGATGGCGTGCAACTCGACGGCGAGCGGTTCGAAGATGCTAGCAACCAGCCGTCGGAACTAGCTGACCATTACTATGCTCGCCTTCAGATGCCACCGTTCATTGAATCAGATGTCGACAACTGGTTTTATCTACTAGAATTCTACTTCCGCGCCTCCGGCATCGCCCCAGACAGCCGCAAATTTGACACGGTTTGTGCGCAACTACCCATCTCACGCCTCACCGAGCTCCGACCCCTTATCAAAGCCGCTCCTAACACCGAAAAATACAACTACATCCGCACACAGCTCACCAACCATTTTGCCGACAGCCATCAAAAACGACTACGTCGAGTCCTCCATGAAATGTCGCTTCCAAGTCAGTTCTTTTATGAGATGGTCCAAACCGCTAAAGGCGTACTCAGCGAGGCCGTTCTCCTCGACCTATGGGCTTCACGCCTTCCTCAAACAGTACATGCGGTCGTGGTCACGCTGCAAGGAACCGCGAGCGAAAAAACTAGAGTGGCCGACGCAGTTATGGAAAATGTCGAATTACGACAACTGAATGCCATCGCACCCGTCCCATAGTTACCGCCGCCGTGTGAAACGCCAGGTCCTGCTACTGACGTACAATCATCCTCGTCAGATGTAGCCCAGTTGGTTCAAGGGTTTTTCAAACTACTGTCACAAAGCCAACGGTTGTCAAATTGACGCGATCGCACGCCAACTTGAGTTCCTAGCCTGCGCAGGCGTGCACCCTCGATCGAACAGTTCGACGACTGTTGGTCCCATAGGAAATTTGGGAAAAAGGCAACTAACTGTCGTCAACCTTGCAGAATGGGTCGCTCAGGGTCATCGAGTTTACACCAACAATAATGACGCCAGAAAACGCTCTCGGATGCCACTTCAGACCACCAGAAACTCTCGCACTCCATTAGGCGCCTGTATTTTCGCGAGAATAACACGAACTTGTCGTTTCTTATAGACACCGGTGCGGAAGTCTCGTGTTTACCACCTGCTACATCAAGCAGAAAGTTACGACCAACTTCAATGCAGTTGTTCGCGGTGAACAGTTCGCCCATCAAGGTTTACGGAGAGGTCACTCACGAGCTGGATCTCGGCCTCAACCGCCCATTCGTGTGGACCTTCGTCGTCGCCGACGTCACCTCTCCCATCATAGGCGCCGATTTCCTCAAACACCACGATCTAATGGTAGACATGAAAAGGTCCCGCCTGATAGACTCCCGCACCAATTCTATTTCGAAACGCATGCGCGCTATAACCAGCCACCAAGGACCAACTCAGCTCATAGATCGAAACTCGCCCTTCGCCGACCTCATACGAACCTTCCCAAACATCACTCGCCTCGCACCACCAGGAGCATCGACCAACTCCGAGGCGTTGCATTTCATCGAAACGAATGGCCCGCCATGCTCAGCCCGAGCACGTCGTTTACCTCCAGACAAATTAGCAGCCGCAAAGAAGGAGTTTGGGCTGTTAATGCGTACTGGGATATGTAAAATAAATAAATAGGGTGGCGCAACAGAGCGAGGAGCCCCTGGGCCTAGCGTATTTCTCACAACCATGCCTTGTGAGGGAATGGAGGGACCTACAATTTTTCGCCGGTTCCGAACGGCTAATTAAGAATACGCTTTTCATGGCAATGAATTTACTAACGGAGGACTTGCCAATTCCTCGCGAAAGGCGATACCCGTGGAAAAACATTTTTGCATTTTGCCTCTGCTGGGATTCGAACCTTGAACCTCTGGGTTAGCAGGTGGACATGCTAACCATTACGCCACGGGTACCACTGGGATATGTAGACTCTCGAAATTTAACTGGTCCAGCCCTCTTCACATGGTTCGCAAGGCTGAAGGTTCGTGGAGGCCATGTGGAGATTACAGGAGTCTCAATTCAATCACAGTACCCGACCGCTACCCGCTCCCCTATCTCCACGATTTTGCAAACATTCTACAAGGTAAGACCATTTTTTCGAAAATAGATCTACAGAAAGCCTTTCACCAGGTACCGATAAACCCGACAGACATTCCAAAAACAGTGATCATCACGCCTTTTGGGTTGTACGAGTTCACCCATATGACGTTTGGGTTACGGAACGCGGCTCAAACCCTTCAGCGGCTGGTCCACGAGGTGCTCCGGGGAATCGAGTTCGCCTTTTCGTATATGGATGACATATGCATCGCCTCAGCAAACATCAACGATCATCGCCGGCATCTGAGCGAAGTGCTAAAGAGACTGGCTAACCACAACCTGGCAATAAACATGGCAAAATGCGTCTTCGGCCAACCAAAGCTAGAGTTTCTCGGACACCTGATAACGAAAGATGGAATCTCACCGCTCCCCTCTCGCGTCGACGCTATTTCATGAGTTAACCGCCCAGAGACGGTGAAATAGCTAAGAAGGTTCGTTGCGACATTAAACTTCTACAGAAAGTTCATGCCTCATGCAGCAGAGGTGCAAGCCCCCCTGTTGGCAATGACTCCAGGAAACCGCAAAAACGATAAGTCCCTTTTGAAATGGACCGAATGTACGAACGAAGCCTTTAACAACTGCCGCCAACTCCTCGCTAAAGCAGTGAAATTGTCACACCCGGTACCAGATGCAGAACTGTGCTTAGTGACAGACGCGTCGAACATAGCAGCTGGTGCGGCCTTGCATCAATTGGTAGACGACGTTCCCGAGCCACTTGGTTTTTTCTCCAAAAAATTTTCAAAAACAAAAAAACGGACCACAAGCCTCTAATTTTCGCCCTCCGACAGCGACCTGAAAAATCGTCAGCCCGACAAACCAACTATCTGTCACTCATAAGTAAATTCACGACCGATATACGGTACATTAAAGGAGAAGAGAACCACGCAGCCGACCTTCTCTCGCGAATCAACATGGTTCAAGGTAAGGACGATATTTACTCAAAACTTGCTAAATCGCAGGAAAATGACCGCGAGCTTCAAGACTTACTTAAAGGTAAACTTGATCATTCGATGCAACTAACTTTGTTCTCCTTCCCTCACCTAGCACAACCAATTTACTGCGATGTGTCTCACAATAGGGTCCGACCATTCATAACCAAAGACCTACGGAAACTTTTCTTTGACGTAACGCATAATCTTTCGCATCCAGGGCGTCGCGCGACAATTCGACTCATGACTGAGCGTTTTATCTGGCCAAAGATCAGACAACAGTGTTCGAACTTTGCAAAAACATGCATATTTTGTCAAAAAACAAAAGTCCAGCGCAACTCGAAATCAGAACTGAAGCACTTCCCGATGCCCGACAAGCGCTTTGCCTACATAAACATTGACATCATCGGACCTTTCCACCTTCAGAGGGATATCGCTGCCTCCTAACTGTCAAGGTGGCCGGAAGCCTATCTGATGACAGACATGTCAGCCATCAACTGCGCCAACGCACTCATCACAGGCTGGATTTCACGCTTTGGACCACCTCTGCAGATCACCTCTGACCAGGGAAGACAGTTTACGTCATCGGTCTTTGCAGAGCTTTGCAAATGCATGGGAACTAACCGCACAATGGCAACCGCATATCACCCGCAAGCCAACGGAATCGTTGAACGTTTTCACCGAACATTGAAGGCGGCAATAAACTGCGGTGACTCCACGCAATGGGTAAAACGCCTTCCACTCATTCTTCTAGGCCTTCGGGCAACCTTAAAAGAGGATATTAACGCAACGCCAGCAGAACTATTGTACGGTACTTTACTCAGACTTCCAGCTGATTTACTGGTACCCACACTTGAAGATCGTTCATAGTGTGAATTCATCAAGTTCCTTCGAAACACAATGCGCCAAATGAAACCCCAGCAGACAGCATGGCACACAAAACAACAACCGTTCGTACACAGAGACCAGAAGACGACAACCCACGTTTTCGTACGAAATGACACTATCAAAGCATCAATAATTCCACCATACGAAGGGCCCTTTAAAGTTTTGCAGCGCTACGACAAGTTATTCACTCTTTCTATTCGAGAGAGGCCAATTAAGATCTCAATAGACCGCCTGAAGCCAGCGTACATCGATCCCAATCATGACAACACCACTCTTCCGCCGCCTCCAACTACATCAGTCGTTGTAGAACCGCCACCTCAAAAAACTTCTCAGCCATACCATACCCAGAAAGGCCGCCCAGTCCAAATTCCTGGGCGCTATCGTTAGGGCATGTTATGTCTTCTGGGGGCCACTGTGGCGGCCGCTTCATAATCTGCAAACGAAAATCTACAAAATCTACAAACTATCCGGCACTTCTGGCAACGCCGCAAAACCGACAAACTGAAGTCTACAAACTATCGATTTACAATCGATAGAGGTCGCCTGCAACTGGCCAATCAGTGAACGCCACGACTCAACATGTTTTGGAGAGTATTGGAAGCCGTCAGAAAGAAAAAGAAGAAAATAAGCATCGTCACATCGTCAGTATTCATCAGGAGCCGCACAGCATTAGTTATTAATTAACTAATAAAATGACTTAATATTTCATATTAAATTTATTATAAGAATAAATAAAACGTCTTTAGATTTGTGTACAAATCTAGTTCAACAATTTTATTGTATTTGGAATAACAAATTTCCTTAACAGGTTCTACTTGGGAAGTGTGTCGGAAGAATAAAAAGGCTAGTTGTCTGCCGGTAGCTAAAATAGCTAAATATATATGAAAATTGTATAGAAAATTTTTAATTTGTTAGCCAATTATGTTTACCTACAGATACTTTATTTATAATAGGAGATTTTAATATTGGTGATGTCGTTTGGACTTGGTCAGAAACTGAAAAAATACTTATACCTTCTAATGTCAACAAAGATTGTGAAATAGCAGTTATTGATTGCATGTATTCGCTCAACCTATTCCAATTAAGTTCTATTGCTAATTCTCAAAATAGACTCTTAGATCTAGTTTTTATGAACATTGAAGATGTTAAAGGTTAAAGCTACAGTATCCCATGCACCTTACTGTTTATTAAATAATTCGATTCACCATAGTCAAATATTAATTAACTTCAACTTGTATTCTTTTTTAAATATTGAAGCAAACCCACATAGATCCTTAAATTTTTGCAAATGTAATTTTGTTGCTATGAGTGAATATTTTGATTCTTTTGATTGGGATGTGGAATTCGAAAATCTAAGTTTAATCAGTATGTATGATCATTTCAAAACTATAATGAATAACGGTATCCCTAGGTTTGTTCCTTGCTCTGTTAGATATCATAACTCTAAGCCACCCTAGTACAATAGAAGATTGTTACACATAAAAAATCTTAAAAGCAATGCTCATAAAAGATTTAAGAAATACGGACATTCGTCGGACAGGCAATTGTTTTGTCAGCTGAGAAAAGATTTCAGTGTCCTCTCCTAAGTAAATATCTGCATAGTACTTATGTACTAAACATTGAAAATGGCATAAAGAAAAACTCCAAACAATTTTGGTCATTCATTAATGAAAAACGTTGCTCTTCGAGTTTTCCTAACGAAATGTTTTACAAAAATCAAATATCAAGCGACGTTAACAGTTCTGTTGAACTTTTTGCTCAATTTTTTGAATCTGTGTTTTCTGCCCCAGTTCGTCCTTTATTACCTGATATGGGAACCAGTCCGCTTATTGACCTGGGTGGGTTATATATTGAAATTGATGAAATCGAGTCGGCTATTAATAGTCTTAAACTTAATCCTAAGCCTGGAGTAGATGGAATTCCTACAATTTTATTGAGAAATTGCTGTAGCTCAGCAAACCTTTGCTAAAAATTTTTAATCTTTCACTACTAGAAGGTGTATTTTTGGATGATTGGAAGATGTCTTTTCTAGTCCCTATATTTAAGTCTGGTGTTAAAAACAATGTTGAAAACTATAGAGGTATTTGTAAACTTTCATTTATTCCTAAAATCTTTGAAAGTATTGTAAAATCTAAGATTGAGTTTCACATCAAGGAACATATAACAGAGTTTCAGCATGGTTTTGTCAATGGTCGCGCAACTACATCAATTCTGATGCATTTTACATCTTTTGCAATTAATTCTATTGAGAAAGGATTACAGGTTGATACGATTTACACGGACTTCAGTAAAGCCTTCGACTCTGTAAATCATTTGCTTCTTCTTATAAAGAAGTTAGAACATTTTGGTTTTCGTTCTTCTTTATTGATCTACTTGGTAGATCTCTAAAAGTTTGCCTTGACAATACTTCCTCTCGGTTGATATACTGCACCTCAGGAGTTAAACAAGGAAGTCATCTTGGACCTACAATTTTCATAATTTTTATTAATGATATTGTTCATCAGTTTAATCAATGTAACTTTTTGATGTATGCTGATGATCTCAAGCTTTTATTGAACTGTTATGAAGATTGCTTAAAAGCAAATAGATCTAAACAACTTACACACATGGTGTGTCAATAATTGTTTGATGTTAAACGTACGTAAATGTTTTGTATTATCTTGTACACGACCCCAAAATACTCTAATCCATAACTACTGCATAGACCAAGTCCCTTTGTTGAGGGTTACCAAAATAAAAGATCTTGGTGTATTTATCGATGATAAGCTTTCTTTTACCTATCACGTAGATTACATTGTTGCGAAATCAAATTCTCTTTCCGGATTTGTCAAGAGAAATTCTAGTGACTTCCGCGATCCTTACACTTTTGTTTTCCTTTATACCGCTTTAGTTAGATCAGTTCTTGAATATGCTGATGTCGTGTGGAGTCCGTCGACTATGCTCCATTCTGATCGTATTGAAAGAGTGCAGAGACGCTTTACAAAATATATATTTTTCAAATTGCGTTGGAATTTCGAGCCATCATATATTGCTAGATGTAAACTATTGGGACTTAAAACCCTCAATTCTAGGAGGCGCATTCATGAAATTCTATTTATTAAAGACGTATTGAGTACCGAATTATTAGCCCCTTCTTATTGTCCATGATTCCAATCTATGCTCCAATGAGAGTATTAAGAGAGAGACCTTTTCTATTCCAAACAGGGCATAGAACAAACTATCGCTGTAATGAACCAATTGCAAGATCAATTAAATCTCTTAATGAATTTTATCAATTTATTGATTTCCATATTTCAAGGGGTCAGTTAAAAATCATATTGTTAAATATCTTTGATATTAATGAATAAATATCACATCTTTTAAAAATATCTGTAGTTGTTAGAAAATTTTTATTTTTAATGTAATCTGTAAGCTAAGCTTGTTGATGAAATAAATAAATAAATAGATTTTTCGCTGACTATTTTTCTTTATTTTCTTCTTTTTTTTTTTATTTGAAATACTTTTTCATCGTCTCTTTTTTTTTGTTCACGACACTTTTTACACTATTACTTTCGGGAAAGAAGGCAGATGCTTTACACTTCTTTATCCCACCGCTGCCACCAATGTTAATCCGGAGAACGCAAGTAAACAAGAACAACGCTTTCAGTTTAACTTTTAAAATCAGAGTGCCCTTCTATTCTTTCGCACTCCGTACTTATTACCTACGATCGTCACTATAGGTACCGGGTCAACCACGAAATCTGGGCCACACATACTGCAACCACCATAATATGCAAACCATATGTGCGTGCTATTTCTCACAATTGCTTGGTCTGCAATGTGACACTGCACAGTATGTTCCTCGTCGCTTTCTTTGTTAACGTATTTCGGTTCGCTTGACTTGTTATTGTTGTGACATAACCAATGCATGACACACTTATCGAAATCGAAACTATACAACAGAGGTTGAAGACACCAAGAGACCCAAAAAAGTGGAAATACAATAGCTTCCAGGACCGAAGCGACCATCCAACTAATATTCCTCGCCCACCAACATTACAGCCAACGACCGTCAGCACTGCTCAAGCCGACGAGAACATACCAATTATTTATTTAAGAAACAAGTAAATGTTAGACATAGATACCTTTTTAATAAAATGTATAAAACCCGCCAATTTAACGAAGCAGAGCCCCATCTGTGCTCGCAGATTTTAAAACAATAATGTTAGTCTAAGAATTTATAATTGTATTATATCAAATATTGTAAAACAAATAAAAACGAAATCGAAACTATGTCGTACGTTAAAGAAGCGACGCGACGCGACGGGGCAATTCCTAAGAATTGGGTTTTTGGTTTATAGTTGAGTAATTGTGTGGGGCACAACAACATTGTGTGATGAGATCGCTAAGAAATTCTTGGGACCCGCGAAAAGAAAGGGAATTTGTGGATACACAATACAGCATCCATAACAATACGAAGGATTTGTCTAAATTTTTCTTTCTCTGAGTGAATTAATCTGCCAATGTCCTGATCAATACCCTGACATGATTTCATTTGCTGTACCCGTGTTTTCCACTCGATCATACACTCTTTGTGCATTTGAGTTACCTCGTGTTCAGTTAATCTCTCTGAAACTTTTTTCCAATTAATAAACCCTGAGAATACAATGCAGATGTGGCAGTAGAAGAGGGTTTCTGGTAGATCTTGCAACACGAACAAAAAATTGCAATTTATTTAGAATATAAAAGCCAAAATCTTTTTACCCTTTCGCAATCAGCAAGCGCCCTGTACCATATAGAAGATGTTAAGCGTCTGCCATTGCGTTCAGTAGATCTAAATTCAATGCTTTCGGGGGTGACTTTCTGCTAATAACACAGCCTGATTGCTAAAAAAGATCGTTGTTGGTCAGTAATTTTTTCCACTTCTTGCCAATTGCCTGGTTCCGTCAAATAAAATCCGGTTTTTTGCTGTTCATCCGACTCCGAGTGCGGGGACTTAGATCCTTTGAATTCTGGCTTTGTTTTATCTGGTTCTGGTTGCTCTTCGCACATAGATAAAGATGTTGAAGTTTGCATTGTGAAATCAAACTTTGAAAAATCTTGATCCTTTTGATCTTGCTCGAGAGCATGCGAGAAACATCCTCTATTTCAATATCAACTTCGGAAGATCCAGCAGATACTTGCGGATCACCCTCCGATCTTTCCACTTTGACTTTTGACTTCCATTTGACTGTGCTTCCCATCGCTCGCAACCACAGTTGCTATTTTAAAACCGAAAATTAGCTTATTATTTTTCACTTGCAACCTCGTTAGCTGCACGAGATAAGCTGGGTCCGGTAATGAATAGTGTGAAATGGTTTTATGCTCTTTTTGTGTGATGTTTGTTTTAGGGAGCTATGACTCGCTGTCGCACACACGAGTGCTGCAGCGCTCTATGATTTCTGTGGGCGAGCGGAAGCGAACTTGCCGCCCGGGCATGGGCCCCGGCTTGCCCCCCTAGATCTTAGGGCTGGTAAGCATATTGTTAAGTACGATATGGTTAGATATTTTCTTAGAATTTGGATTAATTATACTATTTATAGTTCTCCATTCATTTTTTGGGTAACTTATAGACTTAATCAGCAGAGAATTATAATATCTATCGCGACATGACTTGATTTCAATGTTGATATTTCTACACAAAGTTTTAAATCTTCGTTTCAGGTTGATGTTGGAAGGATACTTATAACATTTCAAACGTATTTTAGTTTTTAGTTTAATTTAACTAAGCAGTTCTGGATTGACGGCTTTAGTCTTTTATCGGTTTTTTTAATCAATCTTTCATAACCACACCAATCAATGTAAGATTGTAGTGTTTTGATAAATACGTCATACGCATTTGAAGCAAGGTTGTCTGATACAACTGCCATATTTTGCGCAAATCATATGGATTTGCATACGAGGTCACTAGTTTGTTTATTTAACAATGACGAATGAACGCAGCCTTAGTACAACGAAATATAAATCGACAATTGATGCAGTCCTTGCGATATATTTAAATAGATACTAGTCACAATTGTTCGTCTCCTATTTTAGTTACCATAGACCTTATTTAAGTATTGGAATACGATAATTGTAGAAATGATAATGGAAGAGATGAAATTGTGAATAAAAACTCATAAGTTTCATTGATGTTCTTCCATACCATATGTAATCAATTGCTGTTCGTTAGTCTGACTTAGACTCGAGAACGGCTGAACGGATTTATCTTATCATGGTCGTGAAATGTAGGTGGAGGTCTTGGGAAGTTTTAAAACGTAAGTTTTTATGAAAAAAATGAATTTAAATAAAGTAAAAGTAAGAATTTCTTTAATCTTAACTGTAATGAATAAAAAATTAAATAAAACAATGCTTTTGTTTTTTGTTTTGACAATGAGAAATTAAAAAAATTGTTGAAAGTTGAGATTTGATACTTTGTTTTTAAATACTTTGTTTATTTTATTGTTATCAAATTGTTCTAATTTTTATATGTTTGATTTATTGAAAATAAATTGTTTACTGTTCAGAATCTTACAGAATCTTAAAACATCAGGTTATGGGCCTCATCACGAACTAAATACGAAATAACGAAATTTGTATTGAGAAAAGATGTCCGAAACGAAATTCAGTATTGAAAAGCTTCGGGGAAGCGAAAACTTCGAAGACTAGAAATTTTCGGTTGAAGCTTATTTCCAAATGAAAGGACTTTGGACGGCTGTTTCTGATGGTATTGAGAATGAGAAGGATGCAACGAAGCTCTCAAACGCAAAATCGGAGCTTATATTGCTTGTTGAAACATCCATTTATCCTCAAGAAATTGGATGAAACTTTAAAGAAAATTGGACTTAAACAATCCTAAACCGATTCATGTATTTATTACAAGACAAACAGCACAGATAAGACTTTCGTCGCTGTTTACGTAGACGACATACTGATTTTTACAAACAACAAAGATGAAAAAAGAGTTATCAAAGAAAATTTGGCTAAATCATTCGAGATGAAAGATTTTGGAGAAGCTAAATTTGTGCTTGGTATGCAAATAACTCGCGATCGAGAAAAGGGAAAGTTATAGATAGACCAACGGACATACTTAAAGAATATTCTCAAGCGATTTAATATGGAGGATTGTAATCTGGTATACACACCCTCAGATATTAACCAAAAGCTTATAAAAGAAACTCATCAACAAAGCAAAGACGAAACTGACTACATGAAAACCGTTCCATATCAAAAAGCTATTGGAAGTATTTTATCTGCAGCACAAGCAAGTCGCCCAGATTTATCCTTTGCAGTGGGGGCTTTATCAAGATTTAATAATAATCCTTCAAAATCTCACTGGATAGCGGTTAAACGACTTTTCCGTTATATGTATTAAAGGAACAATAAACTACAAGCTAGAATACACTCGAGACATTGAAGGACGTTTAGAAGGATTTGCGGATTCTGACTGGGCTAGTGACTCAGATGACAGAAAATCAACTAAAGCTTATCTCTTTAAAAACCAAGGAGGACCTATTTCGTGGAATTCAAAGAAACAACCTAGTGTCGCTCTCTCCACCACAGAGAATGAGTATATGGCTTTAGCCTCAACATCTCAAGAAGCGCTTTGGCTTCAATCTTTACTGCAAGAACTAATTCATTGGAATCAAGAACCTATATTGCAATGCGAACATATCTAAGAACAACGTTTATCACGCACGTTCAAAGCACATCGATATAAGGCATCATTTCATTCGAGATCTTATAGAAGAAAATAAATTAGACGTAGTATATTTGAAAACTGAAAAGATGCTTTCTGATGTTCTAACCAAAAGACTCCCTGCTACAAAACATAACAACTGTTGTACTCTCATTGGCATAAAAGAATAAAAATCTAGTGAAGGTGCTGAAAGTTGAGATTTGATGTTTTGTTTTTAAATACTTTGTTTATTTTAATGTTATCAAACTGTTCTAATTTTTATATGTTTGATTTATTGAAAATAAATTTTTTACTGTTCAGAATCTTAAAACATCAAAAATAAATAGCAAATAATATGATGTTTGTTCCTAAGAATTCTTTAAATTTAATTTTTGACTGGTATGGTAAGAACAAAAAATAATTTTTTTTTATTTAAAGTGTTACTTTTACTATAATCCAGGCAATTTTTCATATATTCCCTGGACTTCCACAAGTAATTCATGATCTCACTAGCTGACGAACCCGTCCGGCGTACCCTTATATGTAGATAGAAAATCATATGTGCGAAGAGAAACATCACGTGCTAACCGCACTGATGACCAGCGAGAGACTATAACGAAAATAGTCGTATAAGTATGTCACAAATACGTTCTATAGTGAGTGGAAATGGAGTGGATAGGTTAAGAATGCAACGAGTTTTTGCCTATCAGACACAACAACTGCGAGCATGACCAAATGAAGTTGAGCGTAGTGCTGGAACTAGCAGCATTCTACCTTAATCTGAAAATAAATTATTGTAATTTGTTTTTGACAATAAATCGCTGACTATAACTATTTATTCCTATTTCATTGCGCGATTTACATAACCTCAAAAGCAGTCGGGAACGGGAGTGGAAACGTTAACGAAAGCTAGGTGTTTGTATTGAAAAGCCACTAAAACTATTAGTTCAATTTTAATGAAATTTGGAACACAAAAATGGCATAAAACCTGAGAAATAACTTCCTAGGCTAGATTTTCTTTTAATATTCTCTCGGGAACGGAAACATAACCGGGAACTTGAAAAATACTAGACTGCTCATAAAAATTCTTTCGCCGTTGGAGTGCTGCATTGACCCTGAGTACCATGGACTATATTTCATTCTTAAATTCCCACAAGAACGGGATTGAGAACGGGAACGGGAATTAAAAAACCACTGGATCGATATCAAATTTTTGTTGCTATTGCAATGCGACGTTATCCCCAAATAGCTTCAACAATATTTTATCCCCATATTCCTATGAGGACGGGACAGAAAAAGAAAACATGCGGGAACTTGGAGAGTTCTGAACCGATTACAAAAATTCTTTCACTCTAAGAGTGCTTCATTAAAATAAAATAAATAGGGTGGCGCAACAGAGCGAGGAGCCCCTGGGCCTAGCGCATTTCTCACAACCATGCCTTGTGAGGGAATTCATTTTCCCTGAGTAATATAGACTATATTTCATCACCATTTTGTTCTGATTTCAATACGGTTTTAACTATAAAATACGGTTACATAGACTATATTTCATCCCCATACGAAAATGGGGACTGGAAGAAATCAAGGAACTTGGAAAATACTGGACCGATTCCAAAAATTCTTTCATCGTTAGAGTGCTCAAATGCCCCTGAGTAACATAGACTATATTTCACCTCCACTCAGCTAGTATTTATTTTTCTATTTTTATAATAAGCAATAAGAAAAAACATCTCAATTAAATGTAATGTAAGATTTCCTGTACATTAAAATATTTACTGAAAATTAAATTCTGTTTTCACTTCTGTCGGCACTCCCCGAGTGCTTTTTTTTATTTATTTATTTATTTATTTTTTTTTTATTGCAAAAATTGCCTTATAGTACCTATAATCACAAGTAAAAAAAGAGGGTATCGTACAGAATCTCCAAGAAAAAAAATCCCCATCGATCAAAATCCCCAAAAAATTTTATCCACCTAGCTAATATCCCCATTGAGATAATACACATTGATGAAATTCACACCTAAACAATCTTTTTTGTCAAAATCCCCACGAAATCTGCAAATCCCCAGAGTCTGTGTACATATAAATTATGTGCATTTAGTTTTCAGAAAAACCTCTCTTTCGTTGTTTTCGTAATTAATAAATGATAACGATTTTGTTAATGATTTCGAAAATGTATTTTTATTTTAATAAACGTTACAAGCATTATAATTTTCATTTTTTGGATTACATTTGCTGTAATACATAAACCTAATATCCCCAAAATATATATATTCAAGTAGTAGTGAATCGCGCGCGCGATTTGATCGCATGATTCACTACTTGAATATATTTGTTTTGGAAATATTGGCTTTGTAGATTCTCTCTTTGGGGATTTTGGGAGTTGGGGATTTTCGTTTGGGGATTTTGCGTTTGGGGATTTTCGTTTGGGGCTTGTGTTTTGGGGCAAACGTTACCAACCCAAAAAAAGAATATAGGGTGAAATGGTTTGTCTTCTTGGCGTTGCCTTAATACAACACCAAAACCAAGGTTACTCGCATGACAGTGAACTTCCGTCTCTACTTTAGGGTTATAAATGCTCATAACTGGGGCGTCAATAAATTTTTCCCGTAAAGTTCCGAAAACTTAAACTTCTTCCTAAACTTAAATTTTGAATCTTTTCTTAAAGTAAGAGCAAAGTCCTTCAAAAGATTGCAAACTTTTAACATTCTTAGGCGCAGCTCGTTTACCATCAGCATTCGGTTTTATACCGTGTAGAGAAACCTCATAACCTAAATACGTGATCGATTCATGCATAAACATGCAATTACTAAAAAGATATTCTGAATGATTCTGATGTCCTATTAATAAAACTTCATACAAAATTTGAAAATGTTTAAAAAAAAGAAAAATTTAAGATTTTAGAACTTCTGTCCTAAAAATTGCTGGAAAACAGCTGGGCCGATCTTGAGTCCGCATGGAACCACAAGATTCTCATACTGTCCCAAAAGTGTCATCACGAAAGAGGTATACTGTATTGACTCTTCAGACATCTTTACATGCTGAAAACCACTTTTCAAATCAATCAGTGAGGAAAACCGTTTTCCCTTGACCTATATAACATACTAATATCTTCAATTGACGGAACTGGAAAATTGTTTTTTAATGGTAATTTGTTTATTTGTCGAAAATCTATGCATAAGCGCAGCTAAACTGATTTTTTTTTTGCTAATATTATCAAATTCATCAAATGTATCAAAATTCCAAGTTTCTTGACAAAAATCACACTCTTCTATGTCTAGACTATCGTCCTAGAACAACTGAACTTCTATTTGTGTTATTTTTGACTATGGACAAGCATACATCCGCTTATCTCAAATCAAATATCTTAATGTTACAAACAACCTTACCATAAATAACTTATTTAAAATTATTGATTCCCCCGTAGTCATGGATTGAAGAATCATCGATGTCATGAAATAAGGTTCTAGATATTATTTTATATGTAGGGTAAACGCACTAGTTGCCGGACAGTGTGTAAAAAAAAAATTGTGAGAACAGTTTTTAGTAGTTAGAAATTGAACAAGTAATAGTTAATTTATTGTAATGGAAAGTCATTGGTTTTGTTGGAAATATCACTAACTAAAACAATTTTCAAAAAAAAAAAAAAACTAATTTAATAAAATCTTTGCCATTATTTGTGGTGTCCGGGCACAAAATTGAATATGTTTTTCAGTACCCAGACATGCTGTCCGGGTACTAACAATGTGCGATTGTCATGTATTTTCAGTACCCAGAAAGGGGTTGTTTTTTAAAATTATTGTGTCTGGGTAGTGGGTACTAAAACAAAAGCGTTCGATATAGATCAGTCATTTTAAGAGACTTAATCATTGAGAAATTGGATTGTCTCTTAAAATGATTGCGTACGGGTAGGTACTATAAAACCAGAGCGTCCGGGTATTAAATTTTGCTGTCCGGGTACTAACGCAAATGGAACTTTTCTGAATTGTTATTTTATTAATGTTAACAATGATCTCTTTGCAATTTACTTGAACACCATATTATTGAGAAATGTCTATATTCTTACAAACAATAAAAGTTTCCGCGGTAGCATTTATGGTTACAAAATGGTTTGAAGTCAAAGCTGAGAAAAAAGTTGTCCGGGTATTAGTGCGTTTACCCTTTATATATTTTTGTTGCACGAAACTGATTGGGCTCCCTGTATCAATCATTGTTTTGGCTTCTAGTTTGGTTGTAATATATGCTACTATTCGTCGCTAAGTAACGTGTATCGAAAGATTCCTAAAAAATCTTCTAAGAAAGTAGTCCGATCTTGTTGTTTGGCGTTGTCGACGTCTTCTAAAATAGGTACACACAGCTGATTGTGGAGAATCTTTTATTACATGTCCCATTTTACCGCATCGAAAACATGAGCCTTTACCTCTCCGTGGCTTTGTAGAGTTAGTGAGCAAGTAGTGAGCACATGTCCGACGCAGTCAAAACATCTGGTTTTAGTTTTGGAGAAAGCGTATGCTTTAGGTTTAGGTTCAGTGTTCATAGTCTTAAGCCCAGATAATGATGGTTAAAACTCAGACGCCTCAGTTTCTTCATATTTTCTCAACATTCTCTTTAGGTCCACAACGCTATTGGCTATAAGTAACATTTGCTTGTTAGACATCGTATCAGGTATACCCTTAACTATGGAATTCATGACGTCTTGCTCCTCGATATCAGCTCGCATTTTCTTGCATGTTGAGAACATAACATATGAGCTGTCACGTGCTGTTGAGATTCGGTGATTAGAGCTGTTTTAAGATCGCTCCACGAATGACATGAAACAGATCGTAAAAATAGTTTCGCTGTTCCCTTTAGCAAACGTTGGGCGTATATAAAACACTTTGCGACATCAAATTTATTGATCTGTTGTGATTCCTAAATGCTTTTAATCCACCTCGTCACAGAAAAGATGTCGTCTCCATAAAAATTTCTCCTCGCTGTCTCTAAACGAAAAAGCTGAGTGATTTATCTCACCGGGTTGATATAAAATAAAAAAATAAATAAATAGGGTGGCGCAACAGAGCGAGGAGCCCCTGGGCCTAGTGCATTTCTCACAACCATGCCTTGTGAGGGAATGGAGGGGACCTACAATTTTTCGCCGACTCCGAACGGCTAATTGAGAATGCACTTTTCATGGCAATGAATTTACTAACGGAGGACTTGCCAATTCCTCGCGAAAGGCAATACCCGTGGAAAAACATTTTTGCATTTTGCCTCTGCTGGGATTCGAACCTCGAACCTCTGGGTTAGCAGGTGGACATGCTAACCATTACGCCACGGGTACCACTCCGGGTTGATATAATTAAGCCAATTTTTTTTTTTTTTTTTTTTAAGTAGACGAACTTCCTCTTTTTTTGATACATCAGCCTTAAACTGTGAAGTTGCTGCAGCACTACTATGCTTACTTCTTCAAGCTGAGAAGATTCTTCGAAACCATCAAGTTCGCCTGGTGGCAAAAGGTGTGCAATTTGCAGCTCATCAAGTGTCGTTGTAATCCGAACAAAGTTTGCGTCTTAGAAGGGTACGGCAACTTCTAACTGATGAGCCCATTTCCGCACCTGGGCGAAACGCATATAGGGGTCTATTTCTTTTTAGATCTCATATTTTTTACCAAATTGTCAACTCCAGGACAAAAAACACGACAATAACGAAAATTTTTTTGTTACTGTTCAAATTAATAATTTGAAGCTAAACCATGGCAAACATTTTGTTTACTTTTTATAATTGCAAATGACTTATATATTCTCTTAGAAATAAAATTCAAAGCGTCTCAGTGCAGTTTATCCTAATTGGAGTTGCATCGCGCGATTGAACGATGAACTTCGGTAGGTCGCGTTGCTTGTTGATAGTGCTTCCACAATGAGTGTCCTAATACCAGTCGCAAGATGCTCATAAGATCGCTCGACCAGGCTGCATAATTGGCGTCGCGCGACTATCTTATCAATTATAACAAAAAAACAAAAACGTCAAATGAAATATACATATGTATAAAAGCCGGTTGAGATTTGGCAAGTTCTACCACTAGTACCCAGAGCTGCGAATCCAACAAGGTATTTTTACCAATACACATTACATACATAAAATGGGGTTCACATAAATTTCACTGCTTAAATTGTCTTCGAATTCCATTTTCCCTTGCTATTTGCTAAGAGCAACGCGACGAAAATCAAATTGGTTGATTTAAAGCAACCAGACTTGTCATGGTTTTCGTTTCACCAAATTGTTATTTTAGTTCAAAATAGACACTGGCTAGACCTTCATCATAATTTTGCATTGATATCGACACATATAGTGCCCCATTAAGTTGTCCATGTGTGGAATTCGAACATAAGCTAGTAAATCTATGAACTGATTTTTGTCTTCGAAATTTATTTCGATATCCTCTTACCTTCTGACTTGAAAGACACACTTTCTTTTCGCTGCAATCCATCCACGAGCAAAGTTGTTCTTTTCGTTAACCTCTTCTGTGTGAATTTATTTATCTAAATAACCACGGTAATTCATTTATTTCTTTATTAATTTGTTTGGTTGATAATGTAAATTCTTTAGAAATTTCGAGAAGAACAAACAACGATTTAAGAACAGCTCAGCGAATTAAGTAGGCATCTATAGTAAAATTGGACGAAAATCCAAGATAAATAAATTGAATTTTTCCTCGGCCACGTGTAAGTAAATGTGGATTGTGGTAGCGGCTTGGTACCACTTAATTAAAACAAAGAAACTTTTCTTTTTACACGATATAAATTTATTACTAATACTAACAATGCCAAATATCAAGTTTTAAGAAGCGAACGATTGAATATGTTTTAAGTTCTCTATCTCTAACCAAGTAATGACGAATGACAATTCGTTCTCTAATAACCGGTCCTTGCCGGTTCGACAATATGAATCGGTTCGTATTTATTGTTGCTTATTCTTGCCACCTTGGGCGCTGGGGCGAAGCAGGGATGTAGCGAGTAGGTTTAAGTGTTTTTACTTCGCTACATCACTCTCCGCCCTGAAAAAGTTTTATTACTTTAAATTTAGGTATTTTTATTACAATCATATAAATTAATACAGTGAGTAGACTATTTAAAAATGTTCATTTGGCAAAAGGCCTTACAATTTTGCATATAATAAAAAAAAATTTTTAAATAAACGTTTCTTTTCTTTTATTCTTTTTAGCATAAATCGAAAGTTACGTGTTTTATATTTTGTTTTTCATCAACGTTGTTTGTATAAAAGGCTGGTTTAAGTCGATCAATAGATATTATGTGTTTTTTAGCGTTCATTAATACCGAAAACGTTTTTTTAGATCGGTCGATTACTTCGAACGGGCCCTTGTACGGTGGATTCAGACTTCCGCGGTTCACCTCCTCCCGCACAAAAACGTATTTGCATGTTTCTAAATCTTTGGGGACAAAGATATATTTTTGTTCACGGTTTCTTTTATGACACGGTCGGATTTGAGAAATAGCTTGTGTAATTTCACGAGCTGTTAAAGAATTTGAAATTGGATTTAAAGGCTTTGGTTCGACTAATTCTGCAGGTAAACGTAAGTTTTGTCCGTATAACAGTTGAGCGGGAGTAACATTCAAGTCGTCGATTATTGTCGAGCGAATACCAAGAAGTGTCCAAGGCAAATTTGAAAACCAATTTTGCTTATCTTCGTGCGACCGTAAAGCTTCTTTAAGCTGTCTGTGAAAACGTTCCACTAATCCATTAGCTTGTGGATGATACGCTGTGGTTCGAATCCGTTTTGTACCGAGGATTTCTGATAGTTCTTTGAAGGTGCTTGACTCGAATTGAGTTCCTTGATCTGTTGTGATCGTTTGAGGTACCCCGAATCTTGAAACCCAGTTTTGTACAAAAGCTGATACAACTGTGGACGCGTTAATGTTTTTGATTGGAATGGCCTCTGGCCATGAAGAGAAACGATCTTTAACTGTTAATAAATAAGTGAAACCTTGTGAAGGTGGTAGAGGACCGACCAAATCCATGTGGATATGTGAAAATTTACTTTCGGGGACAGGAAAATGTCCATGTTCCGAAGTGGTATGTCTTGAAATTTTTGATTTCTGACAAGAGATGCAGCTTTTAGTCCATCTATTGATATCGCCATTCATTTTAGGCCAAAAGTACTTTGCTGTTATTATTTTACGCATTGCTTTTGAACCCGGATGTGACAGCGTATGGTGGTTGTCAAAAATCGTTCGGCGGAAAATTTCAGGTATGTATGGGCGATTTTTTCCGGTGGAAGTTTCGCACCAAATGTCGACGTCGTTAATTGGGATAAATGTTTTATCTAATTTAAAAGATGGCGTTGCTTGCGTCAAAAGGACTTTAAGCTCTTCATCGTTTTCTTGCTCTTTAAGCAAACTCGGAATGCTGACATTTTGAAAATTTATCAACTCGACATACGATCGCGATAAGGTATCGGCAACGATGTTTTGTATGCCTTTGATGAAGCGAATATCGGTTGTGAATTCGGCAATAAATTCTAAATGGCGAGTTTGACGAGGAGATTTCTCAGTTTTCGAGCAAATTGCGTTTGTTAGCGGTTTGTGATCCGTAAAAATGGTAAATTGTCTACCCTCTACATAGTATCGAAAATGCTTGATGTTTTTGAAAATCGCAAGAAGTTCGCGATCGAATGTAGAGTATTTTCTTTCGGCCGGACTCAGACGTGTGGAATAGAAGCCCAAAGGTTCCCAACTATTATTATGGTATTGCTGGAGGACTCCTCCGATCGCGTCGCTGGAAGCGTCTACCATAATGCTAGTTAGCGCTAGAGGCTTTGGATGAAAAAGCATAGTACGCTGCGATAGATCTCGCTTGAGAACTTGGAACGCTTCTTCGCACATGTCTGACCATTCGAAAGTTTGTTTTGTCTTCGGTTTTTCGTTTTTCGATGTTTTTAAAAGTTCATACAAAATTTTAGCCTTAGATGCCATATTTGGCATGAAACGATTATAAAAATTAATCATACCGAGGAAGCGCTGGAGTTGTTTGATGGAGCGAGGACTAGGAAACTCATTGATGGCTTTAACTCGTTCCTGCGAAGGAATGATTCCACTTCTGGAAATGTTGTAACCCAAAAAATCGAGTTCGCTTACTCCTAGTTCGCATTTCGCTAAATTAACGTTGAGTCCGTGTTCCTGTAACCTTCGAAAAACTTTACGTAAATGCGCTTTATGTTCCTCTACCGACTGACTTGAAACGAGAACATCGTCCAAGTAAACGAATACAAACGAAAGATCACCTAAAACGCTATTCATAAATCTTTGGAAAGTTTGGGCACCGTTGCGAACTCCGAATGGCATTCTTAAGAATTCGAAAAGCCCGAAAGGTGTTATGACCGCTGTTTTATGAACGTCCTCTTCTGCGACCGGTATTTGGTGGTAAGCGCGAATCAAATCGATTTTTGAGAAAATTGTACAACCGTCGAGGTTAGCCGAAAAGTCTTGAGCGTTAGCGATCGGATGTTTATCTGGTATAGTCGCTTGATTTAACCACCTGTAGTCACCACATGGTCTGAAGTCCAAAGAATTCTTTTTGGGAACCATGTGAAGTGGTGAAGCTACATGTGACTTTGAGACACGACAAATACCCAGATCGATCATCTGCTGAAACTGACGCTTTGCGATTGCTAACCTCTCAGGATTGAGTCGTCGAGCGCTAGCTGAAGGGAGTTGACCAGTTGTTTGTATCCGGTGGACAACGTCATGTTTGACCGGTAACGTAAAGTCTGGTGGAGCCTTAAGCTCAGGAAACTCATCAAGGATAGCGCCGAATAAACTTGGAATCGAAAATAGTCTTGGAGAGCTTGTGTTCGCGGATTTGAAAAGACAGCTGACCTGAATATTAGTGCTTTTATCGACTAATCGTTGGCTTCGAAGGTCAACGGTTAGGTTGAACTTATGTAAAAAATCAGCTCCTATAATAGGGTGATCGATGTCGGCAATAACGAAAGTGAAATCGAACGCGCGTCTAAGATTCAAGTCAACTGTTAATCGTTTGCAACCGTACGTGTGAATTTTTCCACCGTTCGCAGTAAGTAAAATAAAATCGTTTGGTTCTCTGATATGCTGGCAGAATTTTCGAGGAATTATTGAAATTTCAGCACCAGTATCTATTAAATATTGAAGCTTTGTGTTTCTATCGCAAATAAAAAGACGGCGTGAAAAATTTGCCTCCCTCAAAGCCGCATTTGAGATCTGGCGAACTAGTTTTTTGTCAATTTATTTGCTTCGGCTTGAAATGAGCATGATTGCATTGAACAATTCCTCGCGTTATTCCCGAATTTTTTATGAAACCAGCAAATCGATTTATTTTCGTTTTGAGGCCTACTCTGCGAACGGGGTCTATCTCGATACCTATCCCTTGAAAAACTTCTGGACGCTCTAATAAACTTGTTGGACTTTGAAAATTTAGTTTCGAGTTGTTCGATTTTAAAAATTAATTGTTGTAAAAGTTCGGAATCAGAACCGGAAACTGGAGGCGAATTAACTTGGGCGATATGCGGAGCTGGTGAGGATTGATATAGTCTATCGGCTAAAGCGAAAAGCTCACTTTGAGTTTGAGAGTTCTCAACTGCCATGAGGCAAACGCGAATAGTTGATGGAAGTCGATTTAACCATAATTTCATAACTAATGGTGGGTTGACGAGATTATTCCCACTTGCCAGACTTTCCATACTCCTATAAAGCTCAGATGGTTTCATATCTCCGAGTTCAACTTTATTTTATAGAGAGTCCAAACGCTTTTCTTCACTATCCCGATTTCGTTCCAGCAAAACTTTTTTAAGGTTTTCATACTTTTCTTGCGCGGGAGGGGAAACTAAAACGTCGGCGACCGATTCCATTGTTTGATTATTCAGTGACGCCACTAAATAATCGTATTTTGTGTTGCTTGCACTAATATTTTTTAGTCGAAACTGCGTTTCGATTTGAAGAAACCATAAATCGGGACGATTATTCCAAAATGGTGGAATTTTGATAGATATTAGTGAAGCTTGTTGAATGGAAACGGTAGCGGCTTGTGTTAAAACCTCGTTGCTTCCCCCTGCGCCCTCGGTAGTCTTACTGTCGAGCGACATTTTAAATTTATCCAAAACCAATTGAAAAAACCGATTAAAAATTCTTTAAACAAATCCACTTAAAAAAAATTTGTTTACTCCAAAACGTTAAATTATTTTCGCGGTAAATTCGAGAGGAGGCGAAACGGGATTCCGAAACAACCGTATGACCTGTAAAATATGACGCTTTGTTACCTCTACACACGAATATATATATATATATACCGTAACCAGCGTTTTACAAAACCACGTTTCAAAAAAAAAGGTACATGCAATTCATATGTAATATATGGAAATGTTATTTAATAAGAAGAATAAAGAAAAATAGCGTTTTTACATATAATATATGGATATTTGATTTGATAAAGAGCATAAAGAAAAATAATCTTTTTACATTTTCTATAATTTATAAAATATTTTTTTTTTTTTTTTACTCACTGTTGTTTTCTTTTTTTTTTTATACGAAAAATTTGAGATTAATTACTGTTGCCTATTTGATTTTTGATGTATGTGTGGATGTGCTGCTCTTGAAGTTGGATGGCTGGGTGCTCCTGTTGTTCGCTGTATGTGGTGCTTTTGAAGTTGGATGGATGTTGGTTCTTGTTGTTCGCTGAATGTGGTGCTTTTGTAGTCGGATGGGTGTTGGTTTTTAATGTTCGCTGAATGTGGTGCTTTTGTAGTGGGATTTGGTTGGAAGCGTGCTTTTGTCGTTCGCTGGATGGATGGGCTTGTTCTTCGCTTTACAAAATGGCGACTATGTTCTACATAGTATGTATTTTATGTATGCGTTTTTGCTTTTTTTTTACAATAAAATGCCGAAACTCGGTGTTCGCTTTGTTTGTTTGTTTGCAAGGTGGCAAAAATCGTTATTTGCAAATTACTTCACTTGGTAAGTGGCCACTTCGGTTTTAGCAAAAATTAAAATGGCGAATATGCGGCCACTCCGCGTGCTCGATGTTAAATTTCTTTGCGTATATGTGCAAATATATTGTTTTCGGGGTCACCAATTGTGGTAGCGGCTTGGTACCACTTAATTAAAACAAAGAAACTTTTCTTTTTACACGATATAAATTTATTACTAATACTAACAATGCCAAATATCAAGTTTTAAGAAGCGAACGATTGAATATGTTTTAAGTTCTCTATCTCTAACCAAGTAATGACGAATGACAATTCGTTCTCTAATAACCGGTCCTTGCCGGTTCGACAATATGAATCGGTTCGTATTTATTGTTGCTTATTCTTGCCACCTTGGGCGCTGGGGCGAAGCAGGGATGTAGCGAGTAGGTTTAAGTGTTTTTACTTCGCTACAGTAAAATTACGTCTTAAAGTTCTTGTGTCCCAATATCAAGAGTCATCTCTCCCAACAGCACCTACAAACCTAAACACAAAAAATCACTGCTACAACAAATTATTGTTCTGGTACGTGGCCAAATTATTGGTTATCTTGTCATTCAATAGGCAGTGTGAAGTGACTTCCCAAACGAACCAAAGTGTTAGGTTTATGGTATTGTCCTTGAGGGGTCAGAAACCAACAGAAAGCTCTGTTCCTTACTGTACCAGCATCTGAATCACCACCTTCAACATACCTAACTAACCTACATCATCACCACCACCCCTGCCCTACTAGTTCACCAAATCGGAATTATAAAAATTGGCCGATTAATCCGATTGAGTTTTCTTGCACCACTTAACAAACAACTAATAACGAAACCCAGCTTGAATTCTTGCCACGTACGTCGTCAGATCCTCATGTCTGCGCATCCCAGTAGTCTACTAGTTGATCTAGACACTAGTTGTGAAACCTTTGCAAAATCAGCTTAAATTATAACTAAAAAGTGTAAAATCTAATTTGGATAATTTGTTTCTCATTTTTGCTATTACTTCTTATTAATCTAATAGTTCGACTAATACTAGTTTCATTAATTTAAGTGTTAAATTAGCATAATTGAATTGCATTTGAACTAGCGTTAACAATCGAAAAAAAATCTAATCAAGAGAAAACAAAAACAAATAACTAATTTTAATAGCAACATCAAGCAGATCATCGGTGGATGTACGTACATGTGCCTGGATGCTGCAATTTGTATAATCAGTAAGTACCAATTTATTTTGTTATCATTCCTATTGATTTCTCAAATTTTCTCTTAAATATTAATTTTAACATAAAGTCAAAGAATGACATCCAGTTGTTATGCAACTATCTCTTTCTTTATTATAAATTGTATTTAAATTTATTAGTAGCTTGAAGATTGTTTTTTTTTTTTCTTAAACGAATATTTAAGAGGACAAACTTATCAATAGTGAAAACCAGTTATTATCAATTATAATGGTCTAATTTAAAACGAGGTGAAAGAGTACCTAGGGTGGGAGTAAGGTGATAAGAGATGCGATAGGTGAGAGAAGTTATTCAGCGCAAAAGGGGCAATCTTTATATTTTGGCAAGAGCATTGCATGGAGGTGGCTTAAGCCACTATAGGATAAGGGCCTGCTAAGTAGCTCATTAAAGAACTACCGTCTTACCACCATGACGAAGGTGGACTGTTGTAGATGTTAAGTTTGTGTTTATTTTTTTTTCTATTTAGTTTTTTTAAATGTTTTCTGGCACGAATTTTATTTGTGTGAGCTAGGTACTGGTAGCAGCCACACCCACTCCAAAGCTTGAGCTAGCTGGGAGAAGAAGTGCCAGACGCTGCTTACCCAAGGAATAGCAATATCTTTTCCAAGGCTCATTACAAATTTTGGCGCCCAACGAGCAAAGGCCTGTTTTTAGGATGGTCCCATCTTGATTTCATGTCAAGTTCAAATTTCAGTTACGAGCCGATTAGAATAGATCTTATTATAAGAGTAGCAATCAGAGCGAGTTACTTTGTGTAAGCATTGAAGCCGATTTGAGTTTTTATTTGATCATCATCAGAGCATTTATGTGAATGTTTTTGTTTTTAGAGTTTTAACAGGTTTTGAGTTTTATTTGCGGAGAAGCAAGAGAGAAGAACTCATACGTTTCCGCAATAATTATTTCAATACCTATTTTGAATGAACAGTTTCATTTTTGCAGAGAACAGAACATGCTTCTTTTATTTTGATTTCGCAATAATCTTTAAAATAAAAATTTAACACACTTCAGTCAGCTTTAGTATTTTGCATGGCGCACACTTATTGCATCTCACTCGCATCATTTCCACCATAAAGTTACAACCTCACCGAATTATCATATGCACGAAAGTAATTATTGATTTATTATATTATTTTATTCAATTTTTGAATTAATTTTTGGTTTTGCTCCTTTACATGAAGAGAGATATACATACAATTATACATTTTCAAAATACCTATTACTTTTTGCCTGATCAAACATTTTTTTTTCTTTTTCTTATTTTGTGATACATTGTGAAACTACTCGATTACATTATACTTTTGAGAGAGCCCACCTGATTTGGGTTATGAATATATTTGATTATTGCGCTTAATAAAAATATTTTCATGCGTATTCCCGCATATTATCTACTAAACTTACAAAATATCAAACGGCACAGTGCCTAATATAATAAAGATAAACCGAAGGGCTCGGGGGGAAGACGGGGTAGGAAAAATTATCATAATTCAAGCTTTGGTCATGAAAGTATGAATTCTCCTATGCAAACAAGACAAA
This sequence comes from Melanostoma mellinum, assembly GCA_914767635.1. Lineage (NCBI taxonomy): Eukaryota > Metazoa > Arthropoda > Insecta > Diptera > Syrphidae > Melanostoma > Melanostoma mellinum. Next base: position 84,821,023 of record OU612058.1, read on the forward strand.
GGTTACAGCATATACCTCTTGGGAAAAATTCTGTAGGGGCAGTAGTAGACACGGAACTTTCTAATAATGTGAATCTCCCAGATCCCATTGGTTCGATTCGCGACTTCAATATTGAATCCGATCTTGCAGTTAATGTTGAACAGTTATCAAATTTACTAGATGGGGAAAACTTGCATGATCCACCATTTAATAACGAACAGTCAAAAAATATGAACTTCGCCACAGATGATTCACAAATGAAATCATATGTTCACAAATACGTAACACAAAGCGTTAATAGTTTACACGTTAAACTTATGTCTTCATTCCAAACTGCAGTCAAAAATCTTGAGCAGTCTGTCTTGACGACTATGAAAGATGTTTTTCATGATGAACAGCTTTTAAATGAAAAAGAACGTTTTTCAAAAAAAATCTAACCACAAACCAAACAATTCACGAAAAAATAAGCAAGGGTCATATAACAAGGTTATATCAGTTACATACAAGATCAAATGATCAGTTAAGTAGTAATTTTAGTTCAATGAATCTGCAACAACAACAACAACGAAATCAGCATTTGCATATTTCAATCCAAACATCGAGTAATCAGCTGCCAGCAACAAACTTAAATTTATCTAATAAAGCTAAAAACTCTTCATATACCTCTCCACTCCAACCGAACGACTTTGAAAATGCAAGGGGTCTACCACGATATCTAGAAATTAATTATCTAGAAAGTAAAAATCTCGAATATGAAAATCTCGAAAACAAAAATCTAGAATGGAAAAAATCTCGAAAACAAAATTCTAGAAAATAAAATCTCGAAATGCCAAAATCTAGAAAAAAAAAATCTCGAATGCAAAAATCCAGAATGTATGTTTGAATTTTTGAGGCAATGTTTAAAATTCGCGCGAATTTTAAACATTGCCTCAAAAATTCAAACATACATTCTGGATAACTTACTACTCCTTAACAAACTTAAAGTTGACAAGTAAAGTTATCAATCATACAATTGCACATTGCTACTCATGCACCTGTGAGAACAGTTACCCATCTAAACACATTATCAATGAAACTGTAAGAACATCCACAGACCACAGTAAATGTTTTGATTTTCTTATTGTTTGCAACTATTTTTCTTGCTCAGAAAATAAAATATTGGGTAAACTGATGTATTTGTGTTTTATTGAGTTTTAACTGTTAAAAATACAAAAAAAAAAAATCTCGAATTTTTGTTTTTTTTTCGAGATTTTTTTCTAGATAGAGTCTTTCGAGATTTTTGTTAATTCTGGATTTTTGTGGATTCGAGATTTTTGCGTTCTAGATAATTTTTTTTTTATTTTCGAGATTTTTGGCATTCTAGATTTCGTCATGATCCCAATGCAAGTAAGGTGTTTGGTGACCTTCGTCGCAAATTCGATCTCGATAGATGGGGCCTAACGTTCTACGGGACAGATAAATCTATCTCAATCGAAGACTTTATCTTTAGCACTGAAAAACTCAAGGAGAACTACAATATGCGATGGGAAGATGTTATAAAAAACATTCATCTTCATTTAACTGGCAATGCGCAAAATTGGTTCTGGCAATATCTTAGTGATTACGCTAGATCTGGTTGGAACGACCTTCGAGGTAGTCTATTACACCAATTTCGTTGTTATGAATCAGATTTTGAAATAATAAAGCGAATCATGGAACGACGTCAATTTCCAAATGAATCATTTGAGGACTACTCTAATGCCATACTTAGTCTACGAAACCGTTTAAGAGAACAAATTCGAGAACCCGATTTTCTTAATATCATGAAAGGTAATTTAAACCACAGACTTAATCAATACGTGAACCCTATGACACTTTACACATTTGAACATTTGCGAACCGAATGCAGGAAAACAGAAAAAATGTTAGTTTCACGAGATCCACTTCGTAGTCGTTATGTTCAGTCCACACCTGCAAAAAATGTTAATTAAGATGGTTCAGAATTTCTTTATTTTGCCGAAAATAACATTGATGCAATTGATAGCAAGAATCTTCCTTCACGGAATCGCAAATGTTACAACTGCAAAAAGGAAGGTCATTCCTTTGTTGTTTGTCCTTCTGCTGTTAGGAAGCTTTTCTGTTATAGATGTGGCTTGGAAGGGTAAACAACACCCCAATGCCCAACCTGCAACCCGAATTCGGAAAACGATAAACGGAGCGAGAAGATGACCGGGGAATCTCGTTCTGCTCAGGACAACCCGGCCTTAAGTCACATATTGTAAACCCAGATACTGAGGACCGTTGTTTTTCTAATAAATCTATGATTCTCAGACCAAAAATATTAAACTTCCATATAAAACTTATGAAGAACGACTAAGAAAATACAATGAATTGCGTGCAAAAATCTTTTCAATTGAAGAACTAATCTTTCTAAAAGGATCCAACTGATCAACCCATAGAAAACAAAAGAGACAGATTTACATGCGTTTGTTGGAATCGTCACGTATCACTATAGTGAAGGGCCGTAAGCTTTTTACCTAGGAATCCAGGACCAGTCCGTGGCCTTTCATGAAATTTTCGGAAATGTGTTTTGAATGGCGTATAGAAAAAAGTTAAAAAAAAAAAAAAATTCACCGCTCTCAGTTTTTTAATTATTTTTAAAATTTATTATTAACTTTTAGAATTTTATTTTATTTATTTCGGGTTTCTTAGATACGGTTTTTCAAACGATAAGAATGGATAGGTTTAGTTAAGAAAAAAAAATTTGTGTAAGAGGGGGGGTCTATACCCCTCCGTGTAGGCGAGAGGGGCAATTCTATATGAAATTTACTCCATTATTTAAAAAACTATTAAAAATCAACTAAGCCACTTACTTTCTCATACTTAAGTGTTTTTGAAAGCTATTGCTCTGTTCTTTAATAAAAATTTTAATTTGGGTTCACTTAATGAAAATATTTGGAGAGATCAAGCCTCAAAGTCAACATTTTGAAAAAAAGAAAATATTTTTTCTTAATTAATTTTTTTTTTTCATAATTTTGCCCCACAAAGGGCCATTTTTTCTTTCCATGTTCAATGCTTTTATTAATATTAACTCAGAGCAAAAAACCGAACAGAAAAGTTTTTCTGGGTTTAAGAGAAATTAAAAAAAAGCGAAAGGTACTTTTTTCCAGAAAACAAAATGTCGTCAATTTCCCGCTAATTGAACTTTTTTCCTGGAAGTGAAATATGAAATCTGTCTTAAATAGCATATATAAAAAAATTTTAAATAAAAATTTGTATGATCTTAATTTTAATACAAATTATAAATAATTATAAAAATTTTAGAGTTATCTTCTAATAATATTAGTTTTAAGTTAAGTTTTAAAACAAAGACCTATAAATTGGTCTGAAAGGACATCACATATACTGATTTGTACTCTAGATGCTATTTCTTGTCAAACGTGTTGATGAATCCAAAAAAATATGGTTTTTTGCCAAATAAATACTCGCGAATTTTTCTACGTGCATTCAGTATGCAAACAAACATATATCAATAAGGGATGCATCAATTCTTATATAAAAGAAAAAACTACACATCAGCATGCTCCCCACCTAAAAAAAACTTCGAGCCATTAATTTAACTGATTTAAGTCTCTTTGAAAAATTCAAAATTTGGCAAAAAACCACATTTTTTCGGTGTCATCAACTCGTTTGACAGGACACAGCATTTAGAGCACAAATTAGTATATGTGCTGTCCTTTGAGACTAAAGTAAAAGTTTGTAATAGGTCTTCGTTTTACAATTTAACTTAAAACTAATATAATTAAAAGATAACTCTAAAATTTTAATAATTATTTAAAATTTATATTAAAATTAAGATCATGCAAATTTTTTTTTTTTTAACTTTTTTTTATATGCTATTTAAGGCACATTTCATATTTCACTTCCAGGAAAAAAGTTCAATTAGCGGGAAATTAACGACATTTTGTTTTCTGGAAAAAAGTACCTTTCGCTTTTTTTTAATTCTCTTAAACCAAGAAAAAATTTTCTGTTCAGTTTTTTGCTTTGAGTAAATATTAATAAAAGCATTGGAAAGCATGGAAAGAAAAAATGGCCCTTTGTGGGGCAAAATTATGAAAAAAAAAATTATGAAATTCAAAATGTTGACTTTGAGGCTTGATCTCTCAAGAAGTTTTCATTAAGTGAACCGAAATTAAAATTTTTATTAAAGAACAGAGCAATAGCTTTCAAAAGCACTTAAGTATGAGGAAGTAAGTGGCTTGGTTGATTTTTAATAGTTTTTTAAATAATGGAGTAAATTTCATATAAAATTGCCCCGCTCGCCTACACGGAGGGATATAGACCCCCCCCCCCCCCCCTCTTATACAACTTTTTTTTGTCTTGACCAAACCTATCCATTCCTACCGTTTGAAAAACCGTATCTAAAACATCCTAAATAAAAATAATTAAAAAATTGAGAGTGGTGAAATTTTTTTTTTTAAACGCCAATCAAAATACATTTCCTGAATTCCTAGGTTTTGTCTTTTTATGTCTAACGTTCCTCCACTACTACAGAGTTTATTAATCCACGTCCTTATGCGGACGTACAAATAGGGAATGAAATTGTGAGAGGCCTTTTAGACAGTGGCGCTTCTGCGTCCTGTCTTGGTAGTGGATGTGAAGATTTTATAAAACACAATAAATTAAAAATCGTTCGACTAGAATCGGGAATAAGAACAGCTGATGGTACCAATCAAAAAATTATAGGATGGGTCAATGCTCCAATAAACTACAAAAATAATACACACTGTGTAGAGCTTAATCTAGTGCCATCGTTAACACAACCCTTGTAATTGGGTATCGATTTTTGGCTGACCTTTGAAATAGCTCCGTATCTGATTTCAGAAATTACAAACGATGTTTCAATAGCTTCGAATCCTTTACAACACGATTTGAATCTCAATCAACGAAAGGCTTTGGAGACTGTTGTCGACAAATTTCCATCGTTTGCTAAAATGGGGCTGGGTAAGGCCACGGTTGATGCCCACATTATTGACACAGGTGATGCTGAACCACTGAAACAACGGCATTACCCAGTTTCGCCAGTTATCCTTATCAAGTCTCTCATAAATGAAGAGATCGACCGAATGTTGTCATTAGGCATCTTTGAAGAAAACCAGAGCCCATGATCTTCACCTGTGGTTTTGATAAGGAAGCCTGGGAAAAATCGTCTTTGTATCGATTACCGGAAGGTTAATGCTTTGACAAAGAAGGATGCGGTAGATAGACGCGGTGTTAAGTCGTCTGGGTGATACACATTTCATATCAAGCATTGACCTAAAGGATGCCTATTGGCAGATACCTCTTGACGGAAAATCCCGCGAAAAAACTGTATTTACCGTCCTAGGCAGGTCATTACTGCAGTTCACGGTGATGCCATTTGAAACATGCGACGCGCCAGCCCGAATGTGTCGCGTTATGGATAAGGTCATACCTTCGGCTTTAAGAGAATTTGTATTCGTCTATATTGATGATTTGCTGGTTATATCTGCAGATTTTGATACTAATTTGCGTCGGCTCGAGGCTGTTGCACAGTGCCTTCGTAATGCAAACTTAACGATCAATATAGAAAAATCCAAACTTTGTTTCCGAGAATTAAAGTTTTTGGGATATATTGTGGGAAACGGACATATGAAAGTTGATCCGGATAAGGTATAGGGTATATCTGACTTTCCTTTGCCGAAAAGTGTCAAACAGGTTCGGTGATTCCTCGGTATGTGCGGTTGGTACCGCCGTTTCATAACTTTGCAACATTAGCCGCTCCCGTAGCAGACACGTTAAAGAAGAGTAATTTAAGATTTGAGATGTCCCCTCACTGGCCTATGATTTTGTTATCGAACACAGGAAAGGATCCGCGAACGTAGTTCCTGATGCATTATCTAGGGCTCTCATAGAAAGTTTGGATGTGGCTGAGCGGAACACGATTCCAATTGACCTTAAATCAGATCACTTTAAAGATAACGATTTATCTATCATTTATAAAGAAAATTCAAGAAAACTCAGAAAGCGATTCCGATTGAGGGTGACAATTGCGTTTATAAAAGGTTTTTCCATTCAGATTCCGACGTGGACAAAACAGATCATCAATGGCGCCTATGGGTACCAAATGGAATTACGGAAAACCTTGTTTCATCCGCTCATGAACCTCCAAATTGTGCCCACGGTGGTATTGTCAAAACGTTGGAAGACTTCGCCAATTTTTTTTCCGGCCAAAAATGACTAAGGACGTTAAAAATTTTGTAAATAGCTGCACCGTGTGTAAAGAAAGTAAACGATTAAGTTAGATATTCAAGCCACCGATGACTACCCTTAAAACATTTGACAGACCATTCCAAAAAATATATATAGACTTTATGGGTCCATATATACGGTCCAAGAGAGGGAATCTCTACTTGTTTGTTTTGGTTGATCATCTCACAAAGTTTGTTTTATTAAAGCCAATGCCAAAGGCAAATACAAATTGCGTGATTAATTTTCTTGAACAATCGGTTTTTAGTGTATTCGGATTTCGGAATACCAGAGTATGAGCACTCAGATAATGGAAAGCAATTTGTCTCTAACCAGTTGCAACAGCATCTCGAAAATTTAGGAATTCGTCACATTAAAACCGCTCAATATTCACCACAGTTAAATGCTTCTGAGCGCGTGAGCCAGTTGATACTCTCATTCATTCGATCGTATCTGAAAAATGATCACCGCGAATGGGACAAACACATCCCAGATGTTCAGCAGGCGTTGTGTTCTTCTGTCCATCAGTCAATTGGCTTAACTCCGTATTTTTCCTTGTTCGGAAACCAAATGATAACACACGGAGATGTACCCACTCATTCGCCAACTCAATTTGTTGAACGACGAAGAATTTATGTCTGTCAAGAAAAATGATCGTATAGCTCTGATTAGAGAAAACCTTCAAAAGTATTTGAAAAAAGCTTTTGAGAAACATTCTAAGGTATATAGTTTGAGGTCCTCCGATAAGAAATTTCTGCCGGGCCAAGTACTCTTCAGGAAAGGTTGAAAAACCATCCGGGGAAGGGGGAACATCCACTATCCTAGACGCTACAGCCAGTGAAAAAGGTGCAATCGCCTACACTGGTAGTACACGACCTCCAAATTTGGTGGAACTGCCCGTGGCGAACGAAGAAGAAGCAGTGAATTACTGTGTACGCTCTTATTGCCACGCCAGCACTTCACCGAACGCGGAAACAAGTGCCCGTAAAACTGACCGTGCAACAGTGAATCTCTGTTGCACTCCCAATCCCACAACCCAACCCCACCTTCCTGAGTGCACGGAGGGGTCTGTTCCAACTCACGGCGCCGTGAATTACGATCCGACGGAGAGGAAGAACCCCCCCCCTCACGAGCATGAAGGCAATTTCCCTTCCCTCTGGGAGTGGCGCTGAAATATGCTCTGCTAACAGTGGGGAAGAGAAGCACCCAAGTCGTAGAGAACGACGAAATGCAATGAGGCTCGTCAAGGTCATTGGTGAAACACCAATGAGCAAGAGGGCTTCTGATGCTGACGCCAAACTCTCGTGGGCTAAGAGCATTATTGCCAAAATCCCCCCCAACGATTCCTCTAAAAGAAATCGATCCTGCGAAGGAACCATTCCGGAACCTAAGCGTACCAAGGTGCAGACCAGCACCTCCACCAGAAAAGACTTGTCCTTTAGCGAAGTGTTAAAGGACAAAACTATAGTAGCCATAATTGACAGGAGCAATGCAGATGGCGCGATCTCTTTTGACCAGTGGACAATGGTCATGAACAAGCTCCAGGCCTCCTATTGGACTCTCATGATGGAGAATCCAGGGGAACCTGCAACCTTTGAGGACGCAGGGTGGTACCAGGGGCGAGTCAAACTTATTGCCTTTGAGGGAGAGAGATCGTGCAATCTGTATAAGCTTGCAGTCAGCCGCCTAGTAGATCTCTGGCCTGGTGCAAAGTTCGAGGTTGTTGCTAAGGAGGAAATCCCGTGCAGACCAAGAGCTCGTATTAGACTACCAGCAGAACTCTCCGACAAAGAAATCATCCTCAAGATGATCCAATTTGGCAACCCATCCCTACCGACTCATGACTGGAAGGTAGCAAAGTTAGAGGAACCTGACGGCCCCCACAGATCGGCTATTATAGTCATCAATAAAGAGTCGATGGCCCCTCTAGCTGCAACCCAGGGAAAGATTAGGTTCGGATGGGCGACCATTCCTCTCAAAATTTACAAAAAAGATGAAAGCGCAAACGCTCCTCCAAACACAATAAGTATGGAAAGTTCCGAAGGTGAAAAACTCCCTGAGATGGAAGCTGATCCCTCTAGTGCTTCCTCCGTAACATCCGAAGAGGATGAAACCGACTCAATGTCCGAAAACGGCCTAAAGGAAGATGATCTGTTACGATCAACTTCAGGAAGTGAGTCCGAAGACGACCTAAACCGAACCGTGGTGGGGGTTAGTCTGCTTAGCTGTTGCCAAGATGGTGCAGTTAACACAGATTAATCTCCAACACTCCAAACAGGCCTCGGCCTCCCTTCTTCTCCGCCTGAACAAAAGAGGGGAAGATGTTGTCCTTATCCAAGAGCCATGGATCAACAAATCTATCGTTCATGGACTAAGGGCTCCGGGATATACTCAACTATATGTTAAGGACAAAGGTGAACCCAGATCCTGCATATTGGTAAGAAGTAGCACTAATGTATTTTTACTCCCTGATTACAGCAATTGTGATGTAACCACTGCAAGATATCAAACCAGTGATAACACCTACTGGTTGGTATCAGCATATCTCGGCCATGACCAGCCTGGCTCTCCTCCAGGCGAATTAATGAAAAAGATTGTCGCTGCAGCAGTACGGCAGAAGATCTGCCTCTTCATTGGATGTGACGCAAACGCGCATCATACAGTATGGGGAAGTACTGACATAAATGAAAGGGGTGAGTCACTTTTTGATTTTATTTTAAGTACTAACCTTATAGTAAACAACACTGGCAATGAACCAACATTCATTACCAGAAATAGACAAGAAGTTCTAGATATAACTCTTGTCTACGACTCGGTTCATCATAGGATCACTAATTGGAAAGTATCGACTGAACACTCCTTTTCGGATCATAGATACATTCAATTTGATCTTAATGAGGAGCCTCCTAAGCAACCAATCTTCCGAAATTACCGGAAAACTGATTGGGAAAAATATCGGGTAACTTTGAAAAAGTTTATTAAACCTGAACTTTTACAAAACCCTACAAACAAACATGATCTAGACAAAAAAGTCAATGATCTTACCACTGCCCTTAACTATTCACTGCAGAAATCCTGTCCTCTTATAAAAATAAGAGGAAAACAGAAACCACTGTGGTGGAGCTCGGGGCTAGAACCGCTCAGGAAAGAATGTAGAAAATTCTTCAACCGAGCTAAACAATCTAAAAGTTTAAAAGACTGGGACTCCTACAAGGAATCCCTCAAAACTTATAAATATCAACTGAGGAAAAATAAAAGAACTTCCTGGAGAAACTTCTGTGGAAAAATAGAAGATACTTCAGAAGCTTCTAGATTAAGAAAAATCCTCTCAAAAAGTCCGACCATGCCTAGCAGTCTGAAAACAGCTGACGGCTGGACAGAATCCTGCGAAGAAACGCTCAATCTGCTTCTGGACACTCACTTTCCAGGTAGCTCCAAGAACTTATGTAACTATGATTTCACAGAATCAGGTAACATAATAACTAACACCCCCGATCTGATTAAAAGGGAAAAACTAACTTGGGCCATTAACAGCTTTGACCCATACAAATCCCCTGGTCCTGATGGTATAATTCCAGCCGAACTTCAAAAGGCCGCGGACATTATTATCCCTGTCCTCGAAGTAATTCTTATCGGCTGTATCACCTTGAACTATATCCCCACGCAGTGGCGAGAGGTCAAGGTTGTGTTTATACCCAAGGCTGGGAAATCATCCCACGTAAATCCGAAAGATCTCCGACCAATGAGTCTATCATCTTTCCTTCTTAAAACTTTAGAACGACTGATCGATATCCACCTGCGTATAGCTATAGATCCAAAATTGCTATCTACAGCACAACACGCCTACTGTAAGGGAAAATCTGTAGAAACGGCCTTACACACCTTGGTTCGTACTATAGAATATTCCCTCCATCACAAAGAATTCACTCTGGTCGCTTTCCTCGACATAGAGGGCGCCTTCAATAACGTCAGCAACTCAGCAATTACAAAGGCACTGACGAAGCTCAAAGTAGATGGTTCTATAGTAGAGTTGATAAATCTAATGCTAAAAAGCAGGAGAATTAACTCTACTCTAGGAAACTTCTCTGCAAAGAGATCTGTCAGTAGAGGAACACCGCAAGGCGGAGTCCTATCCCCTCTTCTATGGAATCTAGTCGTCAATGAACTTCTAGTTGACCTAGAAGCTGAGGGATTCAAAGTGATTGCTTATGCAGATGACGTCTCCATTGCGGTATCCGGCAAATATGCTCACGTCCTTATGGATCTGATGCAAACCGCTCTAAACAAACTAGTAAAATGGGCGAGAAAAAGTGATCTAGGGGTCAACCCTCAGAAAACCAAACTCGTTCTCTTCACCAGGAAATATAAAATTCCTCAACTAACAACTCCATCAATAAATGGAATCCCACTTCAACTCTCCAACGAAGTTAGATATCTAGGTATTATCCTAGACAAAAAGCTAAACTGGAAAGCCAATATAGAGGAAAGAATCAGGAAATCTACCGTAGCCCTGTTTTCCTGCAAAAAAGCCATTGGCACTAAATGGGGTTTCTCCCCCCAAATCACCCACTGGCTCTACACCGCAGTCATCAGACCAATACTCACATACGGAGTAGTGGTATGGTGGACCGCTCTGGATAAAAGGACCTACTGCGATAACTTAAGCAAGGTCCAACGTACAGCTTGTTTATGTATTAGCGGAGCACTGAGATCAACACCCTCAGCTGCCCTAAACATACTCCTTAATCTCATACCACTAGATATCTTCAGCAAACAAATGGCCGCTAGTGCAGCCATTCGTTTGAGAGCTATCTCCCAATGGACCGATAACAACATCGGTCACGCTACAATCTTGAGTTTATTCAGATCAATCCCATGCCACTCCGACTACACCGTCCCCCAACTGGTTTTCGATAATAAGTTCCAAGTCTCAATCCCACCAAGAATGGCCTGGGAAGACGAAGAACTTTTGAGAGATGATTCAATTCACTTCTATACAGATGGGTCAAAGACAGAAGAAGGGGTCGGCTACGGAGTGTACTCAAACCGACTTAACGTAAGTCTCTCATTCCGCCTCCCTAACCATTGTAGCGTGTTCCAAGCGGAAATTCTGGCGATCAAGGAGGTCCTATCATGGCTAAAAGAAAACGTGATATCCTCAACGAATATCCGGATTTTCTCTGACAGTCAAGCAGCCCTCAAATCACTCGGTGCCGTTTCCACGAACTCAGTAACCGCCCTTAACTGTCGCCTATCTCTTAGGGAGATGGCTGAACAGTTCAATATTCACCTTATTTGGGTGCCGGGGCACAGAGATATCGTGGGTAACTGCAAAGCCGATGAACTCGCCAGAGAAGGAACCGTTCTACCGCTCTCAACCAGCAGGTTGAATATTGGTATACCAATCGCTACATGTAAACTTATGCTAAAGCAAGAGGCAATGGATAGAACAAATAATTGGTGGAACAGCATCACCACGTGTGTGGCAACAAAACAGTTATGGCCAGGACTAGATCCAAAACGCACAAGACATTTGCTATCCATAACCAGATTGCACTTTAGCTCCGTAATCAATGTCATCACCGGACATTGTCTGATAGGAAGACACGCCATAAGACTCGGCGTTCCCTCTAATGACTTCTGCAGAAGTTGCCTAGATGAGGAGGAGGAGGAGACTATTCAACACCTCCTCTGCTCATGTCCTGCACTCTCCTCAAAAAGAAAACGGCATCTAGGAAAATATTTCCTCGATGATCTAAACGATCTGGCAAACACAGATATCCTGCATCTTTTTCGCTTTATCAAAAGCTCCAAATGGTTCTGTTAAGTGTGGTTCTTCCTCACTTAACTTATTATGGTATCACAATGGACCTAATACTGGTCTAAGTGTGTCAGTTGTTTTCCAGGCAGCCATTTTAACCTAACCTAACCTAAGTACTCTTCAGACGCAATTTCGTACAGAGTGATGCAACAAAAGAACTGAGCGCAAAACTCTGTCCCAAGTTTATTCAGTGTCGGATAGTAAGACCAAAAGGAAACGCCTGCTATGAAGTTGAAGATATGGGTGGAAAAATAGTCGGAACTTTCCATGCCAAGGACCTTATGGTATAAATGGAAGTACCTAACGAAGACTTGGCTGGATAATGGTTCAAAATTAACTCGATAACCGCAAAACACCAAATCTTTTTTCATATTTTTCTCTCACATTTCTTGTGCTTCGAAACATACGGTTTTGTCGTGATTTCTGTTTTACCAAATTGTTATTTGAATTCAAAATAGACACTGGCTAGACCTTCATCATAATTTTGCATTGATATCGACACATATAGTGTCCCATTAAGTTGTCCATGTGTGGAATTCGAACATAAGCTAGTAAATCTATGAACTGATTTTTGTCTTCGAAATTTATTTCGATATCCTCTTACCTTCTGACTTGAAAGACACACTTTCTTTTCGCTGCAATCCATCCACGAGCAAAGTTGTTCTCTTCGTTAACCTCTTCTGTGTGAATTTATTTATCTAACTAACCACGGTAATTCATTTATTTATTTATTAATTTGTTTGATTGATAATGTAAATTCTTTAGAAATTTCGAGAAGAACAAACAAACGATTTAAGAACAGCTCAGCGAATTAAGTAAGCATCTATAGTAAAATTGGACGAAAATCCAAGATAAATAAATTGAATTTTTCCTCGGCCACGTGTAAGTAAAATTACGTCTTACACTGAACCAAAAAAGGTGGTGAAAGCAACTAAATCGCAGGTTAAGTTGACGAAATGGCGATCAATATACACCCTACTAAACCTTTTGTTGTCTTGAATAATTCGTTTATTCAATTTGAATAATTAGTAATCAGCTGTTAACTTGAAGAAAATTCGTCAAATCCACAAATAATTATTAGTCAATTTAAATTTGTTAATTTAAAGAATAATCATCAAATTGAATAAAAGCATTAGTGAAATATTTCGTCAATTCTACTGATGCAGATCGTTAATTTGAATAATATTTTAATTGATTGAACTAAAAGTTGTTGTGGATTTGGCGAAAACTTTCTTTGATTGAACTAATTAGTTTAGTTTATTAAACTATTTTTTTTTTTTTGGTTTAAATAAATTTTCACAGAAAATTTTTGTCCTTTTCACAGTGCATTTGTTAACTTGTTTGATTCGAATTCAATTGAGCTTCTGTAATGTAATGAATTAATTGATTTCGTTTCGAACAAATAAAACGTTTTAACAACCTTGAGCAGCTGAAAAAAAAAAGATTCGACCTAACGATAACGACAACATCAATAACGACAACAGGAAAATATGTTAAAATTATATTTTATTTTTTTTTTAATTTTATATTTTTTACATTTTTCATTAAGATATATACATACATATATAAATAATATGAATAAATGAATAAACGTAATTTGAATTTATTTTATTTTAATTTTATACCTTATTCCGCTGCATTTCGTTCATTTTGGAGAGCAATGATTTCGAGTTGGGGTCTTTTATTTTCTCCGAAAAAAATGACATAGTTTTATTTGAAAAAGCATCAATTTTAAAACCAAACTACTGGTATTTGGGAAGAGCTGTTTAAAGTCAATATCAATCTAAGAAATAAATCAAACAGAAAACGCACGATTCATTAATAAATAATTATTAGAGTTACATTATTAAATTATTATTTCAGTATTGTAATTTTACGAATATCAATTCAATTCAATTTTAATTTATTACTAAATACAAATGTTTATTAAGTCTTAGTCTTTTATTATAATTTACAGTTAGATAAGTTCTAGTTTACTAACCAATTTGTATCCAAATGGTTTTTTATGTTGATGCCATTTTCTAAGAAATTCCTCTGTGGATTCAGCTTTGACCTGCTTTGAATGGGGCACAAATTTAAAATTCACAACACAACACAACCGATCCTTTCAAAGACACAAATCCAAATGGAAAATGTGTAGCTAAACTTACGCGCAACACACAAGAAACAGGGGACACAAGCTTTGATAGTAACAAGAATGAAGTAAGTAATTTTGAAGAAATTTATTCAAACCGACGAATGTTTTGTTAGTATAGTAGATTGTCAGGAAGAATTGACAAAAAATCTTAAAATTGAATAACTTTTTTGCTGCTTGCATACTTTGGATCGCAGTCTGGTTTTAAACTGAGACACAGCATAACAAACAAAAAACAGGGGCACACATACTTTGATAGTAACCCGAAAGAAATAGGTCATTTTGATGAAATATATTCAAACTGACGAATGTTTCGCTGTATGGAAGAATCCCTAAACAATGAAGAAAAAATGGTAAAATTCTAACGAAAAATCATCATTTTGAAAAAAAGAAATAGTTAATTTGAATACTTTCTTAGTAAATTTAAGTAAGAAGTATGTTGATTTAACTAAAATTCTATAATTACAATTCAATTGACATTAAAAAAAAAATTACTGAAAAATTAACTAAATTGATGAATATTTTGTTGACTTGAATATAAAATTTGACGAAAGATCTACAAATTCAACATTCATTTTATCAATTCAACGATTGTTTCTTCAATTTAAATGCTGCATACAGACATTATTCGATTTGAATAAATTTTCTTGTTTTAACAAATCAATTTGTTTATTTGAATAAAATATTTACAAATATTCGTCAATTTCGCAATATTCTTTAGTTAAAATGTTACGAAAACTTTTCGTTGATTTTACTCCCAATATTTGGTTCAGTGTAAAGTTCTTGTGTCCCAATATCAAGAGTCATCTCTCCCAACAGCACCTACAAACCTAAACAAAGAAATCACTGCTACAACAAATTATTGTTCTGGTACGTGGCCAAATTATTGGTTATCTTGTCATTCAATAGGCAGTGTGAAGTGACTTCCCAAACGAACCAAAGTGTGTTAGGTTTATGGTATTGTCCTTGAGGGGTCAGAAACCAACAGAAAGCTCTGTTCCTTACTGTACCAGCATCTGAATCACCACCTTCAACATACCTACCTAACCTACATCACCACCACCTGCCCTACTAGTTCACCAAATCGGAATTATAAAAATTGGCCGATTAATCCGATTGAGTTTTCTTGCACCACTTAACAAACAACTAATAACGAAACCCAGCTTGAATTCTTGCCACGTACGTCGTCAGATCCTCATGTCTGCGCATCCCAGTAGTCTACTAGTTGATCTAGACACTAGTTGTGAAACCTTTGCAAAATCAGCTTAAATTATAACTAAAAAGTGTAAAATCTAATTTGGATAATTTGTTTCTCATTTTTGCTATTACTTCTTATTAATCTAATAGTTCGACTAATACTAGTTTCATTAATTTAAGTGTTAAATTAGCATAATTGAATTGCATTTGAACTAGCGTTAACAATCGAAAAAAAATCTAATCAAGAGAAAACAAAAACAAATAACTAATTTTAATAGCAACATCAAGCAGATCATCGGTGGATGTACGTACATGTGCCTGGATGCTGCAATTTGTATAATCAGTAAGTACCAATTTATTTTGTTATCATTCCTATTGATTTCTCAAATTTTCTCTTAAATATTAATTTTAACATAAAGTCAAAGAATGACATCCAGTTGTTATGCAACTATCTCTTTCTTTATTATAAATTGTATTTAAATTTATTAGTAGCTTGAAGATTGTTTTTTTTTTCTTAAACGAATATTTAAGAGGACAAACTTATCAATAGTGAAAACCAGTTATTATCAATTATAATGGTCTAATTTAAAACGAGGTGAAAGAGTACCTAGGGTGGGAGTAAGGTGATAAGAGATGCGATAGGTGAGAGAAGTTATTCAGCGCAAAAGGGGCAATCTTTATATTTTGGCAAGAGCATTGCATGGAGGTGGCTTAAGCCACTATAGCAGGGCTTCTTAAACTTTTTTCATTCACGACCCCATTTATGATTGCGAGTTTCCTGGCGACCCCATATAAATATGAAAGAAAGATAAATAAATATTTTCTGTTGATTTATTTACTAGGTAACAATTTAAATGTACATATGTATGAAAAGATATAGTTTTAGCATTCATTTAGAAACATACAAAAAAAAAAAAAGGGAGTTCTGATCGTCTTAGTTCGCTCGAAAATATTCGAACGCAGTCGTTGAGTGGTAGGTATTAATTTTAAATTAAATTGATAAGATGGATGTGCCTGTTTTTTATTGCATAGCAAATTAAATCTTGGTGGAATGTTTGAAACTGCTGGACGTAAGACCTTTTCAACATTTTTTAGCGATGAACGATATTCGGATTTAATATGTGTTAAAGTCGAGAAAGTGACTTCACATAAATATATGGAAATTCAGTCCTAGTTCCGATCCAAAATTCAGTCAAGGGCTTTTTTTCAAATTGTAGTTTTAAGTTTGAGTCACTCGAAAGCTCAGCAAATTCCTCTTGAGCTTAGAGTGGCAGGTGATCAATCTCGCTTAAGATAATCCAAAACGGCTTTTGAATCCAAGCTACGTTTTTGAAATCAATATTAAATATGAAATATGAACGGAACTGTGTTTCTAGCGCTTTTAAGTGATCTACAATAATTTTTGTAATTACTTTGATTGTTGTTGTGGCACACGACAGCGCATTTGATGTATGTATTTTATATATTTGGATATTTGCTTGTCGAGTTGAAGGAAATATAAAAAAACAACTTTTTAATTTTTTCTGAAACATATGCATTGTGCAGTGGCTAAAGTAAACATTATATAGCATAGCATAGGTATACCATAATTTGGCATGGGAAACCTCCCTTTAAATATTTAACTTGAAAATCTCTCGCAACCCCAGAATTTTCCTACGCGACCCCATTTGGGGTCGCGACCCATAGTTTAAGAAGCCCTGCACTATAGGATAAGGGCCTGCTAAGTAGCTCATTAAAGAACTACCGTCTTACCACCATGACGAAGGTTGACTGTTGTAGATGTTAACTTTGTGTTTTTTTTTCTATTTAGAATTTTTAAATGTGCTTACCCAAGGAATAGCAATATCTTTTCCAAGGCTTATTACAGACTCCTTTACGTTGCGGCGGCGGGCGGCGGGCGATCGCATGAGTATACACTTTGAATACGAAAATCTTTAATGATAAAGCTTGAACGATCATGAAACAAACATTTGCGACCGTGCTACCCCATCGCGCGATCGCTTTCCTGTGTTAATAAGGACACACAATAGGGTTATTGTTGTTTGATATTTTGATCGCCCGATGCAGCACCCGTCGCTCGTTGTTCGGTCCCACTATAGCTGCCAATCAAGACATTGGGTCTTAAGAGTACGGCAACATCTAATTGATGAGCCCATTGCCGTACCTGGGTGAAACGCAAGCCGACTTGAGGTTGATATACACGATCTTTCAACATTTCTATTAAAAAATTTATTTCTTTTTAGATCTCATATTTTTAATCAATTGATAAGTTTAAATTTCTTATATAATCTTCATCGATTTTATCTTTTTGAATAGCCAAACATAATGTTTGTTTTAATCGAAATGTCTCTACCTAGCACGATTGGATCTATCGTGGTCTTATTTCTCACAACAGAAAGACATGTCTATACATAATTATCATAAAATTTAACATTACAAAACAAGTTACCTTATATATCTAATTTGGAGTTATTTATGTCCACAAAATGACATGTTGGTTTTTCTTAAAATGTCATCATAACTGGTAGAACGTGTTGCTGTTGAATGAAACTTATTAGGCCGCCGGTATCAAATAAAGTCATCACGCTATTGCAAACTTGAAGAATTGCAGCTTCCTTACTCGCAGTCGCACCCTTTATGAGTTGAACTTGTCGTGGTGGGGGTGCTTACGGACATCTTCTCCAGCAATCCAGCTGCAGAACCTGACCAACCAACATAACTCAAAACAAAACCTCAATGTTGGAAAACTTGAAATGAAACAATGGAAAAAGTAAATAAAAGGAACAAAAAACGAACGGGGATATACGCTCAAAAGTCGGCAGGTGTCGCGACTGCCGGCGATGGCTTGGCCTCGAAAAGAATAAGTCGATAAAGCGATTTGCGGAAGGGCTGGGGAGCCGACTGCAGTTCCAGGAAGGCCTAACAAGCCAATCAAGAAATGTGGAGAGCCCTCTGGTTCTAACGCCCTTCCTTAGGAGGATGCTCAAACCAGTGGAAGGGTTGCAGTGACTCTATGTAGCACTTCCACTCATACTGCCCGTATTGAAGGGACCCCGGAGAAGACTATTGCAGCAAGTATAGGGGCCGAGACTTTCGGTTCTAACGCAAACTGTGATATGTTGACGAAGGGGCTACCCTCATCAAGAACAATGCCCAAACCTCCCACCTTCCTATGTCAAAGGACTCAAGGTCGACCAACCCAGACGGTACGGGTGTCGAGACTATCGGCTCCGTGGCTGAAAGGGGGGGACCTCCTACTAGCTCCGGAAACACTCCTTCCCTCATCCAAGTTGAAGGTGAAACTGTGACTAACAGTGGAACAAACAACGAAAGGGTGTCCAATCCCCCTAACCCGAAAGTTGGAGGTGAAACTGTGACTTACAGTGGAACTGAAAACGAAAGGGTTTCCAATCCCCCTAGCCCCCAAGTTGAAGGTGAAACTGTGACTTACAGTGGGACTGAAAACGAAAGGGTATCCAATCCCCCTAACCCCCAAATTGAAGGTGAAACTGTGTTTAACAGAAGAACGGACAACGAAGGGCATCCCAACCTCCCTACCTTCCCAGACAACAAAAAAAGGCGGAATGCGGAGAAAATTGCGAAGGTGTTAGGTGCGGTACCTAAACCTAATTTTGATTCAACGCAATCTGCCAAACTTGAGTGGGCAATGAAAATCATTGCAATAAATGAAAAAAACTGCGTAGACTCAACGTCTAAGCGCCAACGTTCGTTCGAGCAGTCAACCCCGAACGCCAAAAGGCCTAACGTGCAAAAACCAAGCACCCTCAGCTCCAAAAAAGACATGTCGTACAGTGACGCACTGAAGGACAAACTTATTTCGCTGTCATTGACAGGAGTAAGGCGGATGGTGCGATCTCTTTCGATCAATGGGTGATCATCATGAGCAAGCTCCAGGCCTCCTACTGGACTCTAACGATGGAAAACCCAGGGAACCTGCCATCTTTGATAACGCAGGATGGTATCAGGGGAGCGTCAGGTTAATCGCGTTTGATTGAGAGAGATCGCGCGATCTGTATAAGCTTGCGATAAGCAGGTTAGGGGGTGTTTGGGCAATATGCCTTTATTATTATGTTATGTTGAAATGGAATTAAAAAATTTAATTCAATATATCAAAGAGCAAAAATGAAACACGACTAGTCTTGACCTTTTATTTTACACAAGTGAAATTTATTATTATTTTAGTTTTGTTTTTGACATTTCTTAATTTTCATTTCGATCGATGAGATTTTTAGTTTTGCAAAGTGTTTTCGTTGACTTTTTAGGCTGGAACCAACATTCTCCCCGGGCGAAAATCATGTTATTGATGACGTAGTTGAAGAAGATTGAAGATCGTATTGTTGTTTGTTTTCATCGAAGAACATGAAACGATACAAAATTATTAATATTTGTAAATATAATAAAATATTACTTATTTCATTTAAAATAATATGTAATTAATTTAATTTGGCTGATTAAATAAGTTTGTTTTGAAAATATGTTATGATTTTAAGGATATATATTTATATTTTTTTTTATTGAAAATATTCTTCTGATTTTTAAATATTAAGCGATTTAATTTTTTAATGATTTAGATTTAAGTTGATTTTATAATTACATTACAATGGCGAACAAATTTTTTAGCTTGTGTTTGATTGCGTTTTTTCCATTAAAATGAGCAAATTTAGTAGATTAAATTCGATTGTGCATTAATTTAAATTTCTTCGGTTTAGTTTGCGTGTTTTCGTAGAAAATGAGCAAAATACTTTCTTTTAAGTCGTGATGTAAATTCATTTTTGATAGCGAAGTGCTATGATCGGCGATAATCGAATGACAGTCTGAATTATTTGTGGTTATTATGTGTGTGTGTGGATATGTGCGTTATGCTGATGGATTTGTTGTATGTTGATTGTTGTTGATTGGTAAGGGGCAAAGTTTCGTTATTGGCCTTTTGAATTCTCCGTATTGTGTCTTTAATTTAACAACTCGTGTCAGATTGTCTTGACCGGGATATGTTTTCAGAATCCGACCCAAGTTCCATTGTGCTGGAGGAAGACGCTCATCTTTTATAAGCACCAAATCTCCGACTTTGGCTTCCGGTTGAGGTTTGCGCCATTTTGGTCGCTGTTGAAGTCGTGATAAGTATTCACTTTGCCAGTGTCTCCAAAAGGTTTGCAAATTCAACTGGAGATTTTTCCACCGGTCTGTGTAACATCTTTTCTCAATTATCAGATCCGGTTCTGGAACGGTGTGCATTTCAGTGCCAATCAAGAAATGAGCTGGAGTCAGCGCTTGAAAATCATCTGGGTTTTCCGTTAAAGGGCACAGAGGCCTCGAATTTAAGCACGCTTCGATTTGAGTCAGAAGTGTGGAGAGTTCCTCAAAGGTGAGTGTCCCATTGCCGACGATTCTTTTGAAGTGGTATTTAACACTCTTTACTCCGGCTTCCCATAATCCTCCAAAGTGGGGAGAAGCAGGCGGGATGAAATTCCACTTAGTTCCATTAGAGGCTAATAACTCCGCGATTTCTTTCCAATCATGGCAGGCAGCTTTCAGCAGACGGTGCAGTTCCTTTTCAGCACCTTTGAAATTGGTACCACAGTCGCTGTAAATTTCACTACAAATTCCTCGACGTGATGTAAAACGGCGAAATGCTGCGAGAAAAGCTTGGGTGGTAAGATCGCTTACTGCTTCGAGGTGGATTGCTTTTGTCGCAAGGCAAACGAAAATAGCTAAGTAGACTTTATATGATTTCGCACCTCGCCCTTTCCAAGCTCGAATGCTTATTGGGCCAGCATAGTCAACTCCGGTATGAGTAAACGGTCTGGACATCATGACTCTTGACGCTGGTAATTCGCCCATAAGTTGATGCATTGGTTTAGTCCGAAACCGGAAGCAAATAGTGCACTTATGGATACAGTGCTTAACCGATCGTTTGGCTTGAAAAATCCAATACCGTTTTCTGAGACATCCCATCATCAGCTGAATGCCTCCATGCAAAGTCCTTTCGTGTGCATCTCGAATGATCAGTTTGCTCAGATGGTGGTTTGATTCCAAAATTATTGGATGAAGTTGATCATATTGCAGATTGGCATTTTTCAGACGTCCACCAACGCGAATGATACTGTTAGAATCAACGAAGGGATTTAAAGATGCCATTCCTCGAGATTTCCCAACACCTTCTGGAAACATTTCGGACTGGGCAAGACGAATTAGTTTTAAATTGGATTCGAAGGTCTTTGCTGGCGTAATTGGCCCGGATCTGCGATTGAAAGAATCCAAGCCAGATTTGCGTTGAGCTACAGAAATTCGTAGATTGTGTATAAATCGTAACAAGTACGCAGCTATTCTTATCAGTTTGTTTAATTCAGATGACCGATTTAACAAATCATTGATTGGAGTTTCTCTGCATTCGCTGTGAAGATTAATCGAAGATGTTCTTTCTTCAACATGGAAGTCGTGACAATTTGACGTAGGCTGAGACGGGAACGAAAATTCCCACGACTTTCGTAAAAAGTCCGGACCATGCCACCAAAGTGAATTGTTGAGTAAAACCGATGGTAAAACACCTCTGGACACCAAATCTGCGGGATTGTGCTGAGTAGGAATATGATTCCATATTTTAATCGACGTAAGACGTTGAATCTCCCCAACACGGTTCCGGACAAAGGTTTCCCACCTAGTCGGTGCTCCTTGAATCCAAGAGAGGGTAATCATCGAATCAGTCCAAGCATATATCTTGACCACTTTGTGATTTAAAGTTTTGACGACGTAATCGAGAAGTTTGGCCAACATAACAGCTCCACATAGCTCCAAACGAGGAAGACTCACTGATTGTACTGGAGCAACCTTGGATTTTGCGATAAGCAGATTCATGTGTACTTCATTTTGTTTGTTTGTCACTCGTAAATAGACTGCAGCTCCGTATACTTTTTCCGACGCATCGCTAAACCCATGAAGTTCTGCTTCAACCGAATTATCATCTGTTTGAACTCACCTTGGAAATTGGATCTTATTGATGAATTTCAAGTCTTCGTAGAAAACCGTCCAGTGTTCCAGAAACGATGGATCAATAATTTCATCCCAAGTCATCTTTTTCGTCCACAGTTGCTGCATAAACATCTTCGCCAGTGCAATGCATGGAGCAATCCATCCCATGGGATCAAACAAGCGTGCTATCGTAGAAAGAATGAATCGTTTGGTCGGATTCGGATTATCCAGCGAACTATAACGAAAAGAGAATTTATCGGCAGAAGGAAGCCAGTGGACACCAAGCGTCTTAACACGCTCTACATCATCGGAAGGAACAGAAAATGTAGATTCCTGCTCTCCTGGAGGAATGCCTTCTAATAAACTGTCGGAATTCGATGTCCATTTACGTAAATGAAATCCAGCTCCTTTTAATGTTGATCTGATTTGCTCTATTTTTATTTTGGCTTCCGCAATTGTATTGCCTCCTGAGATTAGATCATCAACGTACATTTCATCACGAATCATCGAAGACGCCAACACATTTGTAGAACTATCGTCGGCTAACTTGTGCAGAGTCCGAATTGCTAGGTATGGAGCGGCTGCTGTTCCGAAGGTAATTGTCTTCAGCTTATAAACCTTTAGCGGATCCTCAGGTTTTGTTCTCCACAAAATGAGCTGATAGTTTCGATCACGTTCTGCTATCCAGATCTGACGATACATTTTCTCGATGTCAGCTGTGAATGTGTACCGATATAATCGCCATCTGAAAATCACATCACAAATGTTTTGTTGAAGAGCTGGACCAATCATCATTACATCATTCAGTGAAACTCCGCTAGAGCTTTTGAACGACGCGTCGAATACCACTCTAACTTTTGTTGTAGAGCTGCTTTCCTTTATGACTGCATGATGTGGCAAGAAGTAATGTTTTTTCGCTGGCAGACTATTTTTATCGACCTCAGTCATGTGTCCCAAATGAAGATAGTCCTCAATACACGATGTATACTGTACACGAAGGTCGTGATTGGCCAAAAGACGTCGTTCAACGCTTTGAAATTGCCGTAATGCACCTTGAAAACTGTCACCAAAAACCGGAGCTACATTCCCTTTGAATGGCAGAGCAACTTTATAACGTCCATCGGATTCTCGTTCAACATTCAATCGGAAATGCTCTTCGCATTCGACGTCTTCGGGCTTGTGGAATGACTTGAACGGCGTCTCTTCTAACTCCCAAAACTTCCGAAGCTGGTTATCAACATCGACAGTTTGCATAAAACTTCTGATTGATGGATTTGATTGGCGTAGAATCGGGGCTTTTCCGAAAATAATCCATCCTAACGCTGTCTTCTGCATGACTGGCATTGACTTGTCATCAGGTTGAACCAAGTTGGGTAATAGGAGTTCGGCCAAAACATCACTACCAAATAGAACATCAATTTTCGACGATTTGTAAAATTCGGGATCAGCCAATTCATAATTTTCGAGATGTGTCCAGTTCTCAACGTGAAGGGTCCGGGCCGGCAAATGCCCAGACAGTGACTTAAAAATGAAAGCTTGCGTTGTTGTCGTAAAGGCGGAATGCTGCGAAGCAAATGTGATGTCCACTGCTCTAAGACAAGTGCCACTTCTGACCAAACCCAACCCGGACACCTCCGTTCGCGTTGGTTTAGATTTAAGTTGCAGCAATTGAACAGCATACTCTGTGATGAATGACGCTTCTGAACCAGAATCCAATAACGCGCGCAACGTCAACCAATCTCCCCGAGATGACCTTACCTTGACAAGGGCTGTAGCCAGTAACACTTGAGTGTTTTTTGTCGATGAGCATTGATGAGTATGGTGAGATGCAATTATATTGGATGTAGACGGCTGGTTGCTAGGAGCTTGAAATGATGGTGCTTCTGCATTTAGAATTGCGCCTTGAGATGTCGGTTGAGTCTGTTGAACATTATTATTTTGTGTTCGTTGAGATCGTGAAAGTTGTTGACTTGGCTGAAAAGGGATATTATTTAAATGTAATAAAGTGTGGTGAGGTTGTTGGCAATGATAACACCTACGACTACTTAAACAATTTTCAATCCGATGATTGTACCCTAGACAGTTGGGGCATAAACCCATTTTATTGATAACTTGACAACGATCATTAACACTCATTTTTAAAAACTTGTTACATTTTCTAACCCCGTGCTTGGATTTTTGACAAATTTTGCAGACAATTTTCGGAGCATCATGTTGAGCGTGAGCAATGAACGACTGCTTATTTGATACATTTCGAGACGTATGGGACGAACTCTGATGCTGTTGGTCGATTCCTTCAAGCGTTCGAAATCTCATCTCCAAAAACGCCTTAAACTCTGCGAATGTCGGAAGTTCCTTTGGTTTCTCCCTTGCGTTGAGTTTCTCCTCCCACATCTGCTGCGTCCGGCCAGGTAACTTGCGCACAAGAATATAAATTAAAATAGGATCTAGATGCGTTACTTCTATTTTTAAATTGATCAGGCTATGTAAGACTTGCGTTGATGTATATAAGAGGTCTTTGATCGACTCCGCGCGTTCCAGCGTTACCGACGGCAGGTTGAACAATGTGTTCAATTGAATGTTCACTAACATGCGCGGGTGATCATACCGTTCCATCAACATAGACCAAGCTGTGGCATAGTTCTGTCCTTCAATCTTCAACGACAAAATAAGTTTTTCAGCATCACCGGATAGACTGGTTTTCAGATAATGCATCTTCTGAATATTCGACAGCGACGCCTTACTGCCAACTAATGTCATGAAAATGTCATGGAAACTGGACCACTTTTCGTAGCTGCCGTCGAATGTCGGGATCTTGATTGAAGGTAAATGGAGCTCCTCACTCTTTACTACCGCCTCCTTAATTGAGACATCAGTGGACTGCTGCACATTGCCTTCACTCAAAACTGCTAACGAATCAAGCCATTTGGACTGGAACACACAATAATCTTCCCTAATCGTTTCGTAAATTATTTCGGCTTCGGATTCCTCCTCGCATTTGTCATCGCCATTTACCAACAAATCATCGTACGTTTTGGATACCGACTGCCACAACTCATCCAACAATTTTATTCTTGTTTGAACGTATGTTAGATTAATTGCTTTTCCCTTTTTCCCAAAATTCTCTACGTCCTTTTTTAGCTGCTTGTGTTTTGCCGTCAAGATTTTAGTAGTCATTTTGTTTTTTAGCTAATGTAAGTAAAATCCACTTACTTGGAAATTTTTGGGATAATGGCGACAAAAATAAATTCTGCAATGTATGATTCCCACGTTGCACACACTTTATTCCTTGAAATTCCGATCAATCTTTTGATATTTCGTATATATGTAGCTTCTTTAGACTCGAAGGACCAGTGTTTGGGCAATATGCCTTTATTATTATGTTATGTTGAAATGGAATTAAAAAATTTAATTCAATATATCAAAGA
Source organism: Melanostoma mellinum (assembly GCA_914767635.1). Taxonomy (NCBI): domain Eukaryota; kingdom Metazoa; phylum Arthropoda; class Insecta; order Diptera; family Syrphidae; genus Melanostoma; species Melanostoma mellinum. The sequence goes on from OU612058.1 coordinate 84,846,815, forward strand.
GCAAAAATGAAACACGACTAGTCTTGACCTTTTATTTTACATAAGTGAAATTTATTATTATTTTAGTTTTGTTTTTGACATTTCTTAATTTTCATTTCGATCGATGAGATTTTTAGTTTTGCAAAGTGTTTTCGTTGACTTTTTAGGCTGGAATCAACAGGGGGACTCTGGCCTGGTGCTATGCTTGAAGTCGTGTCAAGGGAGGATATCACTTGCAGGCCTAGGGCTCGCGCTAGACTACCAGCAGAACTCTCCTGCAAAGATACAATCATAAAAATGATTCAATTTGGCAATCCAACCCTTCCTTTTCATGACTGGAAAGTCGCGAAGCTGGAAGAGCCGGAAGGTCACTATAGACCGGCTACAATAGTCATCAATAAGGACTCCCTTGCTCCCCTGGCTGCGACAAGAGGCGTGATTCGGTTCGGCTGGTCAAACATTGCCTTAAAAATATACAAAAAAGATGAAGAACAGAACATCGTTCCATCTCCCGAAACAAAAAGTGCGTCTTCAGTGGAAGGACCCGCAGGGCAAGTTAACCCTCCATCCATGGAGATAGATAAGCTCGGCACATCGTCTGCTGAAACGCATGAAAATAGACCCTCCACATCCCACTTGGATGCCCAGAACGTCATAAAATTCTCCGACTTGGAGACTGATGACTCCGCTAACGAGGTTTCGCTCAGCGAGGATGACCTTCTTAGGTCAAACTCTGAGAGCGAAACAGATGATGACCTCAACCAGACTGTGGTGGGGGTTAGTCTACTTAGATGTCGCCAAGATGGTGCAGCTAAATCAGATTGACCTCCAACACTCGAAGCAAGCTTCGGCCTCCCTTCTTCTCCGCCTTAACAAGAGAGGGAAAGATATTGTCCTTATCCAAGAGCCTTGGATCATCAAATCTATCGTTCGAGGGTTAAGGACTCCTGGATATACTCTACTGTATATGAAGGACAAAGGTGAACCCAGATCCTGCATATTGGTAAGAAGTAGCACTAATGTATTTTTACTCCCTAATTAAAGCCATCGAGATGTAACCACAGTAAGATACCTGACCAGTGACAACACCTACTGGCTGGTATCTGCATACCTCGGCCAAGACCATCCCGACCTTCTTCCAGGCGACTTTTTAAAAAGGATTGTCGCTGAAGTAGAACCGCAGAATATGTGCCTTATCATTGAATGCGATGCCAATGCGCATCACACAGTATGGGGAAGTACTGACATAAATGAAAGGGGTGAGTCACTTTTTGATTTTATTTTAAGTACTAACCTTATTGTAAGTAATACTGGCAATGAACCAACATTCATAACCAGAAACAGACAAGAAGTTTTAGATATCACTCTTGCCTCCGATTCGGTTGATCATAGGATTACTAACTGGAAAGTATCAACTGAACACTCCTTTTCTGATCATAGATACATTCAATTTAATCTTAATGAGGCTCCTCTTAAGCAACCAATCTTCCGAAACTATCGGAAAACTGACTGCGAAAAATATCAGGTAACTTTGAAAAGGTTTATTAAACCTGAACTCTTACAAAAACCTACAAACAAACAGGATCTAGAAAAAAAGTCAATGATCTTACCACTGCCCTTAATCATTCACTGCAGAAATCCTGTCCTCTTATAAAAATAAGAGGAAAACAGAAACCACTGTGAACCGCTCAGGAAGGAATGTAGAGAACTTTTCAACCGAGCTAGACAATCTAAAATTTTAATAGACTGGGACTCCTACAAGGAATCTCTCAAGACTTATAAATATCAACTGAGGAAAAGTAAAAGAACTACGTGGAGAAACTTCTGTGGGAAAATAGAAGATACTTCAGAAACTTCTAGATTAAGAAAAATCCTCTCAAAGAGTCCAACCATGCCTAGCAGTTTGAAAACAGCTGACGGCTGGATAGAATCCTGGAAAGAAATGCTCAATTTGCTTCTGGACACTCACTTTCCAGGAAGCTCTAAGAACTTATGCAACTATGATTCCACGGAACCAGGTAGCATAATAACAAACAACCCCGATCTGATTAAAAGGGAAAAATTAGTTTGAGCCATTAACAGCTTTGACCCGTACAAATCCCCTGGACCTGATGGTATTATTCCAGCCGTACATCAAATGGCCGCGGACATTATTATCCCTGTCCTTGAAGTAATTCTCATCGGCTGTACCACCTTGAACTATATCCCCACTCACTGGAGAGAGGTCAAGGTTGTGTTTAACGTAAAACCTAAAGATCTCCGTCCAATAAGTCTATCATCTTTCCTTCTTAAAACTTTAGAACGACTGATTGATATCCCAATGCGATCCAAAATTGTTATCTACAGCACAACACGCCTACTGTAAGGGAAAATCTGTAGAATCGGCCTTACACACCTTGGTTCGTACTATAATATATTCTCTTCATCATAAAGAATTCACTCTGGCCGCTTTCCTCGACATAGAGGGCGCCATCAATAACGTCAGCAACTCTGCAATTACAAAGGCACTGACGAAGCTCAAAGTAGATGGTTCCAAAGTGGAGTTGATAAATCTAATGCTAAAATGCAGGAGAATCAATTTTACTCTAGGAAACTTCTCTGCAAAGAGATCTGTCAGCAGAGGAACACCGCAAGGCGGAGTCCTGCCCCCTCTTTTATGGAATCGTCAATGAACTTCTAGTTGACTTAGAAGCTGAGGGATTCATATTGAGATCCACCGTTGCCTTATTTTCCTGTAAAAAAGCCTTTGGTAATATATGGGGTTTTCCCCCCCAAATCACCCACTGGCTCTACACCGCGGTCATCAGACCAATACTCACATACGGAGTAGTGGTATGGTGGACCGCTCTTGATAAAAGGACCTACTGCGACAAATTAAGCAAGGTCCAACGAACAGCTGGTTTGTGTATAAGCGGAGCACTGAGATCAACACCCTCACCTGCCCTAAATACACTTCTTAGATTCACACCACTAGATATCTTCAGCAAACAAATGGCCGCCACTGCAGCCGCTCGTATGAGACATCGGTTACGCTACAATCTTGAATTTATTCGGATCAATCCCTTGTCACTCCGACTACACCATCCCCGAATTAGTTTTTGATAATAAGTTCCAAGTTTCAATCCCACCGAGAACGACCTGGGAAGACGAAGAACTTTTGAGAGATGATTCAATTCATTTCTATACAGATGGGTCAAAAACCGAAGAAGGGGTAGGCTGTGGGGTGTACTCAAACCGACTTAACGTAAGTCTCTCGTTCCGCCTTCCAAACCATTGTAGCGTGTTCCAAGCGGAAAATCTGGCGATCACAGAGGTCCTATCATGTCTAAGAGAAAACGTTATATCCTCAACGAATATCCGGATTTTCTCAGATAGCCCTCAAGCAGCCCTCAAATCACTCGGCGCTGTTTCTACGAACTCAGTAACCGCCCTTAACTGTCGCCTATCTCTTAGGGAGATGGCTGAACAGTTCAATATTCACCTTATTTGGGTGCCGGGGCACAGAGATATCGTGGGTAACTGCAAAGCCGATGAACTCGCCAGAGAAGGAACCGTTCTACCGATCTCAACCAGCAGGTTGAATATTGGTATACCAACGCTACATGTAAACTTATGCTAAAGCAAGAGGCAATGGATAGAACAAATCATAGGTGGAACAATATCACCTCATGTGTGGCAGCAAAACGGATATGGCCAGGACTAGATCCAAAACGCACAAGACATTTGTTATCCATTACCAGATTGCAAGTTAGATCCGTAATCAATGTCATCACCGGACATTGTCTGATAGGAAGACACGCCATAAGACTTAGCGTTCTCTCTAGTGATTTCTGCAGAAGTTGCTTAGATGAGGAGGAGGAGGAGACAATCCCACACCTCCTCTGCTCATGTCCTGCACTCTCTTTTAAAAGAAAACAGCATCTAGGAAAATATTTTCTTGATGATCCAAGCGATCTGGCGAACTCAGATCCCCTGCATCTCCTTCGCTTTATTAAAAGCTCCAAATGGTTTTGTTAAATGAGATACTTCCTCGCATAATTTTATGTGGACCTTATATTGGTCTAAGTGTGTCAGTTTGTTTTCCTAACAGCCATTTAAACCTAACCTTACCTACTCGCAGTCGCAGTCTCAAACTCAAACTGCAAAACTCTGTGCAAATCCGTCATCAGAGTAAAGTCTGGTTCTATCAGCAGGTCTTTATTTCGAACCTAGTGAGCTGAAGATGGTTGGGGGCAATCGCTTTGAACAAGTTCTTTATCACCGCAACAAAAACACGACCACTTTTTCCTACGTGGTTTGAAACACTTATGTGACCAGCCTCGTTGCAATTGTAGCACTTAATTTTGGTTTCGAATCGTGGTGAATGTTTTGGGTGCTCTGCAGACTTTTTGGAGCTAGACTGTGATGGATGCAGCTCAGTTTCCATCTTTTCGTTCTTATGTAAGATGAATTTTAGGTCAGCGATGGTGTTTGCGACAATCATTAGCTGCTCATTGCACATGGAATCAAGCATGGGCGTAGCCAGGGGGGATTTCAGGGATTCAACCCCCCTCCCTTCGAAATGTAAGAATATAGATTAAGATTAGATTAAGATTCTGATTTCAATAAATAATATTTGCATATCCATTATAAAATAAATACCTTTAAAACATGGCTTTTTGCCGTCTGCCTGATTGACAACTTATTATATGTAAGTACACATTTTTTTTATTATTTTTTATAAATTCATAATTCTGCTTCTATAAGGTAATGCTATTTTACAATATTGGAACATTATCGAAACTTCAATTTCATTTAAATATTGTATTAAAAGCTCATTACATTAGAAATCACTTCCAAATATCTGTCTTCTCGTTTTTCGAAATACAGGGCAAGCTATCATTGTTGATGACATCAGTGATGCTAGCTCCATAGTGGACACCGATATCTCAAACCTATCGTGCGTGTCCAGGCGGAGTAAAATCTCCAACTGCAAGCGCACGGTTAAAAGGCTGGGGAAAGTTGACTGGAACGAGATGACTGACATAGAACGGAAAAGACTACATAATGCACGAGCCTTTCTGAACAGGGAGAACTTTGGAAAAGACGGGCCTACTGCTAGTCTAGCACCAAGCCCCCTGCAAGGTACGACTGACAATACTGACCAGACTGACCAAAACGAACCGCACAACACACAAGCCTTTTTGGTAGGGAGAGCTTGGGAAAGGATGGGCCAAGTGCTAATCCAGCACCGAACCCTCTCTCCTTTCTAGGTAAGGGTGCTAAGACTTCGATGGGTCCGCCTGCTCTTTACGCTGATAAAATTCAGCCGAAGAAAGGGCCAACCCCATCGACGGCTGGTGCAGGGACTACAACGAATACAGGACATAACACGAAGGACAAACAGACAGACCCTAAAGTACGGAAACACAGCAGAACTTCTCACCCAGAAATGAGAAACGAAGCCTCTGCTGAGGGGAAGGAAGAACGGAAGCGTGAGGGTAGTGTAGAAGGCCATAGCGCTCCGCAAAACCTGAACGTGACTGAAATTTCCGGACAACGACGAGTGAGGGTCCTCAGCAAAAACGAACTTCAACTGAGACAACGACGCAGTGCGGAAAGGACCATCAGGCGCCTATCGCAAAAGAACCCCGACTCCTTAACGGAAAAGGCGAAAAGGGCGCTAGTGAAGTGCGAGCGAAGACTACGGACAATGACACCAACAGACATAACATAACATGACATAACAACAGGATACCTAAGATGATGAAGACCTCCTCAGTCCCTGCTGCAAAGGGCCATCTAGTCGCTATCGCCGACTTTGGGAAACCCGACCGCAAACTGAGTGAAGACGAATGGTAGTTACTTGAACTAAGGATCCTGGAAGAGGAAAATGAGGCGGTCGTTAAGAGTAGGCAACCGCCACTCTTCGGGGACCTCACTACCGTAAATGGTTTCAAGGTTATGAACTGCGAGAACGAATGGACACTTCAATGGCTCCAGGTGTTCGTGAAGAAGACGGCAGCTCCCTGGCAGAATGCCGATTTACGGCTCGTGACTGCCAATGAGATTATGGATCTAAACCGACCAATGGGAAAACTGTTGGTCAGAGGCCCCGATATTTCACTAAATGTCGAACTTCTGAGCGACCAATGGAAGATCGTGAAGGTGGAGAAAACGGAGACAGGCACTGAAGTGATTGTGAGATTGACCCAGAACTCTATATCACTTCTAAGTACTGATAGCTAGAATCAAAAAACAGGTTAGTAAGGCGTTGTATAAAAAACAAAATATGCAATGGAATTGAATTTTATACAAATCAATCTCAACCATAGTAAAGCCGCCTCCACCAACCTGATCTACCTCATGGAGAGTAGACAAATTGATGTAGCCCTTATACAAGAACCTTGGGTCAAAAGAGGAAAAATTAAGGGCCTACACTCCAAAGAACTTACGCTGTACAAATCCAATTTTGTCAGCCCAGACAGTAACCTCAGAACATGCATAGTAGCTAGAAAATAGTTAAATCTTTTTCTTCTAAACTACTTATAGCACAATAGACCAGACCGCAGTAAAGATGGAACGCAGAGGACTCCCATCTCTTATTATGGCCTCCATCTACATGCAATATGATGGAATTGAAGGACCACCAGCGGTATCACTTACCAACTGGTAGAATACACAAGTAAGAGTTGAATAGATATTATTATGGTCTGCGACTCCAATGCACACCATTCACATTGGAGAAGCACCGACACAAATTCTAGGGGGGAACTTTTATTTGAATTTATTTTAAGGAACAATCTTTTGGTTATCAATAGAGTTAACACACCTACCTTTGTTACAAAAAACCGTAAGGAAGTACTTGACATTACCCTCACAAACAACTCGGACACCTGTCCAGTAGAGCAATGGAAAGTACTACAACCATCGTCCGATAAATTTTATCGTTCCCACTATAGATCGCCCAATCAAACCATTTCTTAATAATAAATGAACAGATTGGGCTACCTTTAGCAGGGAGGTAGACGATAATATCGATTCCCTCAATACAAAGAGGAACCATGAACCGCAAAGCCTTGATAAGTTGACTGCAGAACTCACAGGGATTCTGAGGAACGCCCTGGATAAAAGCTGTCCTCTGATCACAACGGTAAAAAGAACAAAAAACCAATCTGGTGGAATAACGAAGTGAGCAGCATTAGGAAAGAAAGTAGAAGACTTTTCAATGCTACCAAACGGACCGGCTCCGAAAATGACTAGGAGCCTTACAAATCCAGCCAAAGAAATTCAACAACGAAACTCAACGGACAAAACGCTGCTCATGGAGAAATTTTTGCAGTGAAATTGAGTGCACGAACAAATCGGCCAGACTACGGAAAATCCACTCCAAGGAGACCATACCTCTTGGTTCTCTGAAGAGACCGGATAACCACTGGACCGAATCCCCAGTCGAGAGTCTGGAACATCTGTTCGACCTGCACTTCCCTGGATGCAGCCCTATCGAGTGCTGAGAAGTAGAAAGCACTAAGTGCTCTAGACACGAAATCCCGAAAGATATCGTAACGGAAGAGAAGTTGGAATTGGCCATCAACTCCTTTTCCCCTTTTAAATCTCCGGTTCATGATGGCATTTTCCCTATGATGCTTCAAAAAAGCAGTGGAAAAGTCATCCCACATCTCAAGAACATTTTTGAAAATAGCCTCATATGGGGTTACATTCCCAAAATATGGCGGGAAGTTAAAGTCGTTTTCATACCGAAAGCAGGCAAACCCAGCCATACAGAAGCAAAAGACTTCAGACTTGTAAGTCTGACCTCCTTTATACTGAAAACGTTTGAAAGGTTACTTGATTTACATATCCGTAGCTTTATGAAACCGGAATTAATATCCACCTTTCAACATGCTTGCACACAAGGACGAAGTATGGAAACAGCACTTCACTGTGTAGTAAGAACTATAGAAAAAACGCTGCAAGATAAGGAATACACACTGGCAGCTTTCCTGGATATTGAAGGAGCCCACAAGGAGGTATCCTCTCACCCTTGCCCTGGATCCTGGTCATGAATGAGATCCTCATAGCTCTCAAACATGATGGCGTGAAAGTGGTTGCCTATGCCGATGATCTAGCTCTTCTGGCGACGGGGAAATTCCCTTCCACAATTAGCGCACAATTGAATTATACACTAACCAAGGTAAGCGCTTGGACAAAAAGGTGCGGTCTTGCAGTTAACCTTCTCAAAACAGAGCTGGTACTCTTTACAAATAGAAGAAAAATACCTACTTTTGAGGTACCAAGACTAAATGAGACCCCTCTTAAGATCTCTGATCAAGCCAGATACTTAGGAGTGATCTTAGACAAAAAACTAAATTGGGGTCCCAATATACAAGAAAGACACAAAAAATCTATGATAGCACTATACTCGAGCAACAGGATTTTTGGCAAAAACTGGGGACCAAATCCCAAAATCATCCTGTGGATGTATACTGCCATTGTTATCCTTTCTTATGGCAATTTGGTCTGGTGGAAGGCGCTGGAAAAATCCACGCATTTAAAAACCCTGTTTTGACGAGCCACATATCGAAATACACCATAAACTAATTGGTCTAATGTTCAAACTTCGCGCCCTTCGGCCATATTTAATTACTCGTAATTTTGTTCATCAAAATGAATAATAATAAGAAGAAGGAGAACAATTAATTAAACACACTTCGTTTTGCAAATTAAAACCGAACGGTCATTTTTATTTGTCGCCTTTTTCGCTTTTTTCGAAGTTTTTAAACTTATATTTTTCGTTTATTTCAGCTCGAAATAAGAGCTAGTTTATTTAAATGTGCAATATTTAGATTTTAAAAATGCCAACTGGTATCTGTTCCGTTCTCAAGTAAGTTCGTGTGTTTGTCAGACTCAAATTCGTCTAGATAATGCTGTTTGTTTCCAAGACATTGACCTCTGCGTTGAAATGTTTGAAAAAAACGTCATGGATAGTAATAATGTTGCTGTTCCTAAAAAAACAGTTCAAAAAAGAGTCATTGTTCTTACACCTAAAATTCTAAATCTAATAAAAATAAGAAATATGTTAAGAAGAAGATGGCAAAGGTTTAGATCACAAAGTGATTTAAGGGAAATGAACTACCTCAACCGGCAGATTACTCAAAAAATAATAGAGTTTAGAAATAGGCAATGGAAACAAAAGCTCTGCTCTTTACATCCGGGTTCTAAACCATTTTGGAATGTTTTCAAAATTATAAAGAAAAAAGGATCCCAAGTACCCCCTCTTGAGAATCTCGGGTATACGTTTACCACAAATGAGGAAAAAGCGAATATATTAGCTGCTACGTTTGCTAGCAATCACTCTATTCCTTACGCGGACCCAATAAACGATAGCATAATAGACTCGAGCGTTGAAGAAATTAACAGAATGATAGCTGTTTTCCCTGTTTCTGAACAAGTTTCTGTAGAAGACGTCGAGTTCTTAGTTCATGATCTGAAATGCCAAAAAGCACCGGGACTAGACAATATAAAAACCAATTTCTGAAGCGGTTAGCGGTTTTACTTTTTTGGCTGGGTTGTTCAACGCTTGTTTCAAATTTGAATATTTTCCAACTAAATGGGAAAAAGCAAAAGTTATTCCAATTTTAAAACCTGGAAAACTGCGTAGTGATCCAGCTAGCTACAGGCCAATAAGTTTGCTTAGCAGTATTAGTAAAATTCTGGAAAAAATTATACGCAACAAATTGGAAATGTTCTTGAATGAAAATAATATTATACCAAATCAACAATTTGGCTTAAGAAGAAATCATAATGTGTCACAGCAAGTTCTTAGAATAACCAAACACGTTAAAGAACAATTTTCGAACAATAAATCAACGGGAATGGTCCTTCTTGATGTAGAAAAAGCTTTCGATACCGTGTGGCACAATGGTCTATTGCACAAGCTTTTAATACACCAATGTCCATTATTTTTAACAAACATTATACAAAGTTATCTAAGTGAAAGGCAGTTCGTTGTTGAATTAAATGGAGCACTTTCTACTCCAAACAACGTTCCAGCAGGTGTTCCTCAAGGCTCAGTTTTGTCTCCAACGCTATTCAACTTTTTTGTATCTGACTTTCCAGTGCTACGGCAATGTGATTTTGGCATGTACGCTGATGATATTGCGATTTTTTCGTCTGACGCCTATCCAACAGTTATAATAAATAGATTGCAAAGCGCGCTTGAGGTTATATTTGAGTATTACAAACATTGGAAAATTAAAATTAATGCTGGGAAGAGTCTAGCTATCTTTTTCACTAGAAAAAGAAAGGAGTGTTTCTTGCCCAGCATTAGTCTTAAGATTGAGAACAATGTCATCCCATGGGTCAGCTCAGTAAAGTACTTAGGTGTACACTTAGACAAGACGCTGACTTTTAAGGAACACATTAATGCTACTATTAACAAAATTTACATTGCCATAAAGTTGTTATACCCACTAATTTGTCGAGGATCATCACTCAGCAAGCACAACAAAATAATTATCTTTAAAGTCGTTTTTCAAGCATTATTACTATTTGGATCTCCTGTTTGGGGTAATTGTGCGAAAACGCATATTAAAAAATTGCAAATACAGCAAAACAAAATTTTAAAAATGATACTTAAAGTTCCTTGGCATTTTTCAACGCAAGCATTGCATGAAAATGCGCAAACATTGAGAATTGAAGATAAAATTGAAGAACTCAACGAAAAATTCTTAAGAAATTGTGAAAATAGCGAAAATGTTTTAGTAAGAAATATACTGTAAAAAGGCTGTATTAGATTAAATGCTTATTGTTCTCTTATCTTCTTTCATAATCTTATCTATTTATCTATTTATAAATTTTGTCACTTACTTGTCATAAACATAATTATCAAAAATTTATTTACTTATCTATTTATTTATTTATTTATGGTACCCGTGGCGTAATGGTTAGCATGTCCACCTGCTAACCCAGAGGTTCGAGGTTCGAATCCCAGCAGAGGCAAAATGCAAAAATGTTTTTCCACGGGTATCGCCTTTCGCGAGGAATTGGCAAGTCCTCCGTTAGTAAATTCATTGCCATGAAGAGCGCATTCTCAATTAGCCGTTCGGAACCGGCGAAAAATTGTAGGTCCCCTCCATTCCCTCACAAGGCATGGTTGTGAGAAATGCGCTAGGCCCAGGGGCTCCTCGCTCTGTTGCGCCACCCTATTTATTTATTTATTTATTTTTACATACAAATATATATATCATATAAGCACATAAATTACTTAAAGTGTTAAGCTTCTACGTTCTTTGTCACCGCGCCGCCGCCGCCGCCGCCGTCATCGTCATATATCGCATATCACTCATACACACTCAAGCTAATTTCGCGGTTTGTTTCAAACAATAAAAATTCGATTACTTTTATCTCAAATTATAATTTAATCAATCAAATTGTAAAAAAAGCCGATCAATAGACAAATTGAAATTTGTTTACATATGTTTGACGTTTCAAATTAAATTTTTTTGACAGCTCACTCACTCGCTGAATTTTCGCTGAGTTTCCAGCTGTCAAGAGTGATTGTATACAGTGATCAAAAATTACTTTGAAATTTTTTCGTGCGAAGAGAGTGTTCAGCGATTAAATTTTGATTAATAAATTTTTTTTGTTTACGTTAAATTTATTTCGCTTTCTAAATAATTAGAAACTTTCAACAGTTCTGAAGCAGTTTATTGAAATTTATTTTCGTTTTCGTAGAATTTTCGTATGAAAATAAATTAATTTTTCAACGACCTCCAAATATTTAATTCATAAACTGTGGTAAAAATGACGAGCAAGAAACGGCAGGCTTCACCTAAACAAAACGCAGAATTAGAACAATTAAGACATCAACGACAAGTTCTTAAAAATAATATTTTGCGAATTAGAACGGCCTTAGAGGAAAAAACGATGTCACTTAATCCAATAGAATTGGAATGTCATGTCGGTTAGATATTTTGAATTCATACGTCGATCAGATCATGGTTTGTCAAACTGAGATTGAATCAGCTGATCATAGCGACGTATTCCGCGGAGAATTAGAAGAATTTTGCGTCAGTGCAAAAGCTTTACTTGTATCTAAAGTAAATAGGGGTCGTAAGCCAAGTGGAATTGAATATTCATTAGAGGAAAAAACGATGTCACTTAATCCAATAGAATTGGAATGTCATGTCGGTTAGATATTTTGAATTCATACGTCGATCAGATCATGGTTTGTCAAACTGAGATTGAATCAGCTGATCATAGCGACGTATTCCGCGGAGAATTAGAAGACATTTGCGTCAGTGCAAAAGCTTTACTTGTATCTAAAGTAAATAGGGGTCGTAAGCCAAGTGGAATTGAATATTCATTAGAGGAAAAAACGATGTCACTTAATCCAATAGAATTGGAATGTCATGTCGGTTAGATATTTTGAATTCATACGTCGATCAGATCATGGTTTGTCAAACTGAGATTGAATCAGCTGATCATAGCGACGTATTCCGCGGAGAATTAGAAGACATTTGCGTCAGTGCAAAAGCTTTACTTGTATCTAAAGTAAATAAGGGTCGTAAGCCAAGTGGAATTGAATATTCTTTTAGTAATCCACATCACTCGCGCCTTCCAAAAATGTCTCTCCCGAAATTCTGTGGGAAATATTCCGAATACAAAAATTTTATTAGCCTTTTTGAGAGTCCAGTAGACAATGATCCAATGCTTCCCGATATTGAAAAGTTCAATCATTTAATATCATGTTTATCGGGTGAAGCTTTAGGAACAGTTAAAGCTTTCCAAATAACGGAACAAAATTATCCAAAAGCTTTAGAAAGTTTAAAAAAGGTTTATGACAATAATTGCCTTATATTTTTCGACAATGTATCTACTCTTTTCGAACTAAAAGAAATTCAAAAGCCATCAGCTTCTGCATTGCGCAGCATGATACACACTGTTTCCGCAATTAATGATTGGCTTCTTTCACTTGGTGATGAAAAGAATATCACAAACGCGATCATAATTCATTTAGTAATGTCAAAGGTTGATTCGATGACAAGATCAAAGTGGGAAGAGCAACTAGATTTCAGTACACTTCCTTTATGGAGTGACTGTGAAGCCGCGCTGAATAAGCGATATCAGCATCTTTCTGCTGAAGAAGCGTCGTCTTCAAAGCATAAAATTTCTAATAGGTCATCAAAACCAAAACATGAGATGAACCAGAACAGAAACCAAAGGGCTTCGTTTGCATGTGTAAACCAACAAGCAAATAAATCGAAATGCTTATACTGCAATTCAAGTGATCATTTTATAGCGACATTCCAAACCTATGCTTCAATACCCGTGATGCAACGATTTGAGTTCGCGAAAAGTGTGCCTGTTTGCATAAACTGCCTTCGAAAAGGACACACAGTTTCAAAGTGCAAATTAACTCGGTGCAGTGTTTGCAATAAATCGCATCACACATTATTGCACCAATATCAAACTACGTTCAATAGCACGGAGCTTCGAGCTTTCAAGCTATGCATGCCTCTGTTTCAAAAGATCAAGTTATTCTCGCTACTGCTATCGTTCAAATTAAAGGCAGTAGTGGTGAATATACGCTAGCTCGAGCGTTACTTGATTCAGGCTCGCTAATCAATTTTGTAACTGAAGAGCTTGCACAAAAATTGAAGCTGCGAAAGGAACAAAAAACCTTAAGTCTTCTCGGAATCGGTAAAGCAAGTACTTTAGTTAACAGAAAGGTACGTGCAGAAGTAAAGTCAATATCAAACTACGTTCAATAGCACGGAGCTTCGAGCTTTCAAGCTATGCATGCCTCTGTTTCAAAAGATCAAGTTATTCTCGCTACTGCTATCGTTCAAATTAAAGGCAGTAGTGGTGAATATACGCTAGCTCGAGCGTTACTTGATTCAGGCTCGCTAATCAATTTTGTAACTGAAGAGCTTGCACAAAAATTGAAGCTGCGAAAGGAACAACAAACCTTAAATCTTCTCGGAATCGGTAAAGCAAGTACTTTAGTTAACAGAAAGGTACGTGCAGAAGTAAAGTCAAGATTGAAGCAAAGCACAAGTACTAAGCTGCGAGTTGTTTTCGACGCTTCAAGTCGAACTTCATCTCAATTATCTTTGAATGACATCTTAATGGTTGGGCCAACCATTCAAGAGGAGCTATTTTCGACGTTGCTCCGTTTTCGAATACACAAATACGCCATTACGGCTGATATTACGAAAATGTACCGGCAAGTATGCATTGCTGAAAAGCACTCGATTTATCAGCTCATGGTGTGGAGGCAGCATCCGTCCCAACCACTACAACATTTTCGGCTAAACACTGTAACGTTTGGCACGTCTCCAGCGCCATGTTTAGCAATATGTACGGTGTTTAAAGATGTTGGGCGATGCTAATGAGAAAATATACCCTACTGGTTCAAATATAATTCGAAGAGATTTCTATGTAGATGATCTCTTAACCGGTGCCAATGATCTTGAAACTCTAAAAATAATAAAGTTTGAAATTCAAGAAGTCCTTAAAAAAGGCGGGTTTCTTTTGGCTAAATGGTTCTCAAACCATCCAGAGTCTTATAACACTACGAGTACTGAAAAATCAATCAAATTTAATAATTCAGACTCTACCAGAACTCTTGGAACTTGTTGGCATCCAAAAGAAGATACTTTCAGCTTCAATTTGGAAAATAATTTTCATGATCTACGAGCTACTAAGCGAAACATACTATCAGTTTCCAAAAATTGATTGGGATGAGTCGATTCCATTGCGCCTTGATACAAGTTGGCAAAATTTCAAAACCAATTTATCTCAACTTGGCGAGATAAAAATTCCAAGGTTTGTCGAAACTCATTCGAACGCAAAAATACAAGTTCATGGGTTTGCCGATGCTTCGATAAGAGCTTACGGTTGTTGCATTTACATTCGCAGCCAAAGCTCAGACGGTATCAAGTCGACGCTCCTAACAGCAAAGTCTAAGGTGGCCCTGTTGAAAACAAAATCGCTTCCGCGATTAGAACTTTGCGCAGCGCATACTCTTGCCAAATTATGGACAAGAATTAAGGCGATGTTGAATCTTGACGTTGAAGAAGTTATTTTCTGGGCGGATTCCGAAATAACACTGTATTGGATAAAAACACATCCAACTGCCCTTGCAACCTTCGTTGCAAATCGAGTGTCCGACATTCAAGAGTTGACCCAGAAAGTATCATGGAAACATGTACCGAAAAAACAAAATCCAGCAAACATTGTGTCAAGAGGCTGTAATGTGGATGAACTCAATGCGTCCATTTGGTTTAACGGTCCAAAGTTCTTATTGCAAGAACCATCATCGTGGCCGTTCAATATGCATTTTGAGTTGTCTCCAGAAGATAAAGCCCTTGAAAAACGGAAAACGAACATAGCTCTACTAGCAGTAGAAAAACCTCGAACCAAACTTTTAGAAGTTATTGAAGAAGAATCTTCATATATCGACTTGGTAAATACATTTGCCTATGCAATGCGATTCTTAAAAAGATTAAAAAACAAAACAGAAGTTCTCGAAGAATCGCCGACGGCAAAAGAGTTAAATCTGGCGTTTCTTAAAATAGTGGAAACTATCCAAAATTATGAATTTGCAGATGAAATTCAAAAACTAAGGAAGAAAGTTTCATTACAACCCAGTATTCAAAAATTAAATCCATTCATTCACAATTATAGTGAAGAGAATTTTTCGTTTTCGTTAATTCGAGTTGGCTTTCGTTTGTTAAACGCACCAATTGAATATGATGCTAAATTCCCACTTTTGCTGACCAAAAATTCACCGTTTGCAAAAACATACTTAACGTATCTCCATCGAAAGAATTACCACGCTGGTTCTCAAGCGATGGTGGCATTGCTTCGAGAAAAGATTTGGCTAATTATCGCCAAAGAAGCTTGTCAAAAGGTTGTATGACAGTGCATGCATTGTTTTAAGTACAAACCAAAACTTTTGACCCAAATAATGGGCAATTTACCAGCGGATCGATTGCGAGCACAACGACCGTTCTTAACATGTGGGGTAGATTTCTGTGGTCCGGTATATACCACGCTAAAAATTCGTGGCCGGCCACCGAACAAAACGTTTATACAGTGCTCCCCGGTTAATTGCGTCACCTTAAATGCACAACTTTAGACGCTTTTAACAGGGGAACGCAATTAAAAGAATCCCGCTTAATTGATCTGCTGTCCCATTTAGAAAAACCCCGCTTAATTGAAATGAAAACGCAATAAAGCGATTTTTTACGACTTTGGCAAGAAAGTCAAGAAGAACCTTTTTAATGAAAATCAAGATTTTATTGAACGGAAAATTAACATATAATGGTAAGACATAAAAAAAGAACAAAACAATTTCAGCCTAGGAATGATTGAAAAGGAACAATTTTTCATAATGTACACAACACATAAATTATGAATTGGTACATAATCCGTGCGTATATCTTTAGCAAGCGTACAAGAGGGAATTAGTCAGATTTGCTTTTTATTTGGCTAGAACATTATATCATGGTAAGAATCTGTAATTTTCACCTGCATTGTTTCCTTACACATTTTCAAGATTTTAATTTGCAGTCGCTAAACTCTGATGTTTCAGCAAACAATAGGCTCGTTCGTTGAACCTTACCCAGGGTTGACCCAAGTTTACTTGACAATCTTATGAGTTGTCAAAAAAACCTGGGTTTTCCAGTTTTCAAAAAACGCAAAGCCACAAAATCATCACACATCCCTGTCATTTGAATAAAAATACATGCCATTTGACAGCCCTCAACTCGCCACAGCAAAAACCTAGGGTGAGTTGAGGGAAAACCCAGATCAACCCCAGGGCTAAAAAGAGAGTGCTCACGAGAGTGCTCATGAGAGAGTAACAAATCTCACAACGATTTAAGTCATGTCAATTTGACTATTAACTTGTAGGCGCGCAACAATGCGACCAATTCATCATCAATCATTAAGGTGTAAGCAAAAAGTGACTTCAATGATTTGGTTTTTTTCGTTCAATTAACCGGGCAATTTTGCTTCAAATTGAAAAAAGAGTTTCGATTTTTGGACCATTTAACCGGGAAACGCAATTAAGCGGAATGCATTTAAACGGGAAATTTTATGTATATTTCTTATGTGATCTTTTTTTTGCCTAGGATTCAGGTCAATTAAACGGGTAACGCAACTAAGCGGGGGGTATTTATCCGGGGATTACTGTAGTTGTTTTTGTTTGTTTCACATCAAAAGCAGTACATTTAGAATTAGCTACTAATCTGTCTTCTGATAATTTTATTCTCGCCCTTAAAAGGTTCATGTGTCGCCGAGGACTTCCAAAGACGCTGTACTGCGACAACGGGACGAGCTTCGTGGGAGCTCAACGGATATTGAAGGAAGTTCAGGAAGAGGTCGAGCGAGGGAGAGAACACCTTCAAACGTTCGCAGCAGAGGAAGGCTTCAGCTTCGCCTTGATACCGCCCAGGGCACCGCATTTCGGAGGCCTATGGGAAGCGGCAGTGAAGTCGGCGAAAACGCTGTTACCGCGTACCGTGGGCAACGCTCTGCTCACAACCGAAGAGCTACTCATGGTCTTCATCGAGGTCGAGGCCATCCTCGCCAATCGGACCGTTAAGCGCCGATCCCAGCGACGACTCCAGCGCACCTATTGATCGGCATCAGTTTACGGTCGCTGCCCCCAGAACCAGTGCCGGAACAGCAAACGGGCTGCTTGAGAAGATGGCAGCTTCTATGCTGGCTCAAGCAGCAGTTTTGGCAGAAGTGGTCCAAGGAGTATCTCCTTGGCCTTCAAGCCAGATCAAAATGGGTACTGGATCAACCCAATCTCACCGTGGGCAAGCTCGTCCTTATCCACGAGGACAATATGCCTCCCCAGCAGTGGAGAACCGGACGAGTCGTGGCGGTCGTCGAAGGGCAGGACGGCAAGGTCAGGGTCGCCAACGTCAGAACCTCCAGAGGGATCTTAAGACGTCCAATCGTAAAACTGGCCGTACTCCCAAGTGAAGACGATTGAAGCCTTGGAGCCTTTCAACGTGGCCAGTGTTTTGACGAGCCACATATCGAAATACACCATAAACTCGTTATTTTGTTCATCAAAATGAATAATAATAAGAAGAAGAAGAACAATGAAATAAACACACTTCGTTTTGCAAATTGAAACCGAACGGTCATTTTTATTTGTCGCCTTTTTCGCTTTTTTCGAAGTTTTTAAACTTATATTTTTCGTTTATTTCAGCTTGAAATAAGAGCTAGTTTGTAAAAATTATTACTAATTTTCAAACCCTAACCAAAGTACAAAGATCAGCCTGTATTTGCGTAACTGGTGCAATGAGAACTACACCAACCGCGAGCTTGGAAGTAATCCTCAATCTCATACCTCTTGATCTCTATGTTCAAGAAGCGGCAGCAAATAGTGCACTTAGACTAAACCAGTGTAATGTCTGGAAAAGGACGCGCACAGATTTTATCACGATACGCAGACAACTAAATCTGCGCGAATTACCTAACTCCATACCTGGGCTTTAAGAAATCCTTCACAACCAGCTTCCCCAATAGACAGGATTGGGAGAATGAAACACCTTACCAGAACGAGACTTCTATATTAATCTATACCGACGACGGTTCTAAAATGGAAGTTGGAACAGGGGCAGGTTTCTTTTCAGAAAACCTAAACCTAGCCAGTTCATTCAGACTTCCAAATCACAGCAGCGTCTTCCAAGCCGAGATCTTGGCAATTACAAACGCTGCAAAACAGGTGTCCATCACTATCACATGCTGATATCACTTTTTTCATTGATAGCCAATCAGCAATAAAAGCGATTTCTGCCACTCTTGTCAAATCAAAGCTTGTTTCTTGCTGTCGCGAAGAGCTAAGGGTTCTTGGCACACAGCAAAACGTTAGACTCTAATGGGTTTCTGGTCGTAGTGGTATACCGGGAAACGAAAAAGCGGAGGAACTAGCGAGGAAAGGATCAGCACTTGACCCTTCTCTCATTGATCAATCAATCAGGATTCCACCCTGTGAAATGAAACAGATCATTGGTAACAAAATAATGCGAAAATCCAATGAAAGATGGGTATGCCTAGACTCCTGTGTTACTTCCTGGAAACTATGGCCGCAATACGATAAGGAAGGATCTGGTTTCTAGGACGTTATAGACCAAGAGCTAACGACCGATTTGCATACCTCATTTTAGCAAGGCTCAAGCTTTGCTCATAGAAAGATTTAGGCCCGACAAGTATAAAAGTGCCCGTCTTACACTCCGGTTCCGTCCATGAGGCCTTAAGATCAGGGCTTGAAGTTGTAAAAAATAAGTGCCCATTTACCTCATTATAGCAAGGCTCATCTTTCAATATATTCTTCATTGATCCAATATATACACGAAAATAGCATTGTAAGACGTTTTAGCTGTCAATGACATGCTGTAAGACGCTCGTATATATGTAAAAGAAAATGGCCCCATTTACCTCATTTTAGCAAGGCTGGTATTTATACACAACTAAGATGACATAAAAACAAGCAAACATTTCAAGTGTAAGACGTTTATTCGGTCAATAACCCTTCGTAAGACGCTGAAAATTAAATTAATTAAGATAGAAACAATTATAGTATATTGATTATGTCATTTCTTAAGGAACTCGACATTGAATGAACTTTTATTGCATGAATCGATTAGTGTGTTAATTTTAGAGAAAAGACAAAATTGCTATTAAATTAGAGTGTGCGAATCGGAGATATGGGTTCTAAACCATCTTCATTCGTTTTTTCAATATATCTCGAGAACGAAGCAAAATTTTGATACAATTCCAGGGACATTTTTTGTAGAGAGCAAATTTTCCCATCGAAATGCATCTTTTTAAAAATTGTAAATAAAAATTTTTTATCCGAAATAGTAAAATTCCCGATAAAAAAAAAATCAATTTTTTCCAGTTTTTGAGTTTTGTCAGTTTTTTTAATGGCATTTCTTTCTGGTTGCAGATAGGTATAGGCAATGCTCCATAAAAAAGGAAGTAAATAAAATTTTCTTTAAAATGCTATATCAGAGAGCTTTCTATGTTTGAATTTTACCGAAATATTGTCACTTGAACATAGACATTTATCGTCGATTTTCATCTTTCTTATACTAACTGCATTTATTTTTACTCTGTGGAATAAAAAAACATTTTTTACTCAATGAAAAAGGTATTTGTTACAAAAAAAAAATTAAATTTGATGTACTTATTTTTACTATTATAAGTATTCAATAACATTGACTTTCAATATCGACATCTACATTTTCAAAAATGTCCTCTTATGCAATATCGGCTACTTGCTCATTATCGCAATTGACTCCCATACATATTGGGCAAGCAATTTGTAGTTTTCTGGAACCACAGCTTACAAGGCAACCTGTAGTTCAACAACAAGCAATATCCACATTTAGAGTTCTCCCGACCAAAATTCAGAAGATTTAAGAGCTTCCATGCCACTGCTGGATTTGGAAAAAAGTTCTTAGGCCATGATGTTTGATGGCATCGCGTTTTGGTGGTATTTTTGCCAGCGAAAAATTTGCTCTTTTGATAATTTGCAAAAATATTGGAAACAACAGTTGCTTAGTGTCTGGTTCAACTTTGTTCCATACAAGGAAACTGCAATATATCTGACGCAAATTTTGTGTCTTCTTTAGCAGCAGCATCTCGTAAAAATGTGTCTATATGTGTGTTTGTAACTGTTTGATATTTTCATTTATAAATTTCATGATTTTTTTTTTTTCAAAATTATAAAATGCAGACATAGTATTGCAGCCACTAAATGCATGAATAAAGCCAAGATATTTTTGGAGATGAAGAAAATTGAATATCTTTCGATAGTACAATTTGCGGTTGTTTTTTCTAGACTTGGTTTCAATAGATACACATTTTGGTATTGTTCCGGCAAAAGTGGGACCTAAGTGGTCAACTGTAGATAACTGTTTTAATAATGTTCCACAAATCATTTTTAGAATAGTATCATATTTTAAATTCAAGAAACGAAGTATTCAGGTAATTTATTTTACTTATTATCAACCTAAAATACTTTCGCATAGAGTAAAAAATTTTTGTTTTCAACAAAATAAGGATAAATGCTGTGTGTCAGTATAAGAAAGATGAAAATCGACGATAAATGTCCTATCTGCAACCAGAAAGAAATGCCATTAAAAAACTGACAAAACTCAAAACTGGAAAAAATTGATTTTTTTTCTATCGGGAGTTTTACTATTTCGGATAAAAAATTTTTATTTACAATTTTTAAAAAGATGCATTTCGATGGGAAAATTTGCTCTCTGCAAAAAATGTCCTTGGAATTGTATCAAAATTTTCGTTCTCGAGATATATTGAAAAAACGAATGAAAATGGTTTAGAACCCATATCTCCGATTCGCACACTCTAATTTAATAGCACTTTTGTCTTTTCTCTAAAATTAACACATTAATCGATTCATGCAATAAAAGTTCATTCAATGTCGAGTTCCTTAAGAAATGACATAATCAATATACCTACTATAATTGTTTCTATCTTAATTTAATTTTCAGCGTCTTACGAAGGGTTATTGACCGAATAAACGTCTTACAC
Organism: Melanostoma mellinum; assembly: GCA_914767635.1. Lineage (NCBI taxonomy): Eukaryota > Metazoa > Arthropoda > Insecta > Diptera > Syrphidae > Melanostoma > Melanostoma mellinum. The sequence continues at coordinate 84,868,367 of OU612058.1, forward strand.
TTGAAATGTTTGTTTGTTTTTATGTCATCTTAGTTGTGTATAAATACCAGCCTTACTAAAATGAGGTAAATGGGGCCATTTTTTTTACATATAAACGAGCGTCTTACAGCATGTCATTGACAGCTAAAACGTCTTACAATGCTATTTTCGTGTATATATTGGATCAATGAAGAATATATTAAAAGACTAGCTGTGCCCGCGACTTCGTCCGCGTGGAATAGTGTCTTACGGCAGGCAGCATTCTTATTTTTTAAGTCTACTTATTTTGCAAATAAGAAACATTCATGCGTTTTAGTAAACTATTGTTATATTATTTTATAGTATATGTTTGTACACGACGTTCTTAAAACGCAACTTAAAGCCTCTGGGCTTTATTAATAATGACCACTCAGTGGGAATTAGAGTAAAACGGGAAATCAAAATGTTTTCTCCTTTTGTCGTTCCAGTCATTACTAAAATTTTTATAGTGCCGCATCCCAGATGTGTAATTTGTAGCTGTGTACAATTCTGGATTACTCATTATTGGATTACTGGAACACCAATTTGCTGCCACTCCTAATAATCCTATGAAATTAAGAAACTCTATAGGGTATGATGTGACTTGCTCAGTATCCATAATATTGTCTACTGATAGACATTCGACAGTATCGCCCAATACGTCAAACAAAATTTATTAGTTTATATGGTTGACTATCTCATTAGTCGGCACCGAAATCGACCTTCCACACAGCCATTCCCGATTGCCAATTTTTATTTGAAGATCAATATAGACATTTCTTCTCAGGTCAAATGTATTTTCGACAGTATGACAAAATTCACCCCGCAGTAAAACAACTTTTATCGATCCTGTAGTTTTAAGGTTCCTGTTTACGGGGTCGATCCCGTAGAAATATAGGGATTACTTACTAAGCCCATGTCCTTCCTTAGGCTCTAGGCTATCTTTGAATAAAATTCCATTTAAATCGGATCAGCAGCCTGGGCGGGAGATGTTAACAAAGAAACACGAATAGACAGATAATTTTCAATTTGTAATATTAGTAAGGATGTCCATCTTCGGGTTCTAGACTATCTCTGTACCAAAATTCATATAAATCGGTTCAATAGTTTGGGCGGTAAATATAAACAAAGAAAAACAGACAGACAGAGTTAATTTCGGATTTATAATGTTACTAAAGTCTTCCATTCCCGTGGGAATATGAGGCCCGTTTCGAGAAAATGATTTAAAATTTATATTACTCGGGAATAGTGCAGTATTCTAACGGTGGACATTTTTCGAAATGGGTGCTGTATTATCCAAGTTCCCTTTCCCATGGGAATACAGGGATAAAACATATTTCATCATATATGTCCATCCTCAAGTTCTAGACTGTCTATATACCAAAAATTAATATAAATAGGTTCAATAGTTTGACAGACAGATTTAACTTTGGACTTATAAAATTAGTAAAGACTCCCGTTCCCGTGGAAACATGGTGACCGTCCCCGTAATGAATATGGAGATGAGTAAAAGTTTATGTTACTCGGGGATTATGGAACATTCCAACGGTGGAAGAATTTTTGAAATCGGTGCTGTAGTGTCAAAGTTCCCGTATACGTTCCTGCTCTCGTGGGGATATAGGGATATGTCCGGCCTTAAGTTCAGAACAATCTTTGTACAAAATTTCATTTAAGTCGGTTTATTAGTTTGGGCGGGAGATGGTAACATAGAACGACGGAAAGACAGAGCTTCTTTCACGCTTATTATATTAGTAAAGACTCCCGTTCCCGTGGGAATATGTGGATGAATTAAAGGTTATGTTACTCTGGGATAGTGAAGCATTCTATCGGTGGAAAAACTTTTGAGATCGGTGTTGTAGTTTCTAAGTTCCCGTACATGTTCCCGTTCCCGTGGGAATTTAGGGATAAAATATATAGCCTATGCCTTTCCTCAGGTTCTGAACAATCTTTATAAAAAAATTCAGTTTTAATTGTTCATTAGTTCGAGCGGGAGATGGTAACATAGAAAGGTATACAGACAGAGCTACTTTTGCATTTATAATAATAGTGAGGACCGATTCCCGTGGGAATCTTCGAATGAAATAAAACCTATGTCCGTCCATATGTTCAGAACAACCTTCGTACAAAATTTCATTCAAATCGGTTTATTACTTTGGGCAGGAGATGGTAACATAGAATGACGGACAGACAGAGCTTCTTTCACACTTATTATATTAGTAAGGACTCCCGTTCCCGTGGGAATATGTGGATGAATTAAAGTTTATGTTACTCTGATATAGTGAAGCATTCTATCGGTGGAAAAATTTTTGAAATCGGTGTTGTAGTTTCTTAATTCCTGTATACGTTTCCATTCCCGTGGGAATATTGGGATAAAATATATAGCCTATGTCCTTCCTCAGGTTCTAGACTATCTCTGCACAAAATTTCGTTTAAATCAGTTCAGTAGTTTGGGCCGGAGACGGTAACATAGAAAGCCGGACAGACAGAGTGACTTTCACATTTATAATATTAGTTAGGATGAGCCTTGCTAAAATGAGGTAAATGGGCACTTATTTTTTACAACTTCAAGCCCTGATCTTAAGGCCTCATGGACGGAACCGGAGTGTAAGACGGGCACTTTTATACTTGTCGGGCATAAATCTTTCTATGAGCAAAGTTTGAGCCTTGCTAAAATGATGTAAGCAAATCGGTCACTAGCTCTCCGGCTATTACAATACTCCAGGGTATCACAATGGATCTACATTGATCTAAGTGTGACGGTAATAAGATCAACCGGCAGCCCATTATACCTCACCTAACCTTACCTAATTCCTATGGTTAAGGTTGTGGTTCCTGGTTCAGTTTACTGTATAACATCCTGTAAATGGAACTTTCTGCTTCAGCTGCAAACTCTGCTCTATAACGATCATCAACGTTAGAAATGAGCTGATACAAGGATGGCTTCCACATTCTTTAATTATCTGTTGCAAGTTTTATATTTGCTTCTTCTGCTAATAGACCAGGGTCAATAATTTTTGAGACAAAAAAAAATTACAGTTGGATGGAAAATAAATTACGGGCGATCTGAGGTGGGGAAAGGGGAGGGAGGGTAAAAAACGGTTAATCTGGACTTTCGGTAAAACCGCAAGTCTTACAAAAAAATGTGAGTGGCAAAGTTGTAGGTAATAAAAAGATCTACAACTTTTGTATTCACACTTTTTTTACATAACCTCAAAATTGATGTGAAAAACTCGAATTACTGAGTTTTTGGTTTTTTATTTTTATCTTTTGCAAAAAAAATGTTTTTTCACGAAATTTGATGAAAACTTACCTTTGTATGTCCCAAACATACAGTAATTTTTTTGATTTCAAATATTTATTTTTTCACCTTATATTGACTTAATATCGAAAAAGCACCCTAATTTTCAATCGAAAATTCTCACGTCAAAATATCTGCTTTTTTAACCCTTTGTCGACCGACGGTACCTGTGAGTACCATCACTTTTAACTCCGTATAACATCTCTTTACGAGTAAAATATGGGATTGTCGTCTATGGGTACCTTTAAGTACCATGTTATCTTCACGTTTGATTTTTTTTTTTTTTTTTTGTAGGTTGAAAGCATGGTTATAACGGTTTTTTTTCGACAAAGTGCTAGACTGTAGAGACAGTAATTTCAGTTGATCTTGGTGATTTTAAATTTCAGTGCTTATTTCGAGTTGTCGTCAATTTTTTCAGGTAATTAGTTGAATTGCATACTCGATTTATCAAAAAAATCAATATCAATTGAACTATAACTGTTATTCGCTTATTTTCACCAAAAAAACTAAAGTGGACCGGTAAGTACCGTCGGGCTGTGGGATGATTATAGTTTTTTTTATTATTGTTCCAATATTGTTTTTAATGCATCATGTTATTTTCATATAGTTCTTAAGTGCATTATGTCAGCTGCTAAGCACATATTAATGAAGGATGATGAGGCTATGTTTGAGGAGCTACCGTTGGACAATAACGAAGAGACTGACCTAGAATCTGAGGATGAATTAGATCTTCTGACAATTCGTTCAAGAAAAAGAGCTACTGTCGAAATGAATATGGAACCAGATGAGATTGATCAGTTGTTGGATGATGACGAGGCAATTTCAGACAGCCGTCCAGGATGCAGCCATTGGAAAAAAAAAATACCCGGTGAGGAACCAAACCGCCAATGGAAAGCTAAAGATTGTGTGTCAAACATTCCCGAATTTGTATTGCCAGAGGGTCCAGTCCAAGATTTGTTTGGGAACTGCGTTAGTGCAACTGATTATTTCCTTTCCTTTCTGGAAAGTGTGATTGATGATATTGTTTATCAATCGAATCTGTATGCCGTTCAGAAAGGTAAGGTGTTGGATTTGAAGAAAGGAGAGTTTTTGGCCTTCATAGGAATAAATTTTTTCATGGGGTACCATAAATTACCCAGCTGGAGGCACTTTTGGAGTGAAAGTGATGATTTAGGGGTTTCATTGGTGGGAAGAACGATGAGCCGGAATAGGTTTGATGCAATTCTGAGTAACTTGCATATAAACGACAATAGCCTAATTCCAAAAAATAATACAGATCGGCTTTTCAAACTTCGGCCAATGATCGATTCATTGAATGAAAAATTCCACACATCCTACCATGGGACAAGACAACTTTCTGTTGACGAATCAATGATTCTTTTCAAGGGAAGAAACACCATGAAACAATACAATCCCATGAAGCCTATAAAGAGAGGGTACAAACTATGGTGCTTAGCGGATCAAAATGGCTACATCAAACAATTTTCAGTGTATCAAGGAAAGGATGAGAAGTTAGAGAGTAAGTATGACATTTACGGACTTGGGGAAAGAGTAGTCTTATCTATGACTGAAAAAGAGTGGGGAAAACAAAGAATTATCTTCTTTGATAACTATTTTTCATCGGTGAGATTATTGGAGAAACTAAAAACCGAAAATACTCTTGCCTGTGGAACGATTCGGGCAAATAGAAAAGGCAACCCAAAAAATTTGAAAGAAGATAAAAAAATGAAAAGGGGTGATTTTGACTATCGATCTTCGAAAGATGGGATCAGTTTTTATAAGTGGAAAGACACTAGAACAGTACTCTTAGTTTCAAACTACCATGGTAATGAAGTTTCAACTGTTACAAGAAGGGATAAATCGGGAGTGCAACACGAAGTAAGCTGCCCTAAAGCCGTTAAAGACTATAATACATTCATGGGAGGTGTGGACCATGCTGATCAACTTCGAGCCGCCTATGGACTGAACCGAAGATCAAAGAAGTGGTGGCATCGTATTTTTTGGGGAATGGTCGAAATTTGTTTCATAAACTCATTTGTTGTTTTTAACCAAATGAATGAAAAAGTAACCTTGCTTCAATACAAGAGAAACGTTACTCTTGGACTTCTGTCACGAAAAGATTTGCTTGCTGACAAACGAGGTCTGAAAAGAAAATCACAAGTTGACGAACCTCCACAACTGAGCTCAAAACGAAGAAGAGGTAAAGTCGAATCCGTTCCAAAGGACGTGCGGCTTGGTAATTTAGGTAGGTATTCATTGGCCAAAGTTTGTTGAAACGCGGGCAAGGTGTGAGTTCTGCAGCATTAACAAAATACAGTCGAAACCGTTTTCCAAATGCAGTCATTGTAACATACATCTTTGTTGCAATGATAAGAAAAACTGCTTTTCCTTATATCATGGAATACATTTTGATTGATTCATTATTTTTCACGTTCATTTTTTAAATAAAAAAGATATATATATTAATTTTAGATTCATACTGAAATAAAAAGTAAAATAAAAATTGAATTTTGTTAGATTTTTTTTATACCCCATAGACCCAACGGTACTTCTGGGTACCACCTTCATTTCTTGACCTTAGGTGTCCTTGAAAAATTTAGAAACGAGTTATCTGTCTTAAAATACCCTAAAGTCAAATATAGTCAACAAAACAACTTTTTGTTAAAAGTTTTTCATAGCTTGGTCAACAAAGGGTTAAAAAAGCTGGTGTGTTTTTTGTTCGTTGAAATCTCTTCTTTCAGATGGTCAAAAAAAATTACATTACTATGGTAAATGTTCTCAGAAAATGCAAATAATGAAAAAAACCCAAATCCGAAAATTTTTTTTTATTTTTAAAAAATCTAAAATTTACACTTTAATTGCTAGAAAAACGTAAAATTTCATTTTTTTTTCATTTTTAACCGTCTGAAAGTAGAGATTTCAACGAAAAAAAAATACACCAACTTTTTTAAAAAAGCAGATACTTTGACGTGAGAATTCTCGATTGAAAATTAGGGTGCTTTTTCGATATTAAGTCAATATAAGGTGAAAAAATAAATATTTGAAATCAAAAAAATTACTGTATGTTTGGGACATACAAAGGTAAGTTTTCACCAAATTTCGTGAAAAAATAATTTTTTTTTCGAAAGATAAAAGTAAGAAACCAAAAACTCAGTTATTCGAATTTTTCACATAAATTTTGAGGTTATGTGAAAAAAGTGCAAATGCTAAAGTTGTAGATTTTTTTATAACCTACAACTTTGCCATTCACATTTTTTTTTGTAAGACTTGCGGTTTTACCGGAAATCCAGATTAACCGTTTTTTACCCTTAAAAACTCTCCCCCTCCCTTTTCCCGACCTCAGATCGCCCGTAATTTATTTTTCCTTTTTTTTTTGTTTTATTCTCTACCTCTTCCAATGGGTTTCATCCTACTATAATTTTTTTTTACTTTTTACCATTTTAAAAAATTTCCGACCCTGGTCTATAATTCCGTCCACTCTCTAAACCAACCTGGGGTGGAATCGCGTAAGGTGATAGTTGACTGTCATTTTTTCTTACTATCAAATTGATAGTTATGGCTTTTCCGTCTGTGTAAGATGATCTATTTGAGATCAAATTTTTTTTCTCCTAACTTGGTATCACTTTAAGAGAAAATATACGAAAGCTGTCAAATTTGTATTTTTTCATTTAAAAACAAACACTAGCCCGATAGTTAGACTATTTTAATTTTGCATAAATAATATTTCATTGATATGGGTTGCAGAAAGCTGAAAGTCGACAAAAATGTAAGTAAACTGTTGAAACCATGAAAATAATAAAGTAATTATTTATTTGCTGCCTTATGTCACCATGGGTTCTGGTAGCTTGGCAGCTTTTTCTGTCTTTGAGTCACGTTGGAAGCCTGACATGGAAGAAGAGGAAGGTAAGCTGCTTGTTCGCGATGCTATCCGTGCTGGTATTTTTAACGACTTGGGTTCCGAATCAAACGTCTATTTGTGTGTAATTCGAAAGGATTCCTGTGATTATTTGAGGAACTATGAGCTGTCCAACCAAAAAGGCACAAGGAAGGTAGGCAATACTGAATTGTTTTTTTTTTTTTTGTTTTTGTATTGTGCTGATGGTCCATTATTTTAGCTGAACTACGATTTCAAACTGGGAACCACTGTGGTATTGAACACGAAAATTCATAAGTTCGAGGTTACCGAGGAAGTTTTGCCAGTTCCAATTCCAATGGAAGAATAAGTTTTGGTGTGAGAAACTGGCCACGAAGAATAGATTTTGATTGTAAAATGATTAATGAAATTTAATATACTGGGAGTAAAATGGTTTTGTCCATTTTCTATTAATTTTCACCGTTTTTCATTTTTCTTGTCTTACGAAGAACTTCCCAGTAATATTGTTCTTTATGTGGTGTGCGATTGGTTTGTTTTGTAAAAAAAATTTATAAAAGAAAAGAACAGTGTGGTTCGAGCCAACCAATAATTTTTAGTTATCTGTAGGTCCGAACTTGCTAAACTTTTGGGAGTTCAAATATATTTAATTTTCTACTCAAATCAATACGTGTGAGCCTGACCATTCCATTTTTGGGTTCATTTTGATTGCCATTATTTTGTGGGTGTTAAAATAATTGGACAGGCACAAGAATATTCATATTTTTTGAAAATTTGAAAGAAAGCAAAGAGTTACTAAAAATCTCATCTATCAAATTGACACCTAAATAGGTGTCACTTCAATTAGTCACAAAAATATGACAGTCAAATTAGAATATCAGCTTACACAGACCGATTTTTCAGATTTTGACTGTCAACTATCAAATATCACCTTACGCGATTCCACCCCTGATTTGTTATTAATAGCTTGAAAAGCTGCTTTTTTCGGGAGACGTTCATCACTCATTTCCAGAACATTACATATGTAATCTACTTGTAGCTTTAAGGTCTTAATAATTACTAAAAATCACCCCTATCATGAAATCCATTCGGAGAAATCCCTGAGTGAAAAATCACGATACGAATCCCGACAAAAAGCAATCACAAATTCCGAACGAATTCGAAAAAAGCATTGCCTGATTGAAAAAATGAGTGTCCATATTCGAAGTCAGCTGTCCTATGTCAAAATAAATACTCGAAGCAATAGAAACAAAAATCCCTAAACTTAAAAAAAAAATCCCTTAACTTTTCCCAAACACATTTTTTACCGATTTCTGTTTTCCAGTAAAAATTGATTTATTTGCACTTTTTGTGCTTAGAATAAGTTATAATAGATCTGTTTCATTGATCAAATCTTAAATGTTATATGAAATAAACAATTTTACTGTCGAATATAATCAAATATTTTCTTCATCAAGTTATAAATTCCCAAAAGAGAATTTTTGTTACGTGGTCCCTGAGTACTTTCCAATCTGTCAAACACAAATTCATTCACTTGTGTTTTTTAACAAACCATAAAATAATTTGTGAAATCCAAGTTTGTTTACAGATAAAATTCAAGTGTTATTTTGGCTATAAGATAAAGTAATTTAACAATAATACGAGTACTATTTAAACACTCCAAATCTGTCAATTTCGCCGCTTAAATTTGGAAACGGGCATAACGAAGACAGTCTTTTGAAAAAATGTAATTTCTTTTGGAAATAATTCTATTCATTGATATGTGTTTCTGTTTATAATAACCGATGTTCTTAAAGGGTGAAAACAACAAACAAACAACAGGTTATATGAAATGTTATCCTGTAATCCAGACGGCAAAAGGATACGCTAAACGCCTAAAAGACCACTGGGAGGGAATAAAAACAGAGTTGGATGTAATTTAATTTGCGAGATAATTTTTGTTTTCATTGTTTTTTCTTAAGTAGAATTATATTTTGTAAAATTGTTCTATACAAATGTTTTTTATGTTTTAACAAATGGATTTTACCTTTGGCTCTACGCTCTACGACAGAAGAAACTTGTCGTAGAAAAGGACGTCATATTTCCGTTTCATTCGGAATTAGTGATACCAAATTACGAATTTCGAAATTCGTTCCACTCCGAATGGATTATGTGATAGCAACATCGGGAAACTTAGACTTTTTTCGATTACGATGGAATCTGTGATAGGGCTGAATGTAATTACTAAAAATGTTCGCTCTGCATTATGGTTCTCTAAAAGGATTCTCGCTCTAACATGGAAGCTGGCTTAGAGCGTGAAAAAATGTGGATAGTTTATGAATTTTTTGTGACTCAACAAAAAGATCAGTCGAAAATCTGTGAAAGAGGTTTTATAATTTAGGTTTTAATATACAAATACAAATTTTTTCGTGTCAATTAAATTCAAAATGGCGGCTGTCTAGGATTTCTTCGGAGGGGCCTTATTTTTTAGACGGTCCATGGTCGAAGATGTAACCTCCTTAATTTTGGTACTGGGACAAAATCCCGAATATACCTGGAACCTGGGTCCAATAACTGTTTGTCCAACAATACCAAGCCAAACATTACAGCTAAAGCGGTGTTGAGATTCGGTTTGTTTCTTGTTATGCGGATTGCTGCTACTCCAGTGATGTAAATTGATGAAATTTGTTACTCCGTCTCTGGTAAATTGAGCTTCATCCGTCCAGAATATCCTTCGAAAGTAATTGTGGTCAGTTTCATATCTTAGCAATAATGTTCGGCAAAATGCAGCTCTTAATATTTTGTCGTTAGCAGTTAGCTCAATGCTCTCACGCAGGTGTTCTCAGTGAAAAAATGTGTGAAATGTGGGTAATTGAGTACTTTGACACTTTATTGTATGTTTTGAAGACTAATAATAAAAAAACGAAAAAGATGAAGTTAATTCTTTCTTTCGTAAGTTCACCTAATTATCCAATAACGTAAAAGCTAAAAGAAAAGGTTTTTCTCAGAAAAAAGTAGTTTTGGTCATTTTTCGTTTTCTCAAAAACTACAGGTTATTTTGACATCTGGTTTTTTGTGTTTGATCAAAAATAAATAAGAGTATTGAAAATAAGCCAGAAAAATACTACTTAATAATGTAAAATTTTGAAAAAAAAAATGGTTTGAAAAAAAAAATATGTTTTTTTTTAAATTTTGACTTTGATTAATGTATAGGTTTTTAACCTTTCAAAGTGCTATAGCACGACTCTGTAGGTATTACCGTTATTAAATAATTTTTTCCCTTTTTAAGTGATTTTTTTCTTAAATTGCCCCTCCCGCCTAAACGGGGGAAAATGGACCCCCCCCCCTCCCATACGATTTTTTGCTTGTCTAGGTCCAACCTACACACCCTACCTTTTTGTCACACCTTATGCAAATCACCCTGTATAACAACAGCAAAAGACGTACGTAGGATTTTTCGATATTTTGTTTTTTTCACGAAATGGTGCACGTTTGAACAAAACATTAAAATTTTCACTATAAAATTGTTGATTAAAAAAGCTATGCAATATAAAAAAAATCATGCGTACCTACGTCTCCGGAGAAAGGTATGTATTTCGAATGTACTGTCAAAATTTCGTATAGATCGGTGAAGATTTGCTCGAGTTATGTCAGGCAGGTCAAAAAAAGTGATTTCGAGAAAAACGCGTTTAAAGTTTTAAGTACTATAAAATCATATGGCATACCTGTGGGGCGCTGCCGCAAAATGGAAAGTTTGGGCATCTAGAGATCTTTACCGGCATCCATTCTTTGGTATGTTATTTTTAAGCCTCTAAAGTACCTTTTAAGACAAGTAAAATTTTGGTTTCTTCAAAATTCTAGATCAGCTTCCCCACTTAAAAGAATTTTTTCCATTGTGGGTCACATTTCACATAAGACTATTTCTGAGTTTTGCTTTGTTTTATGAAGATTAAAACCAGAGTGTATCTAATAATGAGTGGGTATTTGTACGGTACCCAGGCGTATATTCGTAAAGAATGTCCTTTAGCTCTGTATGTACATTGTTGTGCACACTCTCTCAACCTTACTATTGCTGACTCGTGTTCACAAGCAGATGTGCGAAATTGCGTTGGGATCGTGCAGTCTGTTGGTTCCTACTTTAGATATTCTGCTCAACGCACTGCTATTTTGAATGGTAAAATTAGGGACCTATTACCGGCTGGAAATCAAAAAACCCTGCAGGCAATGTGTGAAACTCGGTGGGTTCACAAGCATGAAGCCGTTATGCGATTCAAGGAAAGGAGATGGTGCATATTTCTATGGAGCCTGGGCCCAGGGCGTACACCTATGAGACTTAAACCAAATGAAAGCTTACGTTCAGCCTAATCAGTCTGCCAAATATTTTGGAGTTCGGTTTTGGTGATTTTGAGATAATTGGACTTGAAATTGAGTGCCGGAAATGGGAAAAATCGGACATTTCTGCAAATAATTACGTATATCCCAAAAAGTATAGCATGTAGGATAATAATTTAGGTATCATTTGAAAGATCTCAAAAAGATCTTTCATTTTATTTAAAATACTTTTTTTGAAATGCCTTATATTTCGAAAAGACAGACCTAATAGTTGTTTGAAAAGAAACGTTGTCGTTGACGTTTGTCAGCCAATATCTCAAAAAATCAGTGATGACCTATATTTTTTTTTGCACCACTCTAATCCTTAATTCATAAGCTTTAATTTGGTATATAATTACGCTATCATACATAAAGTTTTGTAAAAAATAGAGTAAGTTCTGTGAAAAATTCAATGAAAAAATGAATTTGCTGTGGAACATATTTTTTGTTTAATTTTTTTTTAGGAATTGTGAATAATGTACGTGATATGCTTTATGTATGATAGCGTAATTATATACCAAATTAAAGCTTACGAATTAAGGATTAACGTGGTGCAAAAAAAATATAGGCTATCACTGATTCGAGATATTGGCTGACAAACGTCAACGAAAACGTTTCTTTTCAAACAACTATTAGGTCTGTCTTTTCGAAATATAAGGCATTTCAATTAAAGCTTATGAACTAAGGATTAAAGTGGTGCAAAAAAAATTATAGGTTATCACTGATTTTTTCGAGATATTGGCTGACAAACGTCAACGAAAACGTTTCTTTTCAAACAACTATTAGGCCTGTCTTTTCGAAATATAAGGCATTTCAAAAAATGTATTCTAAATAAAATGAAAGATCTTTTCTTACTTTTTGGGATGACATTCAGTCACGCGAATAAAGTTAATAATGCTTTGCAACTTCTGAAAAATAAAATTGACAAGGAGTACGGTCATATATATGAAGAAGCAAAGGTGATGCTCGAAGAAAATGGTGGTATACTGCAAATGCCACCTATCGTTGGAAGGCAACTCAATCGTTCTAACACTTCTGTGTCAAATTAAATTTATTCGTCCAATTTCTAGAGCACACAATTCAACAATTAACCGAGAGGCATACGAAACACCGTAAAGTAGTATTGCCATCATCTGGTGTGCTACCTTCAAATTTTGCAGTTCTCAAATTGAAGACGCAATTTTTATGTATTCGGCAGGGAAGTGCTACCCGAAAGAAGTACATCCGTCGTCAAAGCACAACTTGAAGTATGGTAAGCAGCTATCACTATCTTCTCCCCTAGTCCAAAATCTGCTTTGGTTGGAATGCTTGGATAAGCCGGTAAAAAATTATATCCAAATATTTACACGTTGCTACAGATATTGGCTACCATACCTGTTTCCACTGCTACACCAGAAAAAATTTTTTCAAGCCTACGGAGACTTAAAAACTACTTGCTATACTAAACACAACGAGTGAAAACAGACTGAACGGCTTGGCTCTTATGAATATTCACTACGGGATAGATATTGACGCAGATGAAGTAGTGGATATATTTAAAAACAAAAACAGAAGATTGATTTTATAATGCATATGTTATTTTTAAATGTTATCAATCACGTCTTGCTCACAAATATCTGCTGATGATGCTATCTCCGGCATCTCAAGAACAAATTGCTGATAATTTTCATCACTTCGTTTCTTGCGATTTCGCAACGCATTATGTGGTTTTGTAGTGATAGAATTCCATCACAAGAGCACTTTTAAGGTCATCCCATGTGTGGGAATTCCTAGACGAAACAATTTAGCAGTTTCTTTGAAATAAATAAAACTCTCTGATTGGCTAAGGCGGCAAGTAATGATAGCATTTCCAACATTTTCGATCCACTTCTCAATGGGATAGTCGTCGTCAGTGACATAACCACAAAACTTTGGCAACGAATCTTCAATGTTACGTGACGAACATGCAGCAGTAGCATGCCAAAACTCACTAACAGGGATATTTAACTCAGCCAAACGTTTCTTAAGTGCAAACATTTCTTTTTTTTTTCCTGACAACATCACGGAGTCTTTCTAGACTTTGCGAAACTGTGCTTTCTTCGTCTTCCAGTTCATCGTTTCCACTTTCCTCGCTTTCTTCCTCAACATCATCAGGGAAAAAATTCTCCATTTGGTCCAGCTGGAAAATTTGTATGGCTTCATTCAGACGAGCCTTTAGTGCAGCCCTTGCATCAAGTGTAGCCAAGCACATTCCGGCTAGTTTAGACTTGTTCCTGACTAGGTTTTATTTTAACACAAAAAAACTAGGAAAAAAATTATTTAAAAAGAAAACACACAACTTCACTTTGTGACTTGAAAATTGGTTGTATTTAATTTCTAGAACTTTTCTAGTCATATGACTTTATGTACATTCGCTTCATTAATTTTCTATTAACATTCTATGTTTTTGTTTATATTTACATTTTGTGGAACGTATGTTTAGTATTGTTTATTTTCGTTGTAAATGTTTCCATCCAGTTCCAAACATTCTCCCGCCTCCAAAAAATTTGCAATCCCATCCTTTGTTTGTAGTGCACCCTGTCCCGAAATATGCGCTGTAGACTGTAGTACCGACGATGACGTTCATCTACTTCTCCACAGGTGGCTGTTGACATTTGATTGCCTTCTTAATTGGTATAATTACTGTCTGCTGGTGGTACTCTTCTTTCTCATGGTGTACATGGAACGAGATATAAAGTGATTAGTACATTAAATAAACACAAATGGACAACACGAAAGAGCAGTACAACAGACAACAATAAAAAATTTAAAAACGTTGCCTCTCATTTTGACCTGTACTGTATTAATAGTATGCGTACTCAGGAATTTCATTCAATCGTGTCGTGTGTGTCATTCTTACGTATGTTTTAGATTACGATGCGTAAGAGTAGTACTATTTGGTGAGGTGTTGTTCATGTTCATGTAAATTGTGAATTCGTTTTCGCGAGCATGGTGCCGGCATGCTTTTGCTATAATTTATTCGAGAATTTGTGTTTTTTAGTGAGTTTTTATTTAAGTATGGTTCAATTGTAGATTCAGTGATTGTGTTTTTTAACAACTTGGTGTTTTTTTTTAATTAAATAAGTGCGCCCCGCACTATAAAACTTGAAGAATATTTCGACGAGGGATGATGCTGGTTTGGTTATATATATGTGTGCCTATACCCACATATTATACTGATGAGGTTTTTGTTCCTTTTCCTTTTAATTTTATTTTTTAATTTCATTATAAATTGAGTTTATTGTTTTTTATCATTTTTTTTGCGTATGCATGAAATTTGATATATATATTTGTTAATGTTGTTGTTGTTGTTGGTGGCGTTGTCGCGCGTTCTATCGATTTTTTTTTCGCGATCGCGGTTGTGTGTGTATGTGTGTGTTATTTACTTGTTGCTTTCGACAATTTTAGTAAATATAAGAAAAAAGAAAGAATTGATTTCGGTTTCTTTCTAGTTGGACATTTTTCGGTTCCAACTAGGATTTTGTTTACATTTTGCTTGTAAGCAAACGCGTATTTTATTTTATTTTATATGAAAACGATTCGCGTTTTAAAGTTTCTTAAGTTTTAGGAGTGTTATGAAATAATTGCAAATTATGAAGTGATTTTGTATTCAGTGGACTGTATATTTGGATCTCAAAATTAATCAGATCAGTGTTGCAAAGTGGTCAAATGCATATGCCGACGGCATTTGACATTTCGTGTTTTTTTTTTCATTTTTCGATGTGGATCGTGTTCTTTTTTTGTTTTTTAAAATGGCAGGTGCATTTTGTGTGTTGCATAATTGCCTTTAATTTGTTAATTTAATAAATATGTGCACTGGTTTAGCGTTATTTCATTAATTAATATTGTGTATGCGTTGGTGCAGTGCACAGATATTTTACTACAATGTGTCTTGTCGACGACGATTTTTTTTTGTTTTGCCGACGGAAAATCGACTTTCGACGTGCGATGTCCCTCGGCTCTGTTTTCGATGTTCCCTTTGAACATGCCGAAATGTTTTAAAACTGATGTATTTTTAAAATTTGATTTTGTATATTAAGGTTTACATAATAAATTGTGTTTTGTAGTTCACTTTATATTTTGAGTTTGATCTTGTGTGTGCGTTGTTGCAGCACAGCATTAAAGATGAACTGCTTTGATTGCCTTTCGTGCAATTTTTGTAAATTATGATATCTTAAATAAAGATGATTTTTAAAAGTTCTTGTTTGATTTTTCTTCCTTCTGAACAGCTTTCCGGTGTATTTAAAGATGTACTTTGATGTGTTTTCAACAGCTTTACAGAATTTAAAGATGTGTTGATTGATGTGATTTGAATAATTTTACAGGTGTTTTAAAGATGGGTTGATTGCTGTTTGAATTTTTTGATGATTTGATTTAAAATTTTCTTATATCGTACAGATGTGTTGAATGTTGTGTTGAATGAAATTCGACTTGAAGTTAAAGTGTTTCGTGTTTTGAAAACAGCATAGGTACTCCTTTTGTTTGTCGATGTTTCGGTGAACAACAGAAGTTTCAGGAATTAATTTTATATTAACGCCGATTGTTCATGGTGCTCGTTTGACGGCAAAGAACAGATTTTCGCGATAGGTCGTTTGAAGTTTCCGTTTTGTGTCTTCACGGTGACAACGCGTATAAGACCATCCATTCCCGCGTGAGTGTTCTCGATTCGGGCAAGGCTCCAATACGTCGGTGCAAGTCGCTCATCCTTGAGCAAGACTAGGTCTCCTATTTTGGGAGCTTCTTGAACTTGAGTCCATTTCGGACGTTGCTGCAACCGTGCAAGATATTCGGAACTCCACTTTTTCCAAAATCCTTCCGCCAGCGCTTGTACTTTTTTCCATCGGTCGATATACGTGATGTCGTTGTTGAGTTCGCCTTGTGGCACAGCGTGTAGAGATTCGCCTACGAGAAAATGCGCAGGAGTTAGCGCATTCAAATCATCCAAGCTGTCGGAGAGTGGGCATAAGGGTCTCGAATTCAGACACGCTTCTATCTGAGCTAGAAGCGTTGTGAGCTCCTCAAAAGTAAGCCTTTCGGTTCCAACAACTCGTTTTAAATGGAACTTCACCGATTTCACTCCCGCTTCCCATAATCCACCAAAGTGTGGAAAAGCTGGGGGAATAAAGTGCCAATTTGTTCCGTGATTTGCTAGGTTTTCGGCACTTTCTTTAAAATCGTGCTTGGCGTCTTTCAACATTTTGGCTAATTCGTTATTAGCGCCGACGAAATTTGTTCCACAATCGCTGTAGATTTGTTTGCAGCTACCTCTCCTGGCCGTAAACCGTCGAAATGCTGCTAAAAATGCTTGGGTAGTCAGGTCAGACACTACTTCCAAATGAATGGCCTTTGTTGCCAAACAGATAAACACTGCAATATACCCTTTTAGTATTTTAGCACCTCGAGCTTTCCAGCTTTTTATTTCGATGGGTCCTGCGTAGTCGACTCCAGTATGACTGAACGGTCGTGACATCTGGACTCTAGGTGCAGGTAGATTCGCCATCAACTGCTGCATTTCCGATGCCTTTTGCCGGTAGCAAGAAGTGCATCTATGAAGCTGATACTTCACGCTTCGTCGTATCTGGCCAATCCAATATTTTTGGCGGATGTAGTTGATCATCTGTTGGATGCCGCCATGTAAAGTGTTCTTATGGGCATCTTTGACAACCAGGTTCGTAAAATGGTGACTATTTCGAAGTAGTATCGGATGTTAAGCGTCGTAGGGGAGGAGAGAATTCTCCAAGCGTCCTCCAACTCTCAAAAGTCCTTCAGCATCAACGAATGCGTTCAACGTCTTGAGTGACTTAGGTATTTTCGAGGTTTCCAAAATTTGTTGAAGCTCTGCTTTGAACATCTCTTTCTGTGCGGCCTTTACGGCGATGATACGCGCTGCTTCCAGTTCGTTTGGAGTAAATGGGCCATCAGAAATTGCTTTTCGTCGACATTTTGTTGCGAAACGACAACATGTGGCGATAACTCGAATCACCTTCAACAAATTCGAACAGTCGCAGATGGTTTGAAGTATGCGATCATCCTGACTGACTTGAGCACTTAGTGCCTTGACCGTACGTCGTTCCTCGTCAGTTTCGATGTCATCAGGTTGATGCGGAACATCGAAAGCCCATTGAATGCGTAAAAATTCAGGACCATTCCACCAAGTCTTCAATGACGTCAGTTCAGCTGGATACACTCCTCTGGACGCCAGATCGGCTGGGTTATGAAGCGTTGCAACATGTCCCCAGCAATCGATCCCCACTAACCGCTGAATTTCGGACACTCTGTTGGCCACGAACGTAGTCCATTTAGCGGGAGTGGCTCGTATCCACGCGAGCGCGATGGTTGAGTCGGTCCAAGTAAACATCTTGATGTCGGGAACAGCCAAAACGTCCTTAGTATATTGCATCAACTGCACTAAAACTACTGCTCCGCAAAGTTCCAAACGTGGAAGCGTGATCGTACGCTGACTTGGAGCTACCTTCGTCTTTGCTAGGAGCAAGTTAACATGGATATTCCCATCGCTGTCAAGTACACGAACGTATACTACGGCACCGTATGCCTTCATAGACGCATCACAGAATCCATGTAATTCGATGTCCTTAGGTTTTGCTTATCTGAGTCCAGCGTGGTATTCGGAGCGTCTCGATCATCGGAAGCTCTCCATGAAAAGCATCCCAATCTTTTTTCAATGTAGCTGGAACCGGATCATCCCAATCACAGCTTAGCTCCCAAAGCCGCTGCATCATTAATTTTGCCGTGATGACGCATGGTGATATCCAGCCAAGTGGGTCAAACAGTTTGGCTATGGTGGACAACATTGACCTTTTTGTTGTTGCTTCTGATGACTGCTGCACATTTTGATACGAAAAGTAGTCGTCTATCGGGAACCATTTGATGCCAAGGGTTTTGACATGATTTGACATGTTGAACGGCACCTCAAAATCTAACTCTCGATCTGCTACAGGTATGTCTTCGACGAGTTCCTTCACGTTGCTTGTCCATTTTCGTAAATTGAAGCCCGCGGACGCCAGAAGTTGATTCGCTTGGTCGCGTTTTGTTCGTGCTTCTTACACAGTATCGGCACCACTGATCAGATCGTCCACATACATGTCCTCTCGGACTACCTTCGCGCCCTCCGGCAGGTTCGATTCTTCATCTTCAGCTACACGCTTCAGAATTTTTATGGCAAGATACGGTGCACTTGCTGTGCCAAACGTTACTGTTTTAAGCCGATACATTTTGATTGGAGATGAACGATCGTTTCTCCACAGGATCAACTGATAATATGTGTCCGGTGTATCGACCAACACCTGCCTATACATCTTCTCGATGTCAGCCGTAAACGTTATTCTGTGGGTTCGCCATCGAAGAACCAGATCAATAATGTTCGACTGTAATTTTGGACCCACCAAAAGTCGATCATTGAGCGAACTTCCATCCAAAGTCTTCGCTGTTGCGTCGAACACGACCCTCAGTTTCGTAGTGGAACTCGATTCCTTGAAAACTGCATGGTGAGGCAAAAAATAGTGGTATGGGGTTGCCAACACCGAGTCGCCGACGTGAATTTCTTCCATATGCCTCAGGGATGCATATTCCTGTATGCATTTGGCATAATCTGCCCGAAGAGCTGGGTTTGCCTCCAGCCTCTTCTCCAAGTGCAGGAATCGTCGGACCGCGCTCTGCTTACTGGATCCCATCGCTGGAAGACATCCACCTTTAAACGGCAGCTTCACTTCATAACGCCCGTCAGGAAGGCGTCTCGTGTGTTCATCGAAATGCGCGTCGCATGCGATGTTCTCCTCAGTTTCATGTGTCTGGAACGGCAATTCTTCCATCTCCCAGAATCTCTGCAGCTGAGAATTCAGGTCAGCAGTCTGCACAAAACTGCGTATTTGCCGGGGATGTTCCTCTTGAACTCTCCCTAACACAATCCACCCTAACTGCGTCTTCTGAGCGGTTGGTCCGACTCCATCTGCAGGTCTTCTCACTTCTGGAAGGAGTATGTCGGCATATACGTCGCTACCAAGAAGTATGTTAATTGGTCCAGGAACGTGGAGATTTGGATCTGCCAACGTTAACCCTTTAAGATGTTGCCATTTGTCAGGTATCATTTGTTGGGCCGGGAGATGGCCAGTCAGCGACTTGAAGACCAGTGCCCGCACCGCACCTCCATAAGTTGAGTTGCATGACGCAAGCTCAATATCCACGCATGTTTGCGTTGTGCCACTGCTGACCAACCCTAACCCTGACACCTCGACAAAGGTACGTCGCTTTTTTAACTTCAACTGTTGTGCTGTATCTTCCGTGATGAAACATGCTTCTGATCCTGGGTCGATCAAAGCTCGGAGATGGTGTTGACGACCATCGGCAGCTCGCACCTTCACAATAGCTGTCGCTAAAAGCACCTGGTGCGTTCTGCTACCATGCGACGTTTGGTAATTCAAAACCTGACCACTTGTAGAAGCTTGTTGTACTTCTCGTGGTTCAAACTCCAGCGCATGAGCGTTAAAAGATGTAGAAACTGCATTCTGACCTCTTGAAGTTGTTGTTGTCCTCGACGGCATGCTATTTGCGCGCACAGCTGCGTGTTGGGTCAAGTTTACATGTAGAAGCGTGTGATGACGTTGTTGGCAAAAGTAACAGCAGCCAGGCGAGGGGCAATTCGGCGCAAAATGCCCTGAAGAAAGGCAGTTGTCGCAAACTCTCAAGCGTCGAGCAGTCTGCTTCCTTTCCGCTGTGCTCATGTTCAGGAACTTTTGGCATTTCCTTATAGAGTATTGGCTCTGGTGGCATACCTGGCAGACAAACTCCGTTCTGGCAGCAGTTTTCGTATGAAACACCTTCCGCAACTCCGTACCAGTTGGTCTCCTCACATCGTTCTTGAAAGAACTTGGTTGCGCTGTTTCTGTACTCACGGCTTCCAACGTCCTGAAGCGTGCTTCCAAAAACTCCAGAAAATCGTTCCAGCTTGGCAACTCTTTCTGGTTCCCCAACTTCTCTTCCCACAACTGCTGCAAATTACCGGGTAATTTATTATACACGAGGTGCACCAAAATGTCGTCCCATTGATCAACAGGCACATCCAGGTTCCTGAGTGCATGGATACACTCTTGCGTGGTGAATATCACCTCCTTCAGCCCATCAACCGACTCTTTCACAAGGCACTTTTGGCTGAAAAGGAGTTTTAGTTGCGCAGTTACTAAGACACGCTTATTGTCGTATCGCGCCTTTAATAACTCCCATGCCTTGTCAAAGTTACCCGCGACACAGGGTAAATGCTGGAGCAAACGATCCGCCTCACCTTCTATACTCGACTTCAAGAAGTGCATCTTGTCGATGTCCGTCAAATTATTGTTTGAACAGACCAGCGAATCAAACCTGTCGTGAAACGACCGCCATTTTATATATTCCCCATTAAATTTAGGGAGATCAATTTTGGGCAATCTTAACTCGGTACGGACCATACCTGACTGGTCTAAACTTTGACCAGCCTGACCTGCTGCCAGCGATGACGATGCAGCAACCGAAGACAAGCTCTCCAACAACTCGGTTAAATCGGACCTATAATCCAGGTAAGTGTCGTTTATTTTATCATACACCTCTAAATAATCCTCCTTTTCAATTCCAGCTTCCAATTTCAAACCCCCAACGACGTTCTGGTGGTAGATTTTTGCTGAAGCCATATTTTCTTCCAGCAATGCTAAACGGCTGCTCGCAATTGCACGCGTACGACGTGCTTTGGGCTCCTTCTTAAAATTCCTGTAATTCCTCTCGATTTGCTCCAGGAGGCTTATTTGGAGAGCTCCGTAAAACAAGGAAGAACCGAGAGCAGGAACTGGATTCGACATTTTTATTTTTGTTTGGGTATAAATTATTCGTATATAAAATAACGTACACAACAAGAACGAACTTACTTAAATTCTTCTTCTCTTTTCAGTGGCGACTTGACCTTGTATGACCTTTTGTGTTCCGGGTGTCTCGACTTCTGCAGCAGTTTTTAGTTTTAAGTCTTAAACTTATGTTTTAATCGAATGGCGTTTTATCGCGCGCGATTGATTAGTTTTAAGTAAATTTAATTTGGAAAAAATTTAAACTTTACTTATTATTCTTCATATATGTACATATGTATACACAAGCACTTGTGTTCGTTAAACGACTAAGCACTTCACACACTTTTTGTCTTTAAATGTTAATGTTTTTACACACAAATTAATTGTTGTTAATCACTGTTCGTAAAAACGGCTATGAAGGACCAAATGTTCCTGACTAGGTTTTATTTTAACACAAAAAAACTAGGAAAAAAAGTATTTAAAAAGAAAACACACAACTTCACTTTGTGACTTGTAAATTGGTTGTATTTAATTTCTAGAACTTTTCTAGTCATATGACTTTATGTACATTCGCTTCATTAATTTTCTATTAACATTCTGTGTTTTTGTTTATATTTACATTTTGTGGAACGTATGTTTAGTATTGTTTATTTTCGTTGTAAATGTTTCCATCCAGTTCCAAACAAGATTTGAGTTTCACAGTTGCATTTTGCAAAAAAATCAATGCACGTGCACTAGTAATCATCGTTATAGAATTCGTTAAAAAAAAATAGAAGAAATCTTGCCAAAACTATCGTAAGAATACTACTCGTATTAAATCTTGGGTACTTTATCCAACTTTTGAGAACTGTAAAACTTCAATTCGAATTTGAAAGCAATAGATTCAAAAATTAGTATAGGTTTCCACATAAATTCATAAAACGACTTCTTCTTGTAAAGGCTTTATTGAGACTGACTAGTATCGTAACCGTAAGTCGTGACACGATACGAACTACTACACGAGTTTTGTAGTAGATACATATTCCACGTGTTTTTTAATCTTATAAATAAAAATAATATTAATAATAAATAAAAATTATATTAATCTTTTTATTTATCGTGACACGATATTACAACGATATAAAAAGAGAGAAAGCATATTCTAATCTGTTTAATACAGTAAAACAATACAGTATGCTCATAGCGTTTATCATTGAAATCCGACAGATTCACTCTCAAATCGAGAACTACTCCTTTCATGAAACATGTTTTTGAGTTCTTTTTCCAGTATTGGAGGTTAAATTGATGTTCACATATAGGAATACATTGTATAATTTGGTTTTTTCCAGCAAATTACTGATTTCTAACTTATCTAACTTATTATAGTAATCGCTGTGGCGGAATGTGGACAATATGTTACAACGGGAGTAAATAAGGGCTGTCCACAAGGTGGCGTTTTGTCTCCTCTTCTGTGGTGCATGTTGATCGACTCTCTATTAGTAATGCTCAAAGGTTCTAACGTTCATGCCAAAGCATATGTAGACGACGTCGCCGTGCTCTCGATTGGCTCCAGCCTCCAAGCTGTCTGTTCCCGAGCACAGGCTGCGCTTTATATGATTGACACCTGGTGTGTTAGAAACGGTCTCTCCGTCAATCCTCCAACCTCTCTTAAAACCGAGGTTGTCTTCTTTGCGAGACGTAGAAAATTGACTGGTCTGACCCAATTTACGCTTAAAGGCGTCAACATCCCCTTTTCAAATGAAGTCAAACATCTTGGAGTAATCCTGGATAACAAACTTCTTTGGTCTAAACATGTCGAGTCTAAAACTACTAAAGCACTGTCAGTCTTCTGGCAATGTAAAGGAGCCTTTGGCAAAACATGGGGTCTTTCACCGAAAAGGGTCCTTTGGATCTATACGGCTATGATAAGACCAATCATCTCCTATGCGTCAGTTGATTGATGGAATAAGCTATCGCGTGCATACGTAATTGCCACGTTTGCCAAACTTCAAAGAACAATTTGTCTTGGTGTTACGGGGGCCTTCCCTAGCACACCTGGAGCTGCTCTCGACGCACTGCTGAAACTTCCTCCCCTTGATACCTATATCATGGGGTGTACTCTCAAGACCATTTTTCGTTTAAAGAGATGTGGTCGCTGGCACAATTCGCACTGAAGCTTTGAAGACCTCGCTAGCAGCATATCTTTTGACTCACATCTAATGGATATGCCGTCTGATACGATGATCCCAAGGCTCAAACTGCGTCAAAATTACTCATTCAACTTTCCTTCGCTTCAGGACTGGTTCGCTCCAGAATCTGAGCCTGGAAAGAACTGTTATCGTATCTTCACAGATGGCTCCAAGACCGACGAGGGTTCTGGTGCTGGTGTCTTTGTTGAGAACGACGACATACGACTGCACATATCTTTCGGATCATACGCATCCGTTTTCTCTTAATCTTAATGGGCTTGAGCCAAGTTACGAACAATGGATGGACAGGGAGAAGTATCTTTGTTTGCAGCAACAGCCAAGCTGTGCTTAAAGCCCTTCTAAACCATTTCGAACGTTATCCAGGAATGCAAGAGCTCTCTGAATGCGATCGGAAGATTAAATTCCTTGAGTCTCATTTGGGTTCCGGGCCATCACGGCATAACTGGAAATTAGATGCCGACGAACTTGCTAGGCAGGGATCTCAGACAGCTTTTTCAGGACCTGAACCGTCGCTAGGTCTACCAGTGTCTTCAGTGAGGGCTTAAATCAACAATTGGATCTGTGAACAGCACAAACGTAGATGGCATGCCTCCATTGGATCCAGACAAACCAAGCGTATGCTCCCCAACGTTAGTAAGAAGACTGCAACATTTTTGCTACCTCGTAGCAGAAAAGACTGTAGAAAGCTTATTGGCGTTGCCAGCGGGCACTTCTCTTTTGCCAAGCATTTAAACGTGTTAGGCTTAATTGATACCTGATACCACACTTTGTGAATCTTGTGGAGAAGATGAGGACACCGCAGAGCACTTCCTCTGTGAATGTCCTGCTTTTACTCGCATGAGGTTACAGATACTCGGCGCCGACATGGTGAGAGCTGGTAACTTAGGAGGCTCCTTGTCATGGTAGCGTCCTATCCTGGAAAGCTATAACAAATAGAAGGTTGCTATCTGGCAGTACAATGGACCGGTATTTAGGTCTGAGTGCTCCAGCTGGTATTTTAAAAACCTCCAAATATAAAAATAAAAACTTAATTACTCGCTTGTTCATAATTTTCAACAATTTTTT
Source organism: Melanostoma mellinum (assembly GCA_914767635.1). Classification (NCBI taxonomy): domain Eukaryota; kingdom Metazoa; phylum Arthropoda; class Insecta; order Diptera; family Syrphidae; genus Melanostoma; species Melanostoma mellinum. Next base: position 84,892,979 of record OU612058.1, read on the forward strand.
GAACCTAACGCTGTCATAACAAATTTAAAATTATCAAATTATTTTCCATTCAACGTTTCACATAACAAATGTTTTTGCATGTGTATGTCAATTCTGAGTAGATCTCCCAACCAAATGCGAGTAGATCTGTGTTAAGAGTTACTCCGGAGTCCAGATCTACTCTATTTTTCAAAGAAACATGAAAAATAGAAAAAGAGTAAATCTTTTAACAAAAGGAGTAATTCCTTTCATTAATGAAAAACGATATAAGCTTATGAACTGTTCAAAGATCGAGGGATAATTCTGTTAAGAGAAAGCCTAAAATGAATACACATGTATATGTACATAATAATATGTGTTTGAAGTTGGACGAAACATTAAAAAGCTTTTATTTGACGTTTATGCATGTGCATGATATCGTAAATAGCAGTGCCGTGGCGTGGATATTTTCAAATGGTAAGTCGAGAAAAATGAATCACTTACACAAATTAATAAGGAATAAATAGAAGGTACCTTAAATTCAAAACGTGGATTAATCGAAGCCAATTTTTTTATACTTTAAGTCATTTATGTTAAAAATCACAATGAGCTTAAAGCATAAAAAATGCACGTTACTTACAATTCACTTTAAACTTGCAAATAATCGAAAACAATGATCAGTAGAACCAGGGCCGGACTTAGGGGAGGGCAATCGGGGCAACTGCCCCTGGCCTCCACAAAAGAGGGGCCCCCACAAATTTTCCATTTTCTATCCTTTTTCATATTTTTTTCGCGTTGCACCTTTACCTTCAGTACTTTGTACAAACATGATTACATTAAATATTAACAGAAATCACCGATCTACATATATTTGTTCACTATAATTAGCCAAAACAGTAAAATATCAAAACCTCAAATGCAATTTTCGATCACGCGCTTGCACGTCGGTCGCGTGGCGGATAAAACAATCTCAACTCTCTTTGTAGCGGTTAGCGGACTAGCAACGTAATTTATATTAGCTCAAATATTTTCAGGTGTAAGAAAATCCCACCAAACACAGTTTCGCTGTAAAAATGTGCTCCAAGTACCCGCTTTTATTATAACCTAGAATCAAAAATCTATTTCTTACAAAAAATAATGAAATCTAAAAAAAACTCACCAAGTACTTAGAGAAAAATTGTTTAAAAAAAAAATTTATAAATTAGTTTTGATTTAAACAATGCACTCCAAGTAAACCAAATTTTTTTTTTAAGAACTTGGTTGTTTTTTTCTATTAAATTTCATTATTTAAATTCAACTTCAAAAATGTTATTGTTATTTTTTGTTTTTAAGTAATTAAGTTATTTAAAATTTCATTTCTTTTCAAAAAATAATCATCAAAATATGGACTTGATTAAAAGAACGAGAGTCAATAAAGTGAAAAATTTTTTTCATTAGAAATTCGTTCATCATTTATTTAGATTGACCTTTATGTTCAAGAAGCGACAGCAAACAAGTCACTTAGACTAAAATCAGTGTAATATCAGGAAAACCAGTCAAACAGGACACGCACAGATTTTATATTTGCACGAAACGCAGTAACAATAACAATATCAGCAATTTCTGCCACTCTTGTCAAATCAAATCTTGCTTCTTTCTTTCCGAGTTCAACCGTCGTCGAGTGCAGTCGCATTTTCATTTGTCTCCTCCATTTCATTAATTAATTATACATTTAAATCAGCCCATACTGTCCGTTGCCCCAATAAAAACAAACGACAACAAACAAGTGCAAGAACTGAAAAAAAAAACATAAACAAAATTAATAATAATAACTCGTCACCAATCCATTTCCATATTTCCACACAGTGTTTTTTTTTTCCTCTTTTAAATATGTCTCAACAGTGCGCAATTTATAACAGTGTCAACAATGACGGCCTTGTCGAGTGGGTTGCTTGTAATGGGTTGTGCGGAAAACATTTCCATGCCACCTGTGTCGGTTATACCAAAAGGTCAATCATATATTTTAAAGACCTATCGCGAAATTTTGTGTTTTATTGCGATGAGTGCAAAAAATTTCTAGGTCGCATATAATGCTTGCAATAAAATGCTTGAGCGACACTTTTGCGTCAAATGCGGAAAAAAATAAACTCTATCACAAACAATGCCTGACCCAGTTTAATAAATTTGATGAGTTCATCAAATCGGCGGATGAACTCAATAGCAACAATCAAAAATTCGCGACCCACCTCAAAAACCAGATAAAGAACATTGAAAAAAAATTATCGTGTCCTCAACCTCCCCCGGAAGCTATTCCTAATTGTGAAATAGTGCCTAATGTAACTAAGGCACTATCAAAAGATCTAAAACAATCTATCTTCCCTCTAATTTCCTCATTTGACTCGCTCCGTACTACCATCGAAGTTCACTTGCAATCCTCATCTCAAATAAGTGCACCTCCGACAGTCAACTACGAACCTCTGTTTTTAAACATAATGTGTCAGCTAGAGGAGCTAAAGGACTATGCAAAAGATACTCGGTCCATAATAAATGTTTTTTCCGAGGATCTCAAGGATACAACGTATTACGTTCCAACACCACCCCGAATACAAGAATCCAACACGTCACTTTTGGAAGAATTAGCAGAAGCTGTCGAGAATGGTTCGGAGCCAGCACAAATTCAATCGCCACCACCACCTCAACCAACCGTCCAGAACTCTTCTCCTGTACGTGATCCTATTATCGAACGTTTTGGAACATCGTGGAAACAATCGGAATGGGACCGCAGGCTAAAGCTAGCGGGCCTGCTTTAAAGACCTGCAAGTTGTTAATTGAGAAAGCTCCCTCCCACGCCGACTCCAATTGGATCCAGGATATATTTAGTAATTTTCTTATCGTTTATTTTTTTATTTTATTATTTTTTATTATCAATATAGAACCAACCTCTTCCCTTAAATTAAAAAAAAAACAAAGCCTTTATAATAACCATCCCTTTTAAATATGAATGGCTTTTCCTCAACCCTTCAAGTGAAGCTTTTAAGCTAGCCAATATGATTGTTTCCAAATATCCCAGGACAGCAAACAAGGTGAAATCAAAACAACGCCCGCGTTCTGATCCTAATTGGTCCTTCAAAACCCAAATCATGCCCAGTTTCAAACCACCTTTTAATATCCCAAGCCCTCCCCAACATTATTTCCATCTTACCCCTCAACCTATGCCCCAGTTACTGCCCCAACCTAAGCACCAACCCAAAACTCAAAATTAGCCCTAGCCAAAACCCCTGCCTATGCCAAGACAGTCTTTGCCTCAATCTAAGTGTGTCTCAGAAGTGAATGAATTAAAGAAATCAATTGAAAGTATTAATGCGCGATTGTCATTCTTGGAAGTCAAACAAAACGAAATGGAGCCACTGATTGCAGAAAATAACGAGCTTAAGCAACTAACAACACAGCTTGATGATAAAATTAAAAGCATTTGTTCTCAAATGGAGGCTAATCACGAAAAACAACAACAAAAAGACTCGATGTGCGATGCGCTTATACACGGCGTTCCTTTTTTGCAAACAGAAAACTTACGTTCTATATTTAATAACATTTGCACCAAAGTTAATATCACACCACCGAACTTGAAAAGCATTTTCCGAATTAAAACTAAAACCGATACCGCCGCACCACCGATAATTATTAAATTTTTTTCGCCATTTGACAAACAGCTTCTTCTACCATTAATAGCCAACCACCGAAAAACTATGAATGAACAACTTCACCTGCATGATCTTGGCTTTTGTGTGGATAATGCAACGGGAAATTCTATTGTTTACATTCATGAATGCTTAACATTAAAAAATCGCTCTCTTTTACAACTTGCGCTGAAACTTAAAAGGGTGTTCACAATTCGTGGTCTCGTTTATGTCAAGAAAAGCAGGGATGTGGATGCCAAATTAATACAGGCCACGGAAGACTTAGCTAATTTTGCCATGAAGACGCAACAATAACAACTATGATGTATGCAGTATGCCGCTGTTGTACCCGTGGTGTGATGGATAGCATGTCCGCCTGTTAATCCAGAGGTTCGAGTTCGAATCCCAACAGAGGCAAAAATGTTTTTTCCACGGGTATCGCCTTTCGCGAGGAACTGGCAAGTCCTCCGTTAGTATTCATTGCCATGAAAAGCGCTTTCTCGATTAGCCGTTCGGAACCGGCAGAAAATTGTAGGTCCCTTCCATTCCCTCACAAGGAATGGTTGTGAGAAAAGCGCTAGGCCCAGGGGCTCCTCGCTCTGTTGCGCCACCTTATTTATTTATTTATTTATGTATGCCGCTGCCGCTCTTAGTTATATTAGTAATTCTTTTCTGCAAGCTTTTTTTTCTTTCTTTTTCTTATATTATTATTCTAAATTGCAATTTTTATATTATATTTCTTCTCTTTCAAAAGTTTTTCTTATTTATTTTCTTATACTTAGTTTTTTTTTTCTTTTAAACCAACAATTTTTCCTTTTTTTTTTCAATCTGATCATCATCATCGTTTTTCATGTTCGTATTTGATGTTTACGTCTGAAACAGATTATGCAATGTTGGGTGCTTTGTATTGGGCACACCCATCGTTTCTCCAAAAACAATGGTTGGCCCTAATGAGCTAAATAGGGTTTCTGTAGCCGCTATCCCTACGGGTACTGTCCGAGTAATGATAGATGTTGTATGTAGTCAATATGTTGGGTTGCAAATTTGCCACATAAACGCGCAAAGTTTGAGATCAAGGGCTTAATTAGATGAATTCAAATACATGTTTGAAGGCTCTAAAATAGATGTAGTATGTGTTTCTGAGTCTTGGTTTTTAACTGATGTAGCGGATGCGATTTATAACGTTAAAGGGTATACCCTCTTCAGATGTGATAGATATGGACGTGTTGGTGGTGGTGTGGCTGTTTTTGTTCGAGATAGCTTAGAGTGCACTCCGTAAGGCTATGTCGGGTACTGAAATGCAATATGTTTTTGTTAAAATAGTTTGTAAGTCCAACAAAATATTGCTGGGATCTGTTTACCGTCCCAAGTCGGATATAGACATTTCTCCGCTGATATATGTTCTGGATGAGCTTTCCTATGTTTCACCTTCTATAATTATGTGCGGGGACTTCAACAGCAATATTTTAAAAGAAGTTTCTTTAATCCACAGTTTGAGTGCTTTGAATTTGACTCCAGTGAATAAGTCTATTCCCACACATTTTACCAAAGACAGTAGCTCGCTGCTTGACGTGTTCTTTGTTAGCGATCCTGCCAAAGTAGTTCACTTTGATCAACTCTCTGCTCCATGCTTTTCGCGTCATGATATGATTCTAATGACATATGAGTGTGAACCCGTAAGCTCTAATATTTCGTTCACTTTTCGTAGTTTCAGAAATATCAACAAAGATCTACTTAAAAATGACCTTCTCGCTGTGGAATGGTACCGAGTTTATTGCATGCCTGATGTGAATGATCAAGTAGCTTTTATTCAGGATAATATAAATAATCTATGTAATTTGCATGCACCACTCATAACAAAGTCAAATTGTACTAAAGATTCGTCTTGTCCATGGCTTACGAGTGCTATTAAAGTTCTAATGCTTCGGAGGGATAATGCATATAAATGTTGGAAGAGATTTCGTTTAGCAGAGCTTTTAATACATATCGTATATTAAGAAACAAAGTAACTTGCCAAATACGCGAGGCAAAGAGACGTTTCATTGCCCCACGACTTGATCCTTTGCAGGCTAAGCAAAAACTGTGGAAAAATTTGAGGGAGATTGGATTGGGGAAAAAAGTAAACAAAAACGTTACTGTTAATGACTGCAATGAATTAAACAAATTGTTTGCTTCAGTTTCTTCCTCAGATGTTGTACCATTGTTATCAGTTGATCATGATCAAATCTTAGAGAACAATTCTGGTGATATATTTGCTCCTAAATTTAACTTTGCTGCTGTTGATGACTCAGATGTTTTAGAGAGTATTTTATCTATTAAATCGAAGTCAGCTGGTTTCGATGAGATAAGTCCTGTTTTCGTCAAAATCATTCTTCCATATATTTTGAAATACATTACTCATTTGATTAATTCGATACTAATGACGGGTGTTTTTCCTACAGTATGGAAATATGCCAAAATAATCCCTATTCCAAAAAGTAATAACGAGTTAAGGCCCATAGCCATATTACCTTTCCTCTCCAAGGTTTTTGAAAGGCTTTTGAGTAATCAAATACGTGGATTCCTTCGAAATCATAATTTACTATGTGAAAATCATTCTGGTTTTCGTCCAAAACATAGCTGTACAACTGCACTTATTAATGTCATAGAAGGTTTAAGGGAATCTTTAGACGATGACAAAGTAACTTCTCTCGTCCTGCTTGACTTCTCGAAAGCGTTCGATACGGTTAACCACAATGTATTGTGTAAGAAACTTCAAGTCCAGTTCAATTTTTCTAAGTCATCCACTAAGTTAATAGCCTCCTATTTACATCGTAGATACCAGGCAGTAGTTCCAAATAACTCGGTATCAGAATTTCTTCCTTTAGGCTCAGGTGTTCCCCAAGGTTCGATACTTGGACCACTTTTTTTTCAATGTACATAAAAAATGATCTCCCTAAATGTGTATTGACTTCCTCGGTTGATATGTATGCTGACGATGTTCAAATTAGGAAGAGTTTTCCCTTGGGACTTCTGGACAACGCTGCACATGAATTAAATGAAGATTTAATGAAAGTTCACTGCTGGTCATGTGAAAATGGCCTTCGTTTGAATCCATCAAAATCAAAATGCTTGGTCATTTCAAGAAAACTCGTTGATACTTCATACTTTCCAAGTATATCCCTTAATAACATTGACATTGAATTTGTTGACTCTGCGAAAAATCAAGGTATGACTTTAAACAGAACACTCACTTGGAATAACCATATCAGATTGACGCTGGGAAAGATTTATGGAGGCCTTCGCACACTTTGGGCGACACACCAGGTGACACCGTTAAAAACAAAAAAAATTCTCGCTAAAACGCTCGTTATTCCAATCATGCTATTTGGTTGCGAGATTTTTAGCAACTGTGATTATGAACACAAACGAAAACTTAACGTGGCTTTCAACAGTATTACGCGGTATGTTTTTGGACTAAAAAGATATGATCGCATCTCCACCTTCTCGAAATCATTATATGGTCTTAGTCTTGAAAATATTTTTAAGCTAAAAATGTTAACGTTACTCCATAACGTAATACAATCGCGTGAACCAATCTACTTATACAACAGGATCAGTTTTACACAATCTAGCAGAAGCTTTGATCTCACACCGATTCGTTGCAAGTTTTTAATATCTGAACGACAATTCTTTATTCAAGTGATACGGCTTTGGAACTCCCTTCCCCGTACCTTGCAATCAACAAGTTGCAGCACCTCTTTCAGAAGTAGACTTATTATTTTTCTAGTGACAGAATGATGACGATGATGATGGATGATTTTTTATTTTTTTTTTCTCTTTAAATTTCTCTAAATAAACCATCTTTTTTCACCTTTTTCCTTGTTGTTATATAATGTTAGTTTTTGAATTTGTATAAATATTAGTAACACTTTTGCTTATTTTTGCTAATTTTTAATTTTAAATTTACCATTGAAGCTTGCACTGTTAAATGAGATATTGTATCTTACTGTGTTAAGTTAGTAAATAAATAAATTGAATTGAAAAATTTAAGACTAAAAATCAACAAATTGTATCCCAACCGAATCACAGCCCTGTTCATCTTAAGCCTCCACGTAGAGTTTCTTTTAATTTAACTCCGACATCTCAACTTAATTTTCTACCCACTAATCAAACCCTCTCAACACCCTCTTCTATGGATAAGTCACTCTTCCCATGCTTCGACCTTACATCTGGAGCAAAATACTGTAACGTGCGCTTAGTTCGAAAATTAAAACTTCACTTTTCAATTTATTTCAACCACTTTTATTCAGTATCTAAACTTTATTCGATCTCAACTCGACTTTTGGACTATCACTTGTAGACAATTTACTCTTCACTTTATCACTCTATAATCAAAACTGCCCTCTGGTTGCCTCGGGTGGGCTATTTATATCGAATGACATTTCATCTAGAACTCTCCAGTAACTTCTACATTGTCTCCACTCTACACTATTTTGGCTGTCAAACATTTTCTCTCCTTCAATATTTGTACACTTACACTAGTGCTCCCAGATGTGTTTTCGGTTGAAGGTTTTCGATTAGGAAATTGGTATTAAATGTTGGGTTCACGTTACAATACCCTTATTTTATTAGCTCCCACATACTTAACCCTAGCATACCTGAACCACCGTCCACTTCAACTTTCAGTTTTGACCCCCTTTTACCACCCACAGTCAAACTTACCCAGCAAACTATTGATTCAACTGAATCACGGTATGCCCTGTCTAGACTTAGAGACAAAAAGACATACGAAAACATTCGGATTTTCCTGGCTTACCTTCACGATAAGTCAGACACAGTCTGCTATGAAGGCAAAACCAAAACCAGCGTCATTGTCTCTATTCAACAGGAAGGTCTCCCCACTGATGTTCCCACCCTTAAGAAGCTGTATTTCAAATACCATGAGCTTTTTAATCTGTCCCCTGAAAAGGTCGCTAATGATCTAGAAGCTTTTGGTCAATATGTTCACTCAAAGCGAATATCCCACCTCCAACGTAGTAGAGCTGACCATGACAAGTTTTTTCGTTAGTAATCTACCTCTTACCTTTTACTATCAAAACGTAAGAGGTCTTCGCTCAAAAACAAGTGCAGTCCTTCAACAATCCCACGCTTTGCCTTTCCAGGAACTGTTCCCTTCTACTTTCAATGTTTATCGAGATGACGATCAAGACCGCGACACTGATGACTCTCCTTGTCGTGGTGTCCTCATAGCTGTCTCCAATACAATTGACTCATCTCTTCTCTCAACATCCACCTCCCATTCCTTGACTTTGTCTCAATTAAAATTACACTACCCCATAAATCGCTATACATTATCTGCTTTTACATTTTACCAGCGCAACCCCTCGAATCTTATGAATTTGCAATCAAAACGATTGATGACATTTCAGATTTATGTGAGCCCCATGATGAGATCCTTATTTTCGGTGACTTCAACTTGCCATATCTAAACTGGACTTTGTCAGACGACCAATCGTTTTATCTTGCCTCTGCCAAGTAAGTGGAATTTCAAACTACATGGGTAGACAACTTGACCTTGTATTTACAACAGACCCAATTAATTCAATTCTTCAATCTCACTTTCACCCCTTCTTCTTTCAATCATAGATAACCTACAACCTCCTCTCCTTCTCTCATTTTTTCTCCAGTTTTCAATACCATCTAACCCGCCCGTACCTCCAGCTTCATACGATTTCCACAAAGCAAACTTTCGGAAAATTAATGATTACCTCAATAGAGTTCACTTTAATTTTGAAAATTTAACTGTAGAAGATGCCACATCCGCGTTCTACAGAGAAATACATAAAGCTATATCCCTCTTCGTTCCCCTTTCTAGACTCAAAACTTCTTCTACTTCCCCTCCTTGGTATAACCATAGGCTCCTTACTCTAAGAAATAAAACGAATAAATTGTGGACAATCTTCCTTCGTACTCGATCTCCTACTGACTGTTCAGCTTACCTTGGCTCTTATCTACATTTCTGTGAGCTTTCAACACCCTTTACCAACGCTATTTAATCGAAATGAAATCTAACATTATAAATGACCCTAAGTCTTTTTATAAATTTGTCAACCACAAAAGAAAATCTGACGGGTACCCTTCCTCACTTTCCTTCAATAACGAAACCTCATCCGATGCACTCGCCTTAGCAAACTATTTCGCAAATTACTTCAAACAGTCTTTTACGAATGATTCATTTGTTCCTGATTCAAATTATTTCTCGTTTTTACCGAATTTTTCTTTTGATCCATTCCTTCCACGTTTCTTTGACTCCTTTCTAATTGAAGAAAAGTTAAACCATCTAAATGATGAGTATGTTCCTGGCCCCGATGGTGTACCTGCCATATTTCTTAAGAAATGCTCCTCCACTCTTTCCCTTCCCCTCTCAAAAATTTTAAGCTTTTCCATATCCCTTGGAGTTTTCCACCAAGCTTGGAAAACGGCGTTTATAACCCCTATACTCAAAAAGGTCCTGAGTGCGACGTGAAAAATTATCGTCCCATCGCTAAACTATCGCATATACCCAAAATTTTTGATAGCATATTGTATGAAAACTTAAGTTTTCGTTACAAATCTCTCATTTCCCCTAGACAACACGGGTTCCTCAAAGGCAGGTCAACAACAACAAACCTCGTTGACTTTGTCTCATTTTCCCTCTCAGCCTTGGAGAATGGAAAGTAGGTCGATGTAATTTCAACTGACTTTAGTAAAGCTTTCGATAAAATCTCTCACAAACTTATTCTTTTTAAACTTTCCACCCTTGGCTTTGAACCCATTCTGTTGAGATGGATTTCTTCTTATTTAGAAAACCGTTTTTACAGCGTTCGGTTCAGATCCGCCTTATCCAGCCGCTTTCTAGCTACATCCGGTGTTCCCCAAGGCAGCCATTTAGGCTCAGTATTAACGACATTGAAATGATCATCAAACACTCCTCTATCTCTCTCTATGCGGACGATACTAAGTATTACCGAATCATTTCTTCTTCTGAAGACTCTTCCCACCTCCAACATGACCTCGACAATTTTTCAATATGGTGCTCCAAAAACTGCCTGGAACTAAATGTTTCCAAGTGCCAGTCAATTACCTTTTCACGTATGCGCATCAAATCTCCTCCCCGTCTCTATATTCTAAACGGTCAAATCATTTCCACCGTTGAGGTGATCCGGGACCTTGGAATTATTTGCGACCGTGAGCTGAATTTCCTCAACCATATCGACGATATAACCCTTAAGGCAAATTCAGCACTTGGCTTCGTGAAACGATGGTCCAAAGAATTTGCTGACCCCTACGTAACCTGATCCCTTTACATTTCATTTGTCCGTCCGCTTCTTGAATACGCTTGTCAAGTCTGGTCGCCTTTCCAACAAGTGCACATTGCCAGAATTGAAGCATTCAACGCCGTTTCCTCCGATTTGCTCTTCGAGGTCTTAATTGGAGTAATCCCCTGATATTACCTCCTTATCAAGACCGAATCAAACTCCTCAACCTCAATACGCTGAAAGATCGAAGAGAAATATTTGACGTCCTCTTCATTCACCGAATCTTCACAGGTACCATTGACTGTCCAGCCCTTAATGAATCCATTTTACTAAATACTAACCCTCGTAACACCCGGAATCCCCGTCTCTTCTATCTTCCCACCCATCGAACTTCTTACGGCTCCAATGAACCCATCTCCCGAATGCTGAGGAATGTCAACTCCCACTCCTCTTGTTTTGACTTTAATATGAGTACTCCCTGTCTAAAACTTCGTCTCCTTAGCCGTCCAACTAGTTAGTAAGTCTTAGTTACTAAGTTTCTTAGTTTGTAAGTTAATAGCTTGTATTAAGCCTAATAAATGGGGGTTTTGCCCCACCAAAATTAATTCTTGCTGTCGCGAAGAGCTAAAGGTTCTTGGCACACAGCACAGCATAGCGTTAGACTCTGCTGGGTTCCTGGTCACAGTGGTATACCGGAAAACGAAAAAGCGAACGAACTAGTGAGAAAAGGATCAGCATTTGACCTTTCTCTCATTGATCAACCAATTAGGACTTATTGTGAAATTAAACAAATCCAATGAAAGATGGGAGTGCCTAGATTCCTATGTGACTTCCAGGAAATTATGGCCGAAACACGATAAGAACGGATCTGAAAAGCTACTATCATTGAATAGGCCTTCATTACGATTGCTTATCAGTATCATAACTGGACAGAACCTACTAGGTTACCACAAAAAGAAAATGGGTCTTTGCACCGATGACCTGTGCAAAGGATACAATGACGAAGATGAACATGAGGATACCACTCAATTCCTTTGTCACTTCCCAGCAATATGCCACACCAGGAAAAAATTTCTAGGCAATTGCTTTTCCAATGAACTAGATTATAGACGATATCATCAGCTTTAGTGAAGACCAACACACATACTTACAAAATATTGAAACAATATTTAGAATCTTACAAGCTGCTAACATGAAAGTTCAGCTTGACAAATGTAATTTTTTTAAAAAGGAAGTTGAATTCCTTGGTTTCATAATTTTCTCAGACGGCGCGGCGGCGTCAAAACTAACGCCGAAAAAGTTAAAGCAGTGCTTGAATTTCCACCTCCTAACACTCTCAAGGAACTACGATAATTCCTAGGCCTGTCAGGGTATTACCGCCGCTTCGTTAAGGACTACGCTAAGCTAGCAAAACTCTTAACAGCCCTTTTAAGAGGGGAGGATGGACGATTGTCCAAAAACATCTCCAGCAAAATATTAATTCAACTAAATGAAGAAGCAATGGAAGCATTCAATAAATTTAAAAAATCCTTAGCATCGGGAGACATTGTACTTTCTTACCCCGACTATAGCAAGGAATTTGAACTTACCACTGACGCTTTGAACTACGCGCTCGGAGCAGTACTATCACAAGAAGACAAGCCCATAATGTTTATTTCCAGAACTCTAAATAAGACCGAAGAAAATTACGCCGCAAATGAAAAAGAAATGCCGGCTTTAATTTGGGCTCTTGACGTTTTCAGAAATTACCTTTATGGGTCAGCAAGAGTCAAAATATTGACTGACCACCAACCCCTCACTTATACTTTAAGTAGCAAAAATAACAATTCGAAAATGAAACGCTGGAAAGCAGCATTGGAAGAATACGACTACGAGCTTAAATACAAGCCCGGTAGTACTAATGAGGTTGCTGATGCACTTTCTAGACCACCTACTCACCTTCAAATTAATTCCCTTACAGCATCCCAACATAGCGACGAAAGTTCATCTCATGAAATTATTCCAGCAGTGGAAGTGCCAATAAAAGTTTCTAAAAGTCAACTCATTCTGCTTATAGGCGAAGAAGAAAACTTTCAACTCCAATATCCTTTCCCAAATTTTCGTAGGTTTATTTTTAGACAACTTCGATATAGTAAAGAAAATCTTATTTCAATATTTAAACGATACTTGATCCCTACCATAGTAAATGGACTAATGACTAACGAAGAAACTATGGGAATTATCCAAAATATATATCCACTTCATTTCAAAAATTATAAGGTCCGCTACACACAAACAAAAGTGCTCGTAATGTCGAGAACACAAGTATGATCGGCATCCCCAGAAACCCAAACTCAAACCCACACCTGTTAACCAGTATCCAGGTCATATTATACATTTAGATATCTATTCAACCGAAGGACATCTTGTTCTTACCGCATTAGATAAATTCTCCAAATATGCTCAAACTAAAATACTAAAGTCCAGAGCCGTGCAAGACATCGTAGAAACTTTAAGACAAATTCTATTTTCTTTGGGCATACCGAAACTAGTCGTCTTTGATAACGAAAAATCCTTCAACGCAGCCTCTATTCGTTTCCTACTGCATGATCAATTAGGAATAGAAATTTTCAAAACACCTCCCTATTCTAGCACAGTCAATGGACAAGTGGAGCGATTCCACTCTACACTTTCAGAAATAATGCGTTGCTTAAAAACAGAAAAGATTCATAGATCCTTCCTAGAATTACTAAACAGAGCAGTGTACGAGTACAACTGTTCAATTCACTCTACAATAGGAAAAAAAACCAATAGAAATATTTTTTGGAAGAAACGTCAGTACCGATCCAAAACTAAAACAGTTAAAAAAAGCAAGAGAGGAAAATATAATCAAGCTACAAAAGAAGCAAAATATCGATTTGAAACATCATAATAAAAAAAGACACTAACCAAGGAAAGTTAACACCTCGCACCAACACGCGCGATCATAATGTGCAAACTATGCATAACGGCGCATTATGAGTTCCCACCAATCGGTGGATATCGGATAACAGCGCATGGAGGTGAACGCACCAACACCATCAAGGTCGCTGACTAAGCGAATCACCATCAACCTGCAATGCACGCCGTTAGGTGTAATTCGAGGGATTTAGGTTTAAGTAAGTTAGTTCTGTTGGAACCCCCAAACGATATACCTGTTAATAAATCGTAGTCAAAGCAAATCGAATCTTGTTGTGTTATTAGTAAGTCGAACCGTTGGGCCAACCCCTCAGGGGTTGGTGTTCGCGTTTTTTTTATTAAAACGGCTTCGCGATCCGTTTACTGGCGCCCGAGCAGCGACTGGCAAACTGCATCCTTTTCGCCCAAGAATCAATGCCAAGCTTAGTACGCTTCTTCGAAGTGAACGCAACTATAACCATGGGAACATAGTTTGCTATTCTTTGCTTGAGCATAAACATTTCGCATAACCATGGGAACATGCGGATATTCTAAATGGCTAAAGGATGTGGTGTGAAGTTGTTCGTACCATAGTACCATAGTAGGACTCTTTTAAAGTGTTAGTTTGCACAGCACAAGTAAAAAAACAACGTTTTTCTGTTTACGTTTAGAATCAGAGTCAGAGTAAGAGTGTTTTTCATTCTTTCGCACTCCGTACTTATATAACCCATGATCGTCACTATTGGTTCCAGGTCAACCACGCAATCTGGGCCACACAGACTGCAACCACCATGTGCAAACCATATGTGTGTGCTATTTCTCACAATTGCTTGGTCTGCAATGTGACACTACACAGTATGTTCCTCGTCGCTTTCTTTGATAACGTATTTCGGTTCGCATGACATGCATTGTTATTGTTATGACATAACCAATGCATGACACACTTATCGAAATCGAAACTATGTCTTACGTTAAAGAAGCGACGGGGCAATTCCTAAGAATTGGGTTTTTGGTGTAAGTTGAGTAACTATGTGTGGGGCACAACAGTCCTCCCCCCTTAAATTACGAAAGGCGTACGAGGCAACGAGTGAGATCTTTCGGCATATAGGTACGGGTGTGTAGTATGAATTCAGACAATCTAAAAGTTTATTTCGTCAAAAGTAATAAAAATTTTTTTTTTTCGTTTTAAATGCTTAATGAGTAGGTATCTACAATACATGCTTATGGGTAAAATTTTTTTTCTTTTTACATTTTCTTGTTTTCGTTTTCTTTTTGTTCTTTTATTGGCAATGAAAAAAATATTGCTGTTGTTTACATTTAAAGGTTTTTTTTTTTTTTATATATGGGTTGTTTCATCAACGCCAGGTGTAACATTTACTTCGAGGTCGTTTGCATTTTCTGTTGGCTTATTATTTATTGTACATTTTATTTTGATACATTTTTTAAATATTATATAGAAAGCTAGAGCTACACAAAGAAAGAAAATAATAGAAATAGAAATGTGAGCATGTTCATGTGTAACATGGAATAACGAATTGTTTTTCTTTAATAGGTCTTTAACATTTATACTATAACAGCCGTATCTATAAAGAACTTTTAATCATCGATTAGATTTAATTGCCATTTAAGTAACACTTAAGTAACGAATCCGTATCGATAATCAAATTTCACATTTAAGTAACCTTGCTAAGAGCCCTCTTAACTTAAATGCCAATAATGACGTTTAAAGGTCTCTTAAATCCAAATTAAAAATTCATTCTGACGTTTCGGGAAAATCGGTATCAATTTCGCTCTGTTGTTTTGTTGTTTTGGTAATAAAATGAAACTTTTCTTAAAACAAAAATATGGAAGATTTTCGTCGCGATTTAAATGTTTTCAATGTGCTAAGAATTTTTCAGATGTCATGATTAATAAAAAGAAACATAAAAAGCTGGCACAAAAGCTCCACAGAGCTACAAGGCCAAACGCGTTGTTCTCGCAACAACCATTCTCGTGCGTGCGGGTCTGAAAGGTTAAATTGGAATAGCATTCTTCAAGGCATATTTTCCTGCCTTGAGGTGATACCTACCAGAGAAAAATCATTTTGGATGTTTATGGTGGTCGAACGCCCACGCAGTAGTTATGCTTTATCCATTTCGCTATGGATGTCGTGTGCCTACAACCAGAGCTAAGAGATTGTCAGGGAATTGCAGTTTTGCTTGGCAAAGAAAGATTGTTCCATGGTCGAGCGGTCGATTTGCTTCTCATAACAAGGGTTTAAGACCAACAATGCGTTGCGTTAGTTTTGAGTGAATATTCGAAAGAAATCCTCATCACATTTTAGGTTGATGATACTCGTACAAAGTGTTTTTTTTTTTGGTAAGCAAAAAGGCACCACATCTGTTTACAAACGAATGGTTGTCAAAACGCAGTTTAAATTGGACTAGATTTTTGTTTTTACTACTTTATTTTGACACAACTATCAATTAGTTTAGCATCAGCGCAGAATCGATTATCGATAAGAATTTAATCAACCTCTCTTAAGTTCCAATTAAATTTTAATTGAAACTTAACTAATCGACGTCTAAGAGACGTCTTAAGAAAATCTAATAAATACGGCTGTAACTATCTAAATCCAGTTTTTCTATATGAGTGGTATGGGGGGACATTTGGGATAAATTGGTTGGGATTGTTAGGTATGTCTTCCAGTATGGTTGAGTCTTGTAAAAAGTAGGAAATAGGAGTTTTATTTTGAATGATATTTGATGCCTGTAGGTAAACTTCTTTTGTTACTGCCTTACAGAATGGGAATGGGTTTAAGAAGATGGCGAATATGATGATAATGACTTTACTGGGAGTGAGAAAAAAAAAACATCAACAATGTTTTTCTCTTAGCTACTTTGTGTTATGAGTGTTTTGGTTGATGTGTGTGTGTATACATGATGGTGCTGTATTCTAATTTCTTTGGTTGAAGTGTTTTATTAGATTATTGTGGACGACCTTCTCTTTTCTGCCTATTTTTATTTTGGAGTTTTCTTTAGATAAAATCTGTTATTTCGTATGGTCCTTCAAAAATGGGGGTTAGTTTTTTGTTCGATCGATTCTTGATTTCTAATAATACCTTATCGCCGACGTTATAACTTGTTTGTTTGGAAATTTGATCGTAGTAGGTTTTAGATTTTTCCTTTGCTTTTATTTGGTTGGTACGAATTAGTTCATATCCGATTTGCATTTTTGACTTCATTTCGGAGACATAGTCGTCATAATTGTATGTTGGCTGTACCTTTCTGTTCAAAATGGAGGGAATGGGCGCTTCAAACCCGAATAGGACTTCAAATGGACTGTGATTAGTACTTGAATGTGAAGTAGTGTTATAGCAAAATATTGCATACTCGAGGTAGTTGTCCCAGTTTGACTGGTCTTTGCTAGCATAATTTCTTAGGTAGTCACCTAACGTTCGATGTGACCTTTCGAGAGCACCAATTGACTGAGGGTGGTACGGACTTGTTTGAATCTTTACTATTTTTAAAATCTTACAGATATTTTTGAATAACTCACTAGTGAAATTAGTGCCTTGGTCAGTGAGAATTGTTTGAGGGATACGGGATACCATAAGTACAAATAATTTTCTTTACTAATGTTTCAGCTACTGTTTGGGCTTCTTGATTTGGTATTGCTACTGCTTGAACGAATTTGGTGAGATCATCCTGGAAAGTAAGTATATATTTGTTCTCGCTTTCCGTAATAGGGAGTGGTCCTACTATATCAATGGCTACTCTTTCGAACGGAGTTTTCGCTGTCGTAGTGATGACCATTGGTAGTTTGTTACGTGAATACAATTTATTCTTTTGACACAATTCACATGACTCGATGTATTTCTTTATGTCCGCATACATGGTTTTCCATTTGTATGTTTTTCGAATACGCTTCAGAGTTCGTTTTATACCTTGATGACCACCCAAAGGCGTGTCATGAAATTCGTATATAATTTGTTTAATTTTTTCGGGATCGGAAATTTCAATGATGTTTTGACTTTCTTTCTGTTCTTCAATAGGCGGGACCTTGCTATGACTACGAGTTATTACTTTGACTTCAGCTATGTTTAAACGAGATAATGCGTCTGCGTTTGTGTTAAGGTGACCTGCTTTATGTGAAACCGTGAAATCGTACTCTTCAAGTTTAATACGCCAGCGCATTATTCTTTAAGAAGGATCCTTAAGGTTAAACATCCAAACAAGTGGTTTGTGGTCGGTAATAATTTCAAAATGTCTTCCGTACACGTATGGTCGGAAGTGGGTTACTGCCCAGACAACTGCTAGAGCTTCTTTTTCTATAGTAGAATAGTTTTTTTTCCTGACTTATTTAGTATTCTACTTGCGAATGCTATAGGTAAATCGTTTTCATCATTATCTTTTTGTGACATTACCGCACCTATTGCCTCGTTGCTGGCATCAGTTGTTATGTAAAATGTTTTTTCGAAGCTGGGATATTGTAGTATGGGGGGTTCAATTATTGCTTGTTTTAACTGATTAAAAGATTCATCGCAAAATGCATCCCATTTAAAAGGTACATCTTTGCGCAATAGTTTGTTGAGTGGATTTGCTATTCTAGAAAAATTTTTAATGAACTTTCTGTAATAGCCTGCTAAACCTAAAAATGATTTGATGTCTTTTTGGTTTTTTGGAATCTCTATATTTTGTATTGCAGATATTTTCTCGGGGTCAGGTTTGACTCATGATTCTGAAATAACGTGTCCTAAATACATGACTTCTTTTTCTAAAAACTTACACTTTTCTAACTGTATTTTGAGGTTGTATTTATCTAAAGCTTGAAATACTTCAACTAATTTTTGTTGTGATCATCTAGATTCTTTCCATATATCATTATATCATCTAGGTATACTAGACACTTTATACCTTGTAGTCCTGTGAGTACCTTATTCATCAACCGTTGGAATGTAGGAGGAGCATTGCGTAGCCCAAATGGCATTCTGTTGAACTCAAAATGACCGTTAGGTGTACTAAATGCTGTCTTCTCCTTGTCTTCCTTGTTTACTTCGATTTGATGAAACCCACTCGCTAGATCGAGTGTTGTAAAGTATTTTGAATCACCCAGTTGTCCAAGGATGTCTTCGATATTTGGAATTGGATACGCATCCGCGATAGTCACTTCGTTGAGTTTCCTGTAATCAACTACTACTCTCCATTTTTGTTTTCCTTTCTTTGGAACAACTAGTAGAGGTGCGTTCCATGGACTAGAACTCGGCCTAATTATTTCGTCTTGCAACATTTTGTCTACTTGATTTTTTATTTCTTGTGTGTGAATTTGTGCTAAACGATATGGTCGAATGTTGACTGGAGGTATATTTGGGGTTGTCTTTATTTGATGTGTGATTCCGGATGTACTCGACAGAGTATCACCGTCCAGGAAAAATAAGTGGTTGAAATTTCGGCAAATCTCTATAATTGATTTCTTTTCTTCTCTATTAAGATGATCCAGTTGGAGTTGATTTTGAATTAAACTCAATCTGTCGTTGATAACATTTTGAGTGTCAAATGAATTTAGGTTGTAAATGTTGTAGTCGTTGGTATTTTCGAATTCTAAATTTAGATCTTCTAAAACTACATCTTTATCATTGGCGTTTAATACCGATATATATATATGTAACCGTTAGTTGGTTCAATCAAAGCTGAGGAAGTATAAACTTGAGGAAGGATCTCTTGAGAAAAATATATTTGATTTGAGGGTTCGTAGATGGGTCCATACTTAATAATTTTTTCGGATCTAGCAGGTATTGTTATAGGCTTTCTTTTATTTATAAAGTCTGTGGTGTATTTCTTATCTTTATAGTGGTATGTGAGGGTATTGTCTTTGTAATTTAGAATGGCATTAAAATTTCGGAATAGGTCTTCACCCAAAATTCCATCTTCTGTTATAGGGAAGTTGGCAGGGACTACGTGAAGTAGGTGTTTGATTTTTACGCCTGGTGTTTTTCAATATTTAAAAGAATTGTACCCAGTGTCGACGTTGGAGTACTACCAATGCCTTTTAACTCAGTCACAGTATTTGTATGGATCCAAAGGTCTTCTTTTAATTTATTTATTTTAATTAAACTCAGGCTTGCGCCTGTATCTAGAAGCATAATGCTATGATTGGTGATAGTGTCTTTAGAAATTATTTTAATTTCACTCTTGAAACTGGAAGCATTACTTAAACAGCCTATTTATGAGCATTGCTTTTTGGTTTTTCATTTTGGTATTGTATACTTTTAGGATTTTGAGAATGTGTTTTTTGAAAATTATTCATATCGGAGCTCAACTGCCCGTTTAGGAAGTCTTGTAAGTTATTTATTTGTCTGTCGCTTCTATTTTGTCGGTGATTTTAATTTAGTAAACTATTTGCGTTGCTCGTATGAGTGAAACCTTTGTGGTATTTGGGATTTTGAGATACGTTATAACGCTTTTTATTAAAATTTGGCAACTCGACGTCTTTGTTTCTAAATGGATTTGAATTTGAATGTGGTTTTGGAGTAGAGCTTTCCTTGGTTGTGTTTGTATGAGAATTGTTTTTGATTTGACTCAGTGGATTCAGTGGAGTTGAATTTATATTTGAACTAGTTTTGTTACGATACAGTGGACTCAGTGGATTATGAGAGTTTGAATTTATATTTGAACTAGTTTTGTTACGATACAGTGGATACAGTGGATTTTGAGAGTTTGAACTTACATTTGAACCTTTTTTGTTCTGATACAGTGGATTCAGTGAAAAAGTTTCTTTATTTCGAGACAGTGGATTCAGTGGAATAGTTTTTCTGTTTTGAGACAGCGGATTCAGTGAAATAGTTTCTTTGTTTCGAGACAGTGGATTCAGTGGAATAGTTTTCTTGTTTTGATACAGTGGATTTAGTAGACTTAGTGAATTTGAATATATGTTTGAACAATTTTTGTTCTGATTCAGAGGATTTTGTGGATTTAGTAAATTATTTGAATATATATTTGAACAATTTTTGTTCTGATTCAGTGGATTTTGTAGATTTAGTAAATTATTATCGTCTTCACACCTTAATGCATGTGCTTTACCTGACTCCGGGTGTTGGACGGGCCAGGTCTTTGGTAGTTTCCCGAATTTTGTATTGCCCCATTTTGTGGTGCATTGTCATGTCTGCTGTTATTATATTGTCTTTTCCTACACTGGTCTATCGTATGACCCAGGTTTTTACAATAACTACATGCGGTTGCATTTCGTACGTTATTGACCCATGTGCTAGAATTTGAATATTGTCTGTGACCCCTATTAAAGTTTGAAAGTCTGTTAGTGTTATTATCTCTTGGCTGAAGACGACACTCTGTTGTATTGTGTGTCTTCGTTCGGCAGTGATGACAGTATTTGTTTTCAGCATTAGCAGTGGTAAGAAGTTTTTCTTCTTCCATTGCAATATCTAAAGCTTCGTCTAAATCACTACACCTGGCGCTTTTCACCAAAGTTTTTAACTGGGGTATCAGACCGTTGCAAAAACTATTTAGAATAGCTCTGCTATTTAAATTCCTAATAGCCAAGTTTGCCGCGTTGTCTTCGGTGCTAGCGTTCGCGTTATTTAGTTCATCGAAAAGGGCATTAGCCCTTTCCGCATATGTACTAACAGATTCCTTAAAACCTTGCTTAAATTGGAAAATTTCTGTCTGTATCACTTGCACAGACCTAGTTTTCCTAAAGTTTTTGATCAAAGCCTCTTTTAACTCTTTCCAGGCATCGTAATCGTTATATTTGAGTATAACGTTATATGCCCGGTTAGTTAATTTGGACTTAACAATGTCAACAAGGTCGGCTTTTTCGGGATCGGTAGATGTTTTTTTTGATTGAAGGTCTATTAATTGAATAAACCTGTCTAAGTTTCTTGAACTTCCATCAAACTCAGGTATGAGTTTGATGGCTTGAGAAGCATTGAATGTCGACATAGTGGGTTCTGGGAGAGAAAGAGCTGAAACTGTGTTGCTACACTTTTCACTTGAAACCGGTGATGCGAGCAGTTTATCCAATGGACGTTTGGATTCTGAAATTTCGCTATCTGAGGATCTGCGCGAGCGCGTGACTTTTCTACTTCAGAGTGAGATGTTCAGATTCAGAACAGGGTCGGACATAAGTGTTTAAAATCTGGGATTAGGGATAATGGTAGGATTTGGTTTTTTTTTTTGTATATATAAAAAAAAACTGGTTACACTTGTTTTAATCACTTACTAGAGAGAAATAACTTAGTGTGAGGAAAATTATAAAAAAAATATACACATACGTACACTACAATATGAATACAAAAAAAAAAAAATTGCTTACATAATCATCATTTTTCTTTGGTTGGTTTTCTTTTTTCTTGGGTGTTGGATGTGCTGTTGTAGTAGTAGTTGTTGTTGGTTTTGTTGATTGCCTCGGCTTGGCAATTTCTTCCTTCCTTCCTTCTTTCTTCTCGACCACAGGAATTGGCTTACCTCTGTGGGATGTATTTAGTTGTTTGTGTTTTTTTTTTTTTTTCACTTTTTTAGGACAATTGACTTGGAACACCATTGGAATTTTTCACTGATTAATTTTTTTTTTTTTTATTATTTGTATTGAACACTCTTTACTTAAAATTTTTTTTCGGAAATGAAGGCAGATGCTTTATCCTTCAAATCCCACCGCTGCCACCAATGTTAGTTTGCACAGCACAAGTAAAAAAACAACGTTTTTCTGTTTACGTTTAGAATCAGAGTCAGAGTAAGAGTGTTTTTCATTCTTTCGCACTCCGTACTTATATAACCCATGATCGTCACTATTGGTTCCAGGTCAACCACGCAATCTGGGCCACACAGACTGCAACCACCATGTGCAAACCATATGTGTGTGCTATTTCTCACAATTGCTTGGTCTGCAATGTGACACTACACAGTATGTTCCTCGTCGCTTTCTTTGATAACGTATTTCGGTTCGCATGACATGCATTGTTTTTGTTATGACATAACCAATGCATGACACTTATCGAAATCGAAACTATGTCTTACGTTAAAGAAGCGACGGGGCAGTTCCTAAGAATTGGGTTTTTGGTGTAAGTTGGGTAACTATGTGTGGGGCACAACAAAAGTCCAAACGGGATAACACGACACTTCCATGCCAGATCTCCTTTTCGAACTCTTCGTGACCTATACGCGATATATCCAACGCGAAAGAAAAAATAATAATTTTTTTTTTTTTTTACTTTCTTCAGGAAAAATTCCGAAATAAAGAAAACTAAAAGACATGTTCATATTATTGTGAGTGAAAATAGAAAAGAACAAAAAATCACTAACTTCAAAGAATAAATCTAGAGATAAGAAAAAGCCCCGAAAAAAATTAAATCTGTGCAAAAGAAAAATCTGTGCGAAAGTAAAAGTTAGAAAAAAGGGTGTTTGTGTCAAAGTTAATTAAAAAAGAAAAAAAAAGAAAAAAATATCCCATGTGTCTGGGTAAATTTTGGTGTGTGTCAAAGTGAATCAAAAGGTTATACATTAATAATAACCCCTGTGTCTGGATAAATTTTGTTAATTTTTTTTTTTTTATAATACTTTAACTAGAAAAATAAAATGGATCAAAAATCCCAAAACATTGTTGAGCTAACCGGTGCGGTAAGCAACTTGATAGGCCAGATCAAGGCACTTGCAAGTTGTAGAGGAAAGGTCAATTGTGCCAGGTCCTTCGGTGGGTGCCTTAGGCACCAGTCCTAGGTTAGAACTCAGCCTTCCTCAAACGGAGGCCGAGTTGAAGGAGATTAGTAAGCTTCCGTGTTAAGGAGCTGCAGGTTTTCAACGGAAATCCTACGCAGTATATCTCCTGGATACACGCCGTAGAAGGTACTTTGAAGGACTATGAAATAGTCAAAACCAAGCCCCTTTATAGGGCCATATTGCAGCACATTCGGGGAAAGATTAGGGGTGCCGCCGACGCTGCGTTGATCAGCTATAACATATTTGACGGCGATTGGCTCGAGATAAAATCTTGTTTGTCTCTGCATTACGCAGACAAACGAGATTTACGGACTCTCGAGCACCAATTGAACCAGCTGGCTCAGAGAGGAACCAAGCTGGACGAATTTTACGCGGAAGTTAACCATCAGCTCTCATTGATGGTTAACAAGATTAAGACGGAATCGTACAGCGAGGAAACCATCAGAGCTCTTATGGAAACGTATAGAAATAGGGCTCTGGATGTTTTCGTGAGAGGCCTTAACGGTGACATCTCAAAGATGCTTATGATTCAAAGACCCCGATCACTTCCGGATGCATATTCTGCCTGTTTGGAGATTCAGAATCTCAACTACCGGAATCATTTCATCCACTCTCCTTCCTCTTCTAATTCAATCACAGCTCCAATGAACCAGAGCTTCAGGAGCCCGGACTATAAACCTTATTTACCTCCCTGAAAGCCCCAACAGGGTTTTATGGGGAGAAATAATCGATTTATGCCAGGCTCCCGTCAAGAAGGTATAGCACCGCCGAGGCCTGGACCAAAGCCATTAGAAAAAATGGACATTGATCAGTCTATCAAGAGCAAACAGTTGAATTACGTGAATCGCCCTAAGAATGGGAACCCATTCAAGCGAAGGGCGACGTTCGATAACTATCCGAACAACAAGCAACAACGCTTGTATCACGTCGAAATGGGAAATGAGGTTGACCTAGAGGAATACCTCACTTCCGCTGAAGATGCAACCGAAGAGCAGCTTAATTTTATGACAGAGGGCCATCCAGCGTACCATACTTAGAGTATGTAACCAAGGATGGGGTAGTGTTGAAGTTTCTTGTTGATACGGGGGCCAACAAGAACTTCCAAAATAAGCCAGCCCTCAACAATACTTGAGAAACCTTTCTCTGTTAAATCGGCCGCTGGCCAAATACTTATATCAGAATACGTGGAAGGGCGATTCTTTTCTAAAGTCGGCAATGATGCTTCAATAAAATTCTTTATCTTGCCTGGGCTTGACTCCTTCGATGGCATCATTGGAGATGACACCCTTAAAGAATTGGAGGCTGTCATCGATAGGAAGAACAATGTGCTAACGATAAAACCAGGTATCGAAATTCCACTGAAGGCAAAGGTATCACACCAAGTAAATGTTGTTCGTAGGGAAGATCTGCCGTGTGAAATTAGACAAGGTTTAGAGTCTTTAATCCAAAAATACGAATCGCTCTTTGGACCTATCAATGTGAACGAAATAATTGAGGTGACGTGAAATAATACAAACGAAATAACACCAAATCTTAAATTTGGTCCAATACCAATTTGGCTTTATTTCGATTACCAAAACGAAATAATGCCAAAAAAGTAATGGAAATAACGCCAAATTTGTTTAAATACAAAATTTGGCGGTACTTCGTTTTCAAAATGGAAATAAAGCCAAATTTTTCATAAATTATATATATACACTTTCAAAAACAATGGATTGAAAAGGTAGTTATATTTTTTGTTTGTATGTTAATTTGTTTGATTTGAGTTGCATGGAAGTCCAGAGTTTGAAATTCAACTGGATGGATAAACAAATAAACATAGATATTTTTAACCATTTAACATAATGAAAAATAGCATGAAGAAAGTAAATTGATCAAAAATCAAACAATTACTTTTTCTAAAAACTAGGCTTGCAAAACTATTCATATACAACGTAATAAATAACAACCAATAAAATATCAATTATAGGAAACATTAACAACGATAGCTGTCCATTGAAAAGCCATACGAACCACTAGGGAAATATATCCAATATGACAAATCGCCTGAAATCGCCCGATTTTTATGTATATCGCCAAAAAGATTCTGTGTCGCCAAATCAGATTCGAAATCGCCTGTTTGGCGACAAATCGCCACATCTGACAAGCCTGATTACAACGCGAAACTGAAGCGCTGGAAGGTTAGAATAGAGGAGTACAATTGTGAACTCATTTACAAACCGGGAAAGACGAATGTCGTAGCGGACGCGCTCTCTAGACTTAATATTGCTAACGGACACTCAACCGTCTCAGCAAAAGCTGAAACGGATTGCGAAGTGAATGCGTTACATAACGACTCGTCCACAGAATCTGCCTCTGAGAAAAATTCTAACTTGAACGGTGGCAGATCTCAAAACGATACAGCCTTAGAGCACATTCCCGCTACAGAGCCTTCCTTTGACGAATCAGCTTCCACTGAATCCGCTAACGAAACAGTGCACAGCGCAGAACAAGACGCAACCGATCTGATTCCTCATGTGGAGGTACCTCTTAACGTTTTCCGGAATCAGGTGATTATTAACGTAACAAATAATACTGTTGATTCTTGTGAGGAACCACATCCCGGTTATGTTAGACACAATTTTGCTATCCCATATTTAGATAAAGTGATTCTTACGGCCGCCCTTAAAGCTAAACTAAACCCTAATGTTATTAATGGTCTCAAAATCCCAGAACCTTGCATGGAATTACTTCAGATGGTCTATTTAGAAACCTTTTCAAATTATAAAATAAGATTAACTCAGAGATTGGTGGAAAATGTCACGGATGAAAATCAAGTATGGGAACTCATTAGTAAAGAACATAAGCGAGCTCACAGAAATACCCGGGAAAACAAGGAACAGCTCCTTGAGAAGTATTACTTCCCGAAAATGAATAACCTGGTAGCCCGTTATGTAAAGACTTGTGACATCTGTCTCACCAACAAATACGATCGACACCCGGCAACTCCTATGCTCCAACCTACCCCAGTTCCGTCTTATCCTTGTGAAATACTGCACATGGACATTATGGAAATCCAAGGGGAAAAATACATCTCATGCATCGACAAATTCTCTAAGTTTGCGAAACTATTTCATATAAGAAATAAGTCTTCTATTCATCTAAGAGACAAAGTGATAAAGATTCTTCACTACTTCACTGTCCCGAAGATATTGGTCACGGATAACGAGAGAAGCTTTTTAAGTCCCATAATGGTCAACTTTATAAAAATGCTTGATATCAAAATGTATCAAACTCCCGTTAACCGAAGTGAAGTTAATGGGCAAGTTGAGAGATTTCACTCAACGATCCTAGAAATCTATCGATGCTTGAGGGCTGAATACAAGGAGCTAAAGCTTAGAGAACTAATTAATATCTCTGTCGATCGGTATAATAACACAGTCCATTCCGTAACCGAACGAAAACCCTCTGACATGTTCTTTAACAGAAGTACAAGAGTAAACTTCCAAAATATGGCAAATTTCAGGCTAAAGGTAAATCAGGAACTTAGGTAAAAAATAAGGTGCCGTGAAATAAGGTCGAAGGCAATAAGGCCGCATCGACCTTATTACCAATTTTGGGAAATAAGGTCGAAAATCATTGTGGCACTAAATTTGTCGAAAATAGCGTTCGACTTTATTTCTCAGTTGAATTCGACTTTATTGCTTTGTTTAATATTCTGCGATCATTGTTTATAATGGCTTTTACATTTGGTAGAAACAGAAATGTTCTGAGGAACATTGGATTTAAGGAGTTGAACCTTTCGTCCGTGGGGGGTCGGCGCGGGGTCGGGGTGCGGCGCAGGGTCGGTGCGCTGCGCGGGATCGGCGCGGGGTCGGCGCGAAGTCAGCGCGAAGTCGGCACGAGGTCGGCGCGGCGCGGCTATTATTAGTTTTGTGGTTAGAAAATTAAACTTTTTTATGAATTTCTAACCACAAAAAGTTTCATTTTCTAACCACAACACTAATAATAGCTTAAACCGAAAAATTAAAACATTTATTTTACAATTTAGGGAGTCAACTCACAAGTAATTTTTGAAATTTATTCTATAGAAACGCCCCCCCCCCCCCAAACCTGTAAAAAAAATTTCAACCCCCCAGTCCCGTAACGGAGAAGCAAAGCGGCCCCATAATTTCTTTCTTCTTTATCCAACAGAAATTAAATTCGATTTTATTACTCAACGTGAAATCACTTTATTTCTCAACTTTTGGCATTCTTATTTTTGTCAAACATTTTCGTTTTTTCTTTTCGACATTATTACCTTTTCAATAGGAAATAAGGTAGAAAAATATTTCTGTTGTTGTTTTCGGCCTTATTTCCCAAAAAAGGTAATAAGGCCGATTCGGCCTTATTGCCTTCGACTTTATTTCATGGCAATAAAAATAAATAAAGAAACGCATGGCACAATAGAAATAAGTCTACCCCAAAGAAGTTTGAAAAGGGCGACATAGTCTACACTTCCTTCAAGAGAATCCAAGGCAAGCATAAACCTCTATATAGGAAGGAGGTAGTGGCCAAGGATAACAAGGTTACTATTATCACAGCCACAGGCCGCAAAATCCATAAGACACAACTTAAAAACACATAAATTCTAACCCCAAAAGAGACGCACACATAAAATGTAATTAAATATAACAAATTATGTTCATTCAAGCAGCAATACATAACATAAATGCACATATACTCAATTGTCTATGACATTATGAGAATGAAATTAATTTATGAAAAGTATTATGAAAGAAAATCATATTTCATGTCAAAACAGATAAATATGTAAAAAATCTATTTCATTGAACACATATGTATATCATGTAATACACATAAAATCAATTAATGAAAAAAAAGGGTGAATATCACCTATCATACAAAATGAAAAATCATTAACATTTAATAACGTAATATAATATTTTCTTTTAATCCATATTTTGAATACATGTTAATACCTAAAAGTCATAACCATTTCTTCTTACAGGACTATGTACATATATTAATTTCTCTAAGTATATTAATAAAATTTATATTCATAACTCTATGATACACTTAACCAATTTTCTTGAGTTTCAGATAATCCTTATATTGTACACTGTTATATTAAACCATTGTTATAAATTAAGATTATATAGCTTATTATCCCTAACGGCCGTGCAAGGCTTCACTATCATCGAGTACCAGTCCCCGATGCTGACAATCAAAGAAGGACCAGGGTGGATTATCGATGGACACTTCAAACTAGTGCACATGATCCGACTGGATGGATTTGAAGACCTGCAGAACAGCATGACATTGGCTGTTGAAGGTGGAATCACTCAGCCTACAAAGAAGATCGTCGCACACCATCACCTTACTCAGCTTCACGAACGTATCGACATACTGACAGGGAGAAGCCATAGAAGACAAAGGTCAATTAACTGGATTGGTTCTGCATGGAAATGGCTGGCCGGTAACCCCGACGCAGCAGATTGGGACAAAGAGCGAGAATGACATAGTAGACAACAATAATCAGCAATACAAAATAAATGAGAGGGTCCTTAGAATAACAGAGGACATCACGCAAAAGATCAACTGGGTTATTAACAGTACTGCCAACCAAGTGGTATCATCTAATAGAGCTATCCATGAACAAAACATTATGGATGAACTGCTCGTCGTTAAAGAAGAAGTGAACGAAATTGTTCGTGCCTGCCAGATGGCGAGAAGCGGAATCGTTAACACCAATCTCTTGGACCATTAGGAGATAAACAGAGTCATCAGTGAAGTTCAAACCTTACCATACGCAAACGTGGTAGAGGCCCTACAATTTGGTAAACCATCAGTCTATACGAACGACTCCATCCTACTATACGTACTCTCTATGCCTAAGGTTAGCGGAATTGAGTATAACCTGCTACTGACCAGAGCTTCCATCATCAGCGAAACACAAGTTGACTAACCCTACTCTAGGATTTTGGCAAACCACGAACAAACCTATGGGATTACATCCAACTGCCCTAGCATGGGCAATATGACTGTTTGTGACGAGAGCTCCTTAGAAAAACTGGACGAAGATGGATGCGTAGTTTGGCTACTTAAGGGTGGACACGCTAATTGTGCAATACGTACCAACACAGCCACGATCACGGAACTGATCAAGGAAGACACGATATTCGTAACGAACTTCAATGGAGAATTGATCAGCAAGAACATCTGAAAAAAGCTCTCTGGTACATACTTGATTCAACTTTACAACGAATCTATTCGACTCAATAACAGGACATTTGTTAGCTGGACTACTACTTCGCTTCAGGCACTACCACCTGTTTTGACCAACACCTCCATGATGGAACACAAGATTGACATCGAATACCTCCACGACATGAATATGAAGAACATCAAGATCCTGAGTGGCTTAACAAGCCGGCTGAACACATATACTGCCACAGATGTGACGATCCTTCTAATACTCGCAGCCGTTGTCTCAATGATATGGCGAAAGTTATACAGGAAAATTGACCTACCAAAGATTCCAACAACGCCTACCCCTAACATCTCGACTTAAATATTGATCTACGGGACGTAGATTTTCGAAGGGGGTGGAGTTAACACCTCGCACCAACACGCGCGATCATAATGTGCAAACTATGCATAACGGCGCATTATGAGTTCCCACCAATCGTTGGATATCGGATAACAGCGCATGGAGGTGAACGCACCAACACCATCAAGGTCGCTGACTAAGCGAATCACCATCAACCTGCAATGCACGCCGTTAGGTGTAATTCGAGGGATTTAGGTTTAAGTAAGTTAGTTCTGTTGGAACCCCCAAACGATATACCTGTTAATAAATCGTAATCAAAGCAAATCGAATCTTGTTGTGTTATTAGTAAGTCGAACCATTGGGCCAACCCCTCAGGGGTTGGTGTTCGCGTATTTTTTTTATTAAAATGGCTTCGCGATCCGTTTACTAGGAAGTATACACCAGGTGATATAACTTACGTTAAAGTAAACAAAAGACTAGGCTCAAAGTTATCACCCCGTTTTAAACGAAAAATAATAAAACAAAACAATACACAAACTGTAACTACACAATCTGGAAAAGTTGTCCATAAAGCAAACATTAAAAGTTGAAATAATTTTTTTTTTTTTCTTACATCCACAGGTACCTCGCTCCTCTCATTTATGCAGATGTGAAAATACTCGATTATTCTAATTCCGAAATAATCGTGCTAACAACAGGAATAGGAAAACGAAATATAAAATTTATACATGTCATCGAAATACCACCTTATGAGGAATTTATATTAAAAACCTCATCCCTAATGAACCAGCACATCCCAAAAAATAATCCCTTTTTCTCAATCCTAGACCACGAACTTAAACAAACCACTAACCTCATAAACAATATCAAAGTCAATAGAAATAAACGGTCACTAAACTTCATTTGCTCAGCTTGGAAGTGGGTGGCTGGAAACCCCGACCATGATGATTTTAAAATAATGGCCGATAAAATTAATTAATAATAAAAATTAACATACCAACATAAACAACGAAATTATGAATTTAATAAGAAAAGATAGAACTTTTGAAAACGAATTAGTTTTGTGTTTACTGTATAAAATCAAGTTAATTAAAGAAGAAATAACAAACGCAATTTATGCAATCGAATCAGGCAAAAAAAAAAAAAACATTGTAAGCTCTAACATATTGTCAAAATCAGAAATCGATGTAATTTTGACCAATTTAAATAAAAACAAAGAAAATTTATTATTCAAAAATATCGAAGAGGCATTAGAATTTCCTGAAGTAAAAATTGCAATAAATGTATCAACACTACTCTATATTATAAGTATCCGTAATACAGAGGATGTAATCTATTAAAAATTAATTGTAAAGCCCTTAATAAAGAAGAAAGAATGCGTAAACAAAATTATGCAAAAAAACATTTTAAAAGGTAATAAAAGTATATTTGGAATTATAAATAAATGTAAATAGTAAACGATGTATCATTATGTAAACAATCAAACATTATAGATTTAAATAACGATAAATGTATTCCCAATCTAGTAGAAGGTAAAAACTCAACATGTAAGAGAACGAAAAGCCAACATATCCCAGCAATTGAAGAAATAACTCCAGGAACAATCCTCTTAAACAATTTCGACGGCAAAATAGATTTCAACAACAATAGCCAATCACTTAATGGAACATACCTCGTAGAATTCTCCAATGTCACGTTAAAATAAATATAAAAATAAATAGGGTAGCGCAACAGAGCGAGGAGCCCCTGGGCCTAGCGCATGCCTTGTGAGGGAATGGAAGGGACCTACAATTTTCTGCCGGTTCCGAACGGCTTATCGAGAAAGCGCTTTTCATGGCAATGAATACTAACGGGGGACTTGGCAATTCCTCGCGAAAGGCGATACCCGTGGAAAAAACATTTTTGCCTCTGTTGGGATTCGAACTCGAACCTCTGTATTTACAGGCGGACATGCTTTTTTAATTCATTTTTATTAAATTTTTCTTATATCTACTTACATGCTAACAAAAATGTGTAAAACTAGCTTATATAATAACTTAATTAACTTACTGACCCTAAGCGGGTACTCTAAATTATTCAATATCTTACTACTAATGCCTTTCGGCCTTAAGATAACTTATGAATCAAAAACTAGAGCTAGTTTTTTTTTTTGTTTTCTTAAAACTAATTAAAACTACTTAAATCTACTTAAAACTAGAGCAGCCACAGTCGCAGCATTTGGTTTTTTTTTTTTTTTTGGTTTTTTGTATTTTGTAATTTTTTTTTTTTTAGGTTTTTTGTATTTTGTAATCTTTTTTTTTTTTTGTATTTAGTAGTTTTTTCTTGGATTTTATGTTTTTTTTTTGGATTTTTTGTGATTTTTTTGTTTGCTACTGTACCCACCCCCTATACCCTAAGACTTACACGCTAAGCCTTTGTAAGCCAGCCATTGGCTATTATTATCAAATTTTGGTTGTTGTTCCGACAACCACCAGAACATTTTCGACGTTTTAACAACGTCACGACGATCGCGATCTGAAACCGCCCTACTGAACCGGAGGAGCTCTTCAGCTTCTCTGCCTACTGCGGTGACGTCTCGGTTGTAAAGGAGCCGTCGTTCCACGGACTTCCGGCAGACGTGGTAGATTAGCGGAACCGCCAATCTATCCTGAATCAGCCCTACCATATCAAAATAGAGGAAAGCCTCCGGTGGGACAAATCCACTGAAGCGCGTTTTCTCCATATACTCAGTGTAGGGGTAATAAGCCCCAAAAATCAGGCCATTGGGCGAGGTCATCGCTCTTGCAGTGTGACCACGAGTCAGTTTTATAATGAAGTTGTCGATCCTGTTTATTTGAGCCCCGTTGTAGGGATGTCAAAAATATATCGATATAAAAAAATATCGATATATTTCGTTCGATATATCGATATATATCGACGATATTTTTTTCACCGATATATCGATATATCGATATAAATATTTATGTATCGAAATGGTATAAAAAACGATACTTTTTTCGGGTACTAGAAACTAACCTGCAAACATACCAAATTTATTGCAAAAAAAAAACTTTTCTATACCTTTCACTATATTATCTTAGACAGGAAAATACCCATAAAATGTGTGCAACCATTCATTGACCACTTAGCAAATCATTTTGTGAGTTTTGATAATTTCACAGTCTACAGTAATAAACCAAAATATCGAAACCAAATAAAAAGGATTTGTAACCTAAGTGGTCAATGAATAGGTACATGAATTTTATGGGCCTTTTCATGTATAATGTAGCTAATATACCTTGCATACATTTCTCATTGTTGGAAAACTCACAGTTGGAAATCTCACAGTGCACAACAACAGAAGTCGGCTCACAGCTGAACACATAAATCAAAGAGTTTTTCTGCATTCTTTATCTCAAAAATATTGGTTTAATTAATAAAAATACAGAAAAAAAATTAATTCTTTATATTTGTTTTTCTTACTACTTTTTTTTTTGTTATTTTTTCTCATTTTTAAGGTCGCACATTTCATTATTTAAAATATATCGATATATCGATATATCGATATTTTTCTGATTCGATATATCGATACTTGATATTTTTTTTGATATATATCGATACGATATATATCGATATATTTTCCACTTCAAATAACCCTACCCCGTTGTAAAGGACCTCATTATTATAA
This sequence comes from Melanostoma mellinum, assembly GCA_914767635.1. Lineage (NCBI taxonomy): Eukaryota > Metazoa > Arthropoda > Insecta > Diptera > Syrphidae > Melanostoma > Melanostoma mellinum. The sequence goes on from OU612058.1 coordinate 84,926,695, forward strand.
TATTTTCTGTACTCCGACTCTGGTGTTCTGTGCAATCCAAGACAGGTATTCAGACACTGTCTCTCAAACACCCGAATCTTTTCCATTTGAGACGCTGTAACATTGAACAACACGGGGCACCCATAGACAATCATTGGCCTTATGAGGGCCATGTAGCAAATCACCTTCACTCTGCTATCAAGTTGACTGCTGTGAAACAGTCGCCTTGTCAGAGCAAAAGCTCCTCTAGCCCTGGCCAGAGCTGCATCCATATGTTTGTAAAAATATAGATACTGATCTAGCCAGATGCCGAGATACTTGACTACTACTTTGTTTGGCAGTGGGTTGCCATGTAGATCAACGATCACCAGCTTTCGCCAGTTCTTTCTCGTATCCCATGAGGCCCGAGCCAACGAGGTTCTAACCACAATTGTTTCCGATTTCTGGAAGTTGATTTTCAACTTCCAGTCATCGCAATATTGCTGGATCTTATCGAAGTCACGCTGCAAAAGTATTCTGATGACTTCGATCTTTGGACCTGTTCTGTACGCAATAAGGTCATCGGCGTACGCTATAGCATGGTGAAGAGAACCAATTAGATCGCCGGTGAAAATGCTAAATAGAATAGGAGAATTCACCGCTCCTTGTTGCAGACCGTTCTGTATTTTAAAAAATCCGGAAGAAGTTCTATTGCAACTTTTCACAACAAACGTTCTACCATGAAGCATGTCATTCAGAATATATAGTAGTGGTTTACTCTTGCCATATCTGATTAACTTATAAAAAAGACCGTCTAACCAAACGGTATCGAAAGCCTTCTCCAAGTCAACCAGACATGCACCCGTACACTGATTTTTAGCTTTGTTCCATTGAATATCTGATACTAGTTTAGACGCGGCATGTGTGGTATCATGGCCCGCCTTAAAACCGAACTGATTTTCTGGAATAATATGTTTGTCCTCAGCCCATGTGGACAGAGCTCTATTGAGAACTTTCTCGAATACTTTGCTGATACTCGGAAGAAGACTAATTGACCGGAGATTTGCTGGATTGGAACCATTCTTACCTTTTTTAAGGAGAGGATGGACCACTGCCGTCTTCCAACGCACTGGATAATATGCATTATTCAGCGCATTGTTGAACAACGTGGTGTATATGTCCACCGCTTCCGCAGGGAGGTTTCGCAGCACAACATTGGGTATGCCGTCGACTCCTGCTGACTTCTTTTTTTTTATTTTGTGAAAGATGTCTTCGAGGTCCATCTTAGAAACGAACAGGGTGTTATCCCCGTTTCGTTCGGCGATGACTGCATTTGCAAGTCGGTCGTCATTGCACCTAGTGAAACCAGGATTCTCGGATCGCCAATGCGAGATCTCGTCTCTAAGATAGAAGCGTCCAACGAAGGCTCTGTTCTCAAGGTCGTAATTCGGGCGAATGCAATCATTCACCTTATATACTTGCTCGAAAACAGCACCCACAGTCTCTACCTTCTCTTGAGAATCTTCCACTATAAAGTGGTCATCATCCAAAATGGCGTCATCTGGATCTATTCCTAATGTCAGAAGTAAGTCTTTGTTCTCTGTCGTCCTTTGGAGTTTAATACTCTGAAGGTCATTTTGATCTTTTCTCCTAAAGATTTTATTTATTTCCGGAAACATACTCGGGTTGTTGGACTGCACAGCCCGAATTTTATTGTTCCAGAAACATGAAATGGAAATTATATAGTTTTCTTTAATAAGTTGTTGGAGATTTTAGATCTGTGACCTCAGAGTTCTAATCTCCAAATCGTGTCGGTCAGTAAACCTCCTGTGCAAGAGTTTGAGTCTTGACAGGAGTCTACTTTTTTGTTTGTGAAGTGCGTCTATTGTCGCGTTTCTGTACATGTTCGTAGGGTCATGTTGCCTATATTTAGGAATTGTCCTGTCCATTGTGCTACGGATTGCATCCTCCATACGTTGCAGGTACCCATCGATCTCAACGTTCGACATATTCCTGTTGCATGGCGGCGCAATACCGTTCGAACGAAGTTCCCTTAATACGGCACCGGAAAAGCGCGGCCAACGTGTCTTACCGTAGTTGTAAGAATGCGTCGGCACGTACTCCTCCAGTTCCACAAAGTCGTTCGGAAGCAGTATGATGGCGGCAAGTCCACAGTGGTCACTGTCGTACTCAACCGTCGTCAAACAATTTTTCGTCCGTCGAAGACTGTCGTCGGTCAATTTCAGTCTTGAGTCTAAAAGCAATAGATCCAAATAAGAGCCACTTCGAGGATATGAAGGCCTGTCAGTAGCCAGCAGATCGACTTTACACTCAATGCTGTGGAGCCCCAGCCAATTGAATAGCTGGGTCCCCCTTGGATTGGCTAATTGATTTCCCCAATCTTGGTGTTAAGCATTGTAATCACCGGCCAAAAGGAAATAGTTTTCTTCTGAGTTCAGTTTCAGAGTTCGAAAAAGTGATTCGAGCTCTGTTATAAAACATGAATTTTGAGAAGCCTCCGGCGCATAGATCGCGCCCACATACAAGCGCCTCCCCTGTTGGAGAGGGATGCATACAATACACGCTTCCAGCAACTGGAGTCGGCGTACTTCACCACTTTATATTACCTTATGAGCAATGCCCTAACGTGTGAAGATCGCAACCCCACCCGCGAAAGTCGAGTTGGGTCGGTCCCTCCTTACGATAATGTAATTGTTATCCGTCAATTTGTGATGCTGGTTTAGTCTAGTTTCGCTAACCATACATACATCGGGACGTTGGTCTTTTAACAACTCCGAGAAGTTGGCTCGTCGTTCTACCCTAACCAGCAAATTCACATTCACGGCTAGGATCCTAAAAAGCCTCTCCGGCAGCGCGCCCGTTAACCTTAAAATTGCGCAAGCGTAGGCATTGCACGGTAGATCATCTCTACCCTACGCGCCTGCTCACTTATTTGCCGTGGTAGTTCACTCATTTGTGCCTGAATGACACGCAGAGCGACCATCACCTCTGACTCCCCAGTCGCAGCCTTAGACACAGATGGCTGTGTGGCCGCTTTCTGAGGAGGCTGTACCGTTTTCCCAGCCACCCACGCCATTTGGGCGTAAGAGACTTCGGAAACGACGGCCCTTGGAATTGGTCTGGCTGTTTGCCTTCCCTCATCCTTAGTTGCTGTTGGAGCAGCTTTTTTTTGATTTTTTAATAGTTTGGTATCGAGGACAACCCTGATAATTAGCAGGGTGCCCATCTCCACCACAGAGAACGCACTTTAGTAAAGTCTTGTCTTCGACCCTTGTCTCACCGAGCTTACACTCTTTGTCTTTGTGGTTCTCTCCACACTTGACGCACCTCGACTGCATTTGGCAGTTGAATGCGGCGTGACCGAACCGTTGGCAACGAAGACATTGTAAAATGTCCCCGTGCCTGTTTAATTTTTCCCATCTTACCATCTGGTAGTCTAGGACGGAGATTTTCCTAAGACTCTCCAGACGGCTATTGGGTGATAAGGTGACGAGGAACATCGGCAATAGCCGCTTCTCCCGTCTTGCCTTGGCCGTGGTGAACGACTTGACCCCGATGAACTCGAGATCGTCGCTTGCCAACCTGCGGAGTTCAACTAAGAGCTCCTCTGGGTCAGAGATAGGCTCTACCCGTTTCAGTAGCATTGTTTTCGGTTTCTCCTCTTTAGGAGTAAAACTAAAATGTTTGGTGGATGTCTCTTTCAACAACTCCCGAACGATCTTAGGGTCACCAATGTTTTCACATTGGATCGCATGTCGATCTTGACCTAATCGTTTAATTTTATATTTGTCGCCAATGCGGACTTACATAGATTTTTGGTGGCTTTCATCTCCATGTTGAGGGTATTTATGGGGGCACTCTGCTTTTTATGGTTTTCTTTTGTTGTGGCTCTTTCTGCTGCTCTGCTGGCTGCTTCTGCTGCTCTGCTTGCTGTTCCTGCTGATGTCTGGGGATCGTTGTCGCGGCTTTTATAGCCGCGGTCCCTCGTGGCTGCTCATCGGTAGCAGTTTTTTTTACTTGTTTCAGCTTTTTTAGCTGAAATCCCGCGTTGCTGCACGGGTGCAGTTTCTTTATTAGCAGCCTCTTTTGCTGCTGTTGACTGCTGTTTGGTTGCAGTTTTGTTTCCAGATAATGCTTTATTTTGTTTTGGAGCATTTTCTTTCGGCACAGACTGTTTTTGTCTTACCTCACTTTCGTTTTTTCTGCGGGCCTCTTGCCTTGCCTTTATTTCATTTATCTCCTTACTAAGCTGTTGTATTATTATAGTAAGTGATTGGACTCGCTTATCTTCATTTTCATTATTTTTTTCTTCTTCGTCATCGGCTAGGGCAGCGAAAGAATTACCGTTCCCTGTATAGCAGCCCTCTCCACCGTTTGATTCATAATCGTACGTTGAGTTTAGGCATTCCTCGCTATCAGAACTTGTTGACATATTTTCAACCTCCTTCTCTTCCACCGCATTTTGCTTGCGACGGACTAGATTTGGCTTAGCTTGAATGCGTCGCCTTCTCTTAGTTGCGGTTGTTGCCGCTGTTATTGTTGCGGTTGTTGCCGCTGTTGTGGTTGTTGTTGTTGCCAACCTCGCCTCACCAGATGGTGATGGACCTGATTGGTCCATTACATCAATTTTTTCCCTAATCTCTTTAAGTAAACGTTCACGTTCCTTCTGCTCCGCAATTTTATTTAACCAAAAAAGTTGTACTTTTAGGTTCGCGTGGGGATCGATCCTGGGTCCTTCCACGCTGTAGTCAACTGCTTTACCACCTAGGCTACTGCCTTTAATGAAAAAACACTGCTTCTAATTCTTATTCAAACACTCCGAACTAAATTGAACACTGCCAAAGTCGCCAACACGTCTGCTTGCTTTCGCAGTTGATGAACGATTGAGGCGGACATGCATTCACCCTCAGATGATACAGAAGTAGAAGAAATCCTATCACTCCAGCTCATGAAAGAACTCCATTTGAACAACACAAAACATATCAATAAGATTCAAGCAGAAAAAGAAGTCCACCAATGGGTCAACTATTCCATCTTTGCGGTCATATTATTCATCATGGAAATCGTGAAGAAGACATCGTGAAAGGACATCCGAAACGCGGACAACACCAGTTTTCATCCCTCCAATAACAGACCCCATAAACTCCAAATAACCCAGAACTACCGAACACCCCAGCATCTTTAATCTCCCATACTTTTGAAAAAACGAGGACTTTTTTATTTTAGAGAGGAAGAGTTAACGACATCGCAAAGTTATTTACAATTCGCTTCTCACGGAAAATCGCTGACATGGTGTCTGGCCATCGACACCAGTTTCATGGTTTCGTAGAATTGGGAAATATGTTATCAAATTGTCAATTAAGCTAGATTTAAGTAATCCATTGATTTCTTGGAAATTAAAATATTGTCAATTTGTCAATTAAGCTAGATTTAAGTATTCCATCGATTTCATGGAAATCGAAGTATTGTTTAGTAAGCTGAAAATAAGTATTTAAGGTAAGAAATTTAATGAACATTATCAATTGTACTTGGGAAGGCAGAATCGCTGCCCGATCGTGGAAATAAATAAATAAAGTTTTTTTTTTAAGAAAAACCAAAGCGTTGAAATGTGACTTGTACACATTCGTACATAAAGAAATGAGCAAGCGCGTGTTTTATTGAAATAAACATTTAAGTTTTGTCTATGCAAATAGCAAAAGTTGATATTTAAATTTACATTTACATTGAGTTTCTTGGATTGATGGACTAAGTTACAAATTCACTGTCTATATCTTTTAAGAGCAATTGTTATCAATTAATTTACTTATAATTGTAATAGTTTCAGGATCATAGGCTCCGACGTGTTATGCGGCTTATTTATGAGGCTGGTTGGGTTAGGTTGAACCTTTGCTCGCTTTGACATAATTTCCTCTTGGCAGTTTTAAAAATAGGGAAGAGCAATATCATCGATGTCAGCAAATCATCAATTATCGAAACAAATGATCAATACGTTGGTATCGGTGTCGAAGTTTGTTTCAGCTTCATTTAATCGATGTATAAATGCTTAAATTCTCGTTGTTAAAGCTTTTTTAAAAATAACTTTTGTTAGATTTATTATTCAACGTAGGTGCTTTTGAGATATTTAAGCTACTTTGGTTTTGTAAAGATGTTGTTAAAAATCGACTTATACTTTATGTAATATTTTTCATATCGTAGATTTCGATAGATTTTTGATATAAGAGATAATATAGAGTCGATTATAGATTTTTGCGACCAACAAATCAAACAAATTGTACTTCATACTTGTGCATGAAGTATGCTTAAGCTGAATTTTATCGATTAAAATGCTAAATAGGTAGGTATATTAAAAAAATACAAAAACCTAAAAAGAAATAAATTTCGTTAAAGGCATGTTTAATGATCGTGAAAATCAACATCAACTCCAAGTTTGCGTTTCGTCCAGGTACGGCAATGGGCTCATCAGTTAAATCATTCAACATGCCTTTAAAGAAAATTATTTCTTTTTAGGTTTTATTAATTTTAAACAAATTACAACTCCAGGACAAAAAACCAAGACAGTAACAAAAATTTTTTGTTATTGTTTGTACAAGTACGTACATATTTTGTGCTGACAATGCATCTGGGCTGTTTGCATTTGTTATGACAACAAATGCCAAACGAGCGTACCTATACCAAAAATTACACCAGACACAACCAACTGAATGAACAACAACAGGTGAATGACCAACAGGTCAATGAACGACACCACCAACAGGCAAATGAATACGACACCTCCTGCAACGATCAGCATTTATTATGCTCACACGAGTCGTTGCACCTCATTTAGGTATATGTTTTATTGTTATTCTCTATCACGAGTTGTTTATTGTCTAGTAAGCAGTTAATATGTATAAATACTTTGAATTAATAATAAATAAGGCACCTGCAGTTAGAACGGCAAATCTTACTAGTGTTTTTTCTTTGTTATTGTTTGTACAAGTACGTACATATTTTGTGCTGACAATGCATCTGGGCTGTTTGCATTTGTTATGACAACAAATGCCAAACGAGCGTACCTATACCAAAAATTACACCAGACACCACCAACTGAATGAACAACAACAGGTGAATGACCAACAGGTGAATGAACGACACCACCAACAGGCAAATGAATACGACACCTCCTGCAACGATCAGCATTTATTATGCTCACACGAGTCGTTGCACCTCATTTAGGTATATGTTTTATTGTTATTCTCTATCACGAGTTGTTTATTGTCTAGTAAGCAGTTAATATGTATAAATACTTTGAATTAATAATAAATAAGGCACCTGCAGTTAGAACGGCAAATCTTACTAGTGTTTTTTCTTAAGTTCTCCCCACCAGCGGTAAGGAACGGTTTGATTTGAAGTAATTGAGTGCTTGCTATTGATATCCCCCCACCAGTGGTAAGGTGTTAATAGTAGATTCTCAACTTATGGTCCTTCGAGAAAACATTTAGAATCAGTGAAAAGTGTTAGAAAAAAAGAGACGGTTAGAAAGAGTGAACGAGAACAACGAGTTAAGAACGAGAAAAGAAGACGGTTAGAACAAGTGAACTAAAAACAACGCGTAAGGCGAAATAACAAAAAGTGAACATGGATACTTTTGACGAATTTATCAAGAAGCAGAAAGAAACTGTTGAATTGGTAAAGAAGGTATCTAAAAAATATACGAAAGAACCAAAAGTCAGTCGGACACGTAAATTCATTCAAGTACGACTGGATGATCTGGAATTTCATTGGAAGGACTTCCAAGAAAGGCATAGGGCAATAACAGAACACACGGAATACAGTAAAGAACATCCATACGTTCAATCAAAATATATTGAACAAGTCGAAAAAACAGTGCTGGAAATAAAAAATAAGCTCAACATTAAAATGAAGGAGCTTGAAGAAGAAGAATAATGAATGATTGCAGCTGCAAGCCAGGGACAGTCAAGAAAAAACAGGTACGAGCCAAACGAGGAACAAAAGAAGAGAATCAAACGGTGAGAAGCTCAAAAGCAAGCGTTCTTCCGATCATTGGAACGTATGGACTAAGGTTTCCAAAGCTTACTATTCGCAAAAGATGGCAGTCATAAGCAACTTGTGTGAGATCATTACCAAAACCCATAACGACATTGTTGAGCACGCAGATGATGATGCTTACTATTCAGAGCTGACAAAAGATCATGAAGAAAATGAGCAAATTTATGAAAACATAATGGTTAAGCTGCAAGAAAATATTGACGATTTGCTAAAAAAGGATTAAAGTAAACCAACCTCCAACGATTTCCCAAAACAAAAGGAGCTGAAGTTGCCAACCATCAACATACCAGCTTTTGACGGGGACTACAAAAAATGAAAATCTTTCATAAATCTTTTGCAACAAACTATCCACAAAAATGAAAACGTACAAAAATTACACTACCTTAAACCGAATCTGACGGGGGAAGCAGCAAAAATGTTTCGACATCTCCAGATAATTGACACCAACTATACTATGGCGCGCGACATGCTGACAAATAGGTATGAAAACACCAGACTACTAGTAAATGCACAAATACAGGCTTTACTTAATCAACGGGACTGTCCATTCGAGTCAGCAGAACACCTGAGGCGATTACACGATACTACAGCAGAATGTGTCAATGCATTAAAAGGTTTAGCAATTGATACTGGAACCTGAGACCCGATGGTAGTCTACTTACATAGTTTCACAAAAATTGGAAAACGAAACCAGAAAAGCATACGAGCAATCGTTAAGCAACCCTAAAGATCTACAGGGTCTTGACGAGTTTCTGAAGTTCCTAGAAAATAAATTCAACGCACTTGAAAACTTAGAAGGAAGAAGAAACAAAGGAGAAAACATGAAAGAGCTGAAACAACCTAATTACGCTCAATAATCGCAGTACAGAAAACCCATGAACAGAAGTTACCATGCTGTGGCCACACCATGTTGTAGGTTATGCAAAGGACCTCACTGGTTGCATGTCTGCAACAAATTCGTAACGATGCCGACAACATAGAGGCAAGAAGTTGTAAAGAGGGAAAAATTGTGCAGAAATTGTTTTGAGAGTGAACACAACACAGCAATGTGTACTTCTTTCAAAACGTGCCAAATCTGCAGGGGGCAGCATCACACGCTTCTTCACGCTGCAGAGGTAGGAAGAAATACACAAACACAACAATCAAACTTTGTGGATACGATACAGAACACGGTGCTTTTAGCCACAGCCCTAATAAAGACAAATTGGAATGGTGGAGACTGTGTTCTGAGAGCTCTCAGTCATCCTTTATCACGGAAGATGCAGTGCAACGGTTGCAACTAAAGAAGAAGAAAACATTTGCGTCAGTGACAGGTTTGGGTTCAACAAAAGCTGGAACTGCGACAAGTAAGGTGGAACTGCAAATAAAATCGATATATCCATCGACATTTCAAACATGGGCAACATTCCTTGTACTTCCGAAGCTAACTAAAGTACAACCGGACAAGTCGTTCATTGGGAAAAGATGGGACCACATTGAACATCTTTCTTTAGCTGACTCGTCATACAACAAAACAGCAGCAATAGATGTATATTGGAGCAGACGTTTTTCAAGACATAATTATCGACGGAGTAATTAGAGGCAACCCTCGCTCCCCGATAGCTCAAAACACGAAGCTAGGGTCATCAACCTGTCATATTACAAATGTTGAGCTCAATGACCAACTTAAGCTCAATGACCTATTAAGCTACAAGAAAAAACCAATTTGACAATGGAAGAACTGAGATGCGAAGAGATATTCATGGAAACACATAAAAGGGAACCGTCTGGAAGATACGTTGTTAGACTGCCATTCAAGGAGGGTGCAGGAGAACTAGGTGAATCGAGGAATAGAGCTTTAGCCCGCTTTCTTCAAACAGAGAAGAGGTTCTTACGAGACAAACAGTTGCGTGAAGATTACAATGCCTTCTTGCAAGAATACATTGAGCTTGGACATATGGAATTAGTAGATACCTCTATATGCACCAGAAAGAATGAAGTATACTATCTACCACATCAAGCAGTAATAAGACCGGAAAGCTCAACAACAAAACTAAGAGTTGTTTTTGACGCATCTTCAAAAACCAGTTCAGGGTTAAGCCCTAACGACAAAATGCTGAGAGGTCCCATTATACAAAATGATCTGTATAGCATAATTGGAGGAAACATAAAATTGTGTTCCGGGCAGACATCGAGAAAATGTACAGGCAAATACTTGTTGCTCAAGAAGATCAGGATTACCAAAGAATACTGTGAAGAGAAAAGCCAACACAAAAAATCAAGGAATACAGACTAAAAACCGTAACGTACGGAACGTCCTCTGCTCCTTTTTTGGCTACAAGGGTTCTTCATCAATTAGCGTTGGATGAAGAAGAAAAATTTGAACTTGCATCAAAACCAGCTCGTGAAGATTTTTATGTCGACGACTTGTTATCTGGAGCAGATACAGTAAAAGATGCGCAAAAAGCCTGTACACAGCTAACGCAACTAATGACAAGTGGTGGATTTAAACTTAGAAAGTGGTCCGCAAATTCAGGAACTATATTAAAAAACATTGCAACCGAAGACCAAGGGAGATTTAAATTAAATGCATACTATCCTGTCAAAACCTTAGGCATATACTGGCGCCAAGAATCTGATACATTCGAATTTAAAACACATCTAGACACAGCCAACGAAAAAATATAGAAAAGAATCATTGTATCAGAAACAGCTAGACTCTTTGATCCGTTGGGTTGGCTAATTCCTATTATCATAAAAGCCAAAATAGTGCAGCAAGAGCTTTGGAAGGAAGAGAAAGAATGGGACGAAATACTACCTGAAGAAATCACAAACAGTTGGAAAAAATTCAAAAACGAGTTGAAATAGAAAACATTAAGATACCACGATGGAATCAGGTCGAAAAGAAGCACCTAGTTGAATTGCACGGGTTTTGTGACGCATCGGAGAGGGTTTTTGCTGCAGTTATTTATACAAGGGTAATAACAGAGGCTGGAACTGTTCATGTAAATGTATTGTGCGCTAAATCCGATTAAAAAGGTTTCAATACCGAGGCAGTATTGCTAGCAAAATTGATTAAAAAGACGGTGGTTGCGCTTGAAATAGATAAATTAGAAGTGCACGCGTGTTATGTATAGCTCAGAAAGTGTCATCGAACCTCCAAGTTCTGATGACACTAACAGAAAAGCCACCACGAAATTTTAGACACTGTAAATTATTGATGGGAACGGAAACGAAAAGGTTCCGATTACGTACCTGTTGTTTCCGTTGCCAATAAAACTAGGAATAAGCAAATTAGGTATTAGCTATGTGTTAAGATACATTTAAGTAATCAATAAAGTTCAGTCATTACTTGGACACCAACTTGATGGTATATTACTTTCCGTAACTTAACTGGCGCAGTCGACGGAGTGAACCAAATTATTTTTTTTCTTTTTGCAAAGTGTATGTGTTGTGTTGTTTGCCACCACTTAACCCCACCTCCGCCCGAAAAACAAAAAATCAAAAGAAAAATATAATAAACAAAAACGGTGTGAAAGCAGATACAAAGCGAATTAAAGTAAAACTTAGTGATTCGCGAAGAAACGAAGCTAAAAACAAAAACCAAAATAAAAAAAAAGTTTACGGATAATAACTATCAACAAGTAAAAATGGCTCAAGATTCAATGGCCCAGTGCATTGTGTTGCTTACCCAGCTTATACGGAGTAATGCACAAAATCATGCACAGGAACAGATTAAATATGTTCCCGTATTCAAAGGAGAACCGGGGACGTTACCATCGTTCATAGATATTGTGGATATGAAGATGGCTTCAATTAGAGAGGAAGACAGAGGAGCAGCCTACGAGGCACTTTTCAACGGTAAAATCTTGGGAGCAGCTAAGAACCTTTTGAAGGTGAACGTGCCAAGGAACTGGGAGGAATGCAGAGAGCGCCTCAAAACCCACTTCAAGCCAAGGAAGGACCAGCTCTTCATCACTAACGAAATATTGAAATTAAGAGTAAGTAGTGTGTTAGATTTAAGTAGGAAACTAACAACTATTGTAGAGGATATTGCAGAGTACGCTGCACTTTGTGTAAATGGTAATGCAATGGCTGATATATTAAGCAGCATTGCAATACAAAAAGTAAAAACTATAGTTTCTGGTTCATTAGCATACGCTATAATGGACATTACAAATTTGTCCGAGATTAGGGTTACTGTTGACAAATTCATCGGGTTGGATGAAACAAATTTGAGCCGAGTAGGAAGTGAAACTATCAGAAGTAAAAATAGGTATAACGAGGGGAATTTCAGGCAGCAAAGCAGTAGAATTATTCCTAATACAAACAATTTTAGACAAAGTAATAGAATAAACACAAATGCAAATAATTTTAGGCCGCCGAATTTTGCAAACCCATTCAGGCAGCCAAGTGTGCCACACAATTCTGGGCAACCTCACTATAGGAATAGCAATAGCAACAGCCAGCAAAGTAGGCAAAGGTCCGACCACATGTCAGTTGACGCCCTAAACAATGAGGAGGAAGGTGTAGGAGAAGATGTTTTTTTTACAAACTAGCCTCGGAAAATAGGATAATACTAAAGCTTACAATTAAGGATGAAAGTTATCTAGCACTATTAGATACAGGGTCAACAGTTAGTATAATGTTAGAAAATAACTGCCCGAGACTTAGTTACACGACTTTAAATACAAATTCAACGCGGATAAGTACAATTCAAGGTCAAGTGCAAATGGTAAACAAGTCAGTAGCAACAATCTGCCCAAAAGAGTTTAAATACGCAGACAATGCAAGAATAAAGTGGCTAGCCATGAAAATTGATAAGCCATTTAATTTTATTATTGGCATGGACTGGATAGGTAAGAATGTCAGAGAAATAAACGTTGACAAACAAGAGTTAGTTTTAAACAATGAGGTCCGTCTTCCATTTTTGAGTAAAATCGTGTCTGAAGAAGTTAACGCACTCGAAGTGAGCAAACTACAAGATATTCAATTTGACCATTTAAGGAAAAAAGAAAGAGAACTTGTAGAACCACTTATCAAAAAATTTTCTAAGCTATTTTATAGAGAAGGGGACATGTTAACAAATACGGACACAATACGTCATGAGATACGAACTACGACAGAACAACAAATAAATTCTAGGTTGTACCGCTTACCCAAAATCCATGAAGAAGAAGTAAAGAGGCAAATGGACGAGATGGAAAAAAACGGCATTATAAGAAAAAGTAGGAGCAGATATAGCTCACCGATTATAGTTGTACCAAAAAAGAAAGACAACTGGGGAATTCAAAAGTTTAGAATAGTGGTAGATTATAGAAGGTTGAACCAAGTCACCATAGATGACAAGTATCCTATACCAAACATTGACAACATCTTAGACAAGCTAGGGAAGGCACAATACTTTAGTACGATAGACTTGGCGAAAGGCTATCACCAGATTAAAGTTGCTAAAAAAGACATTGAAAAAACAGCCTTTGTTACACCAAGTGGCTTGTACGAGTGTGTTCGTATGCCTTTCGGGTTGAAAAATGCTTCAGCCACTTTCCAGAGAATGATGAACGATATTCTCCGTGATTATATTAATTCTATTTGTGTGGTATACATGGACGATATTTTAATTTTTTCCACATCTCTGGAAGAGCATATTATTTCATTGAACAACATTTTTACTAGACTCCAACAACATAATTTAAAGATACATGCAAACAAGTGTAGCTTTCTTAAGAGACACACAGAGTTTTTGGGTCATGTTTTAACTAAAGATGGTATGATGCCAAATCCAGACAAAGTGAAAACGATACAAGAAATTGAAATACCAAAAACGGAAAGGCAATTAAAAGGATTTTTGGGGGCTACAGGTTTTTATAGAAAGTTTATTCGAGATTATTCCAAAATAGCTTACCCAATGATCAAATATTTAAAGAAGGATAACAAAATAAATATCAAAGATCCACAATACATATCAGCGTTCGAAAATTTAAAAAGTCTCATAATTTCTCATCCTATATTAAAATACCCAGATTATAACCAACCGTTCGTCCTCACCACAGATGCTAGTGATTACGCTATTGGAGCTGTGTTGTCACAACAAGGTCATCCAGTATGTTTTATTTCAAGAACTCTAAATAATCATGAACAGAAGTATAGTACAACAGACAAAGAGTTTCTAGCGATAGTGTACTCAGTTTGTTATTTCCGACCATACTTGTATGGGAATAAGTTTAAAATTGTGACAGATCATATAGCTATAAAATATATTAACAGCAAATATAAGGGAAAGGAGTTTTCTCAACGTGATCAAAGATGGTTACTTAAGCTACAAGAATTCAATTACGAAATAGAATACATGCAAGGAAAGGATAACAAAGTAGCAGACTACTTAAGTAGACTTGAAAATACAGAAAAAATCAATGAAAACAACGATGAAGACTCAAATTTTGCATTAGCTGAGACTCAGACTCAGCACTCTCTAGAGGAACAAAGATTAGACCATATAGGTATTAAAGATGAGATTGTCAATAAGTATAGCATCCAAATATTATTAACCTACAGCCCAGAACGTGAAGTCCAAACCCTTCACAAAAGAACGATAATGGAAATAAATCCATTAGAGTGTGAAAACAAGATAAGAGATTTATTAAAGCGATGTGTAAAGAGAGGTCAAATAGGAATTTACACAAATAATGTATCCGATTCTGATTACAACAGAATACAGAAAATTTTAATATCCCTGTTCTCATCAGACTCTAAGATCAAATTTATAAGGTGTTCCAAAATAGCTCAGGAAATAAAAACAGAAGAAGATTTGCATAAACAACTATCTCTGTATCATACCAAAGAGTCGTTTCATAGTGGCATAAATGAGTGTTACCATAGTCTTAAAGACAAAATATATTTTCCTAAACTAAGAGACCAAATCCGTTTAGTAATAGGAAATTGTCCTAAATGTAGAGAAATCAAATACGACAGGAAGCCAATTAAGCCGAAATTTCAAATTACAGAAACCCCAAAAGAAAAAAACCAAATTATTCACCTTGACATATTTCACTTTCGGAAACATTCATTTGTGACAACAATAGATAAGTTAACGAAATTTGCAGCAGCTTATCCTATTACTGATCGTAACTGGAGAGCAAAAAAGACCATAATCATTGAGCAGTTTTGAAAGTTTGGCAAACCTAAGAAAATTGTAATGGACAATGAGTTTAGGGCCGAGCAATTAGTAGAGTTCCTTAATGCCGAAGGTGTAGACGTTCACTTGACAAAACCGAACAATCACACTGGAAATGCCGACATAGAGCGACTTCACTCTACCTTATTAGAAATAATAACAGGAATTGAGGGAAGTGAGCTTTCGATTGAGATGAAGATACAGATGGCTATAGGAAACTATAACGATCGATATCACTCAACAATCAAATGTTCTCCCAGGCAGGCTAAGGAAACAGTTAACTGTTCGGAATTAATTTTAAGGACAGATAGTATCAAAAGAAATGTCATTAACAAAAGAAATTTAACCAGAGAAAACTACATAGAAAAACGAAGTTCAGGGCATATCAGAAATTATAAAAGGCTAAGACATAAAGACGAACCCTATTATAGATTAAATCCTCTTCAAAATGTTCATACGTCGAATATTAAAAGACCTTTCAAACTTACAGATACGGACAATGACCAGCCTAATAATATTCCTCGCAGTTATACTAGTAGTGCAAGGGCTACTGCAGGTCAATCAGATTCATGAAGAAATTGGATACACTACAATCAAAATCAAAGAAGTTGAAATTATAAGCGATACAAACACCATACTGCATGTTATTGATATGGGAGAAATAGACAGGTTACTGATGCAAATTGAGACGAACATTCTAAATATGAATATGGACAACAAAGAGTTGTTAAACACAGTAGTTGCCGATATTAAGTCAAAGATAAAATCCATTAAACCAAAAGAATCTAGAAGAAAAAGAGGACTCCTCAACGTTGTGGGTAGTGCACACAAGTGGTTGTTCGGAACAATGAATGACGATGATAGGCAGGAAATTTTAGAACATTTAAGAATAGATGAAGAGAATAACCATAACTCCATTCTAAATTCTAACAAACAAATTTCTATAAATACTCATTTTAATGATACTTTCAATATTCTAAAAAAAGCTATAGAACAGGATAGGAATAAGACAATAGGATTCTTAAATACGATAACAGACCAAAGAAAGTCAGTCGAAGAACATTCTATGTATTTAGATCAGATGATAAAACTCAGATATTTAGAAAATAAAGTAGACCAAATACTAGACAGTATAGCAGCAGCAAAAAACGATATTTTTCACCCCAGTATCCTTACAAGAGAGGAACAGAATCTGTATGATATTGATTTTTATAAGATTAAGCTAGTAAAAGTTGGTATTCTTAAGTACATTAATCAGTCTTTAATCATTGCAATAAAGATTCCTAAAACTTATATAACAGAAGACCTTAAGTTAGTTATACCACTGCCAAATACAGAATTTCTAGAAATTGATGAAAATGTTGAGAGATTTGTACTACACTAGGTAATAAGAATTTTGTATACAAAGAAAATAAACTTTTAAGAGATTTGGAGACTAGCAAAAGTTGTATTTGGAAAAATGAATGCCAATTTAAGTATAATAATAAGACAACTACCGAAAGAATTGATGAAGATACGTTACTAATTAAGAATGCTGTAAACGAAAATTTAACTCAAAATTGTGATGATCGAAAAATATTGTTAAACAAAAATAGTTTGATTACTTTCTACAACTGTACATTGGAAATCTGTAAAGAGAAATTTTACAATCAAGTAACAAAGATTCAAGCGAAATACTTCTATCCTAGTAACATTGTTAATCAAACTAAGCCAAAAATTGTGAATTTTGAAAAAATTATATTAAAACATTTCGAAAATATAAAAGAAATCAAAGAGTTAAAGTTCCACAAGGACGTAACATACGGCCTTAATTCTATGTTGATTTTAATTGCAATAGCGTTTTTGATTTTTGTTATCTTACGGTGGAAAAAGAATAATAATGTAAATATTAAAATTTCAAGTAATGAAACAAATAAGAGAATTCGGGAGAATTCAAAGTTTGGCGGTGGGAGTGTTATGTATAGCTCAGAAAGTGTCATCGAACCTCCAAGTTCTGATGACACTAACAGAAAAGCCACCACGAAATTTTAGACACTGTAAATTATTGATCGGAACGGAAACGAAAAGGTTCCGATTACGTACCTGTTGTTTCCGTTGCCAATAAAACTAGGAATAAGCAAATTAGGTATTAGCTATGCGTTAAGATACATTTAAGTAATCAATAAAGTTCAGTCATTACTTGGACACCAACTTGATGGTATATTACTTTCTGTAACTTAACTCGCGTGAACCGATTCAAAGATTACTCTTGCATGGTTGAATGGAAATCCATTTAAATGGAAAAATTACGTCGCGAATAGAGTCAAACTATACTGAAAGTAATAGATTCAACAAAATGGCATCACGTTAGTGGCATTGAAAATCCAGCAGATTGTGTTTCGAGAGGTATAAACCCGTCACAGCTTAAAGATCATCTTCTTTGGTGGAATGGTCCGAAGTGGCTCTCTCATGCAGAAGTATTATACAATGATAACAACACACACAGTACCGACCTAAAAATTAAAAAGGTCAACATGTGTGCGATGATGGTCGTACACGAAAATAAGCAAGATTTAATAGGACAAATGACAACACGATACAGTTCACTCAAACGTCTCACAAGACAAGAATTCTTGCATATTGCGAATGATTTCTGTACAACATGAAATCGCACAGCCAAAACAGGAGATCGGGACCCTTATCGAGTGATGAAATAGAAAGTGCGAACAAACTTCTAATAAAAAACACCCAAAATACATACATATTTCGGTTCTGAAATAAAAAATCTTAAAGCTGGAAAAGATGTAGTGAAAAAGAGCAAATTACGATGCCTTGTTCCATTTATTGACGAAGACGGAACTATTCGAATTACAGGAAGACTAACGGAAGCCAAACTTTCTGAGTTACAAAAGCATCCTATTGCTATTATAATTCCACACAAAAGTGCTCTTACTACGCTTCTCATTGACGACGCTCACAAATTAACATTACATGGAGGAAACCAGTTAACACATTCCTATATACGACAGCGTTACTTGATTGTAAATGGGTCCAGTGCAGTTAAGCAACGGCTTCACGGATGCACTATCTGTTTCAGATATAAATCAGATAGAAGAAAACAATTGATGGGAAATCTTCCTCAACCAAGGTTAAATCGAAGCAGCCCTTTCCTACACACCGGTGTCGACTATGCTGGACCAATAGACGTCAGAATGTCAAAGGGAAGAGGCAACAAGTCGTACAAGGGATACATTGCAATCTTCATATGCTTAGCAACAAAAGCAATATGTACAGTAAGTAAGTAAGTAAGTAAGTAAGTAAGAAATTCATTTATTCATAATTTTCTATTACAATAGTTTAAGTAAGAATGAATTTAGAAGCTATTAGCTATGGCTTAGCCGTCAGCTCGGTTGGCAAAATACTATTTAATATGTAACTTTAAACATTTTTTTTTTAATCACATTGACAATCAATCAAAATATTCTTTTACTAGTAAAGTTCTATATTTATATATGACTTTAATATAACTAGCTAATTTTTTCCAATCACCCTCGCTCAAAATTCGTATTGTCTCCTGCAGGGTAAGGTATTTCTTTCCGAAGTAAGTTAATCTTTGGGGTATGTAGATTGGACAAACACTAACTATGTGGAAGCAGTCCTCTTTCGCTTTCAGGTTGCAAATATTGCAAAATTGGTTGAAGCTTCCATTATATGGGGTACCATTTAAACCGAGTAACTCACATCTTGTTTTAAAAATAAGAGATATTTCACTGTAGTTGAATCTGTCATTAAAGTAGTTCTTATCCTTCAGGTTGTAGTTCATGAGAGGAAACAATATTCTGGTTTCTAGATTCTGGATTTACCAGCTTGTTCAATAAACGACACACGGATAGAATCTTCTTTTTTTTTGATTGTTCTATACAGTTGACACCTCAGATTGTCCAGGTTGCTGAGATCGAATATAATTGATTCTCCACATGCGTTTCCAATGTCTCCACCTAGACACCCACCAGTCCTGGTTTCTCAATTCATACGAGAGCATTTTTTTTTGTTAATCGAGAGTCTGGATATGAACTTATTTTAATAATGTAATCCGCTTGTGATTTGAGAGTACTTGTAAAAAGCATTGGTAGACCTGTCTGCAAATAGATTGCGTAGTTTGGTGATTTTATTGGTGAGTTAAAAAGTTGTTTTTAGGAAATTCCTATGGAATTTTTCGAAAACTTCATACTCATCTGATCCCCAAACTTGAGAAGCGTAAAAAAGAGTTGATTTGACAACAGAGTCAAATATTCTGTACTTCTTTGAAAGTATAATCCGTTTGTTTGAAAATATGTTTTTCAATTCAATTCAATATGTTTTTCCATGAAATATTCAACAAGCTTTGACAGGAATTGGCTTTATCCATTAGATGTTTAAAAGCTATACATATTGAAGTTGTGAGCGATCTAACGGCAAACGTATTCATCGCAGCTTTCAAAAGACTCTGTGAGCGAAGAGGTCATGTCGCGCATCTGTATAGTGACAATGGAACAAATTTTGTGTCTGCCAACAAAATTCTCCAACTAAACGTGAAAGCCCAAGAGTAATACAATCAAGACATGTCAAATATGCTCATGTCTTGTAGTACGGAGTGGCATTTTATACCCCTTGGAGCCCCTCACTTTGGTGGGTTGTGGGAGGCTGGGGTGAAATCGATAAAGTATCACTTAAAAAGAACCATCGGAGAGCACAAACTTACATTTGAAGAACTAGCAACATTATTAACGCAAATCGAAGCGTGTCAGATGTACTGACGGCAGGACACTTCTTAATTGGGGCAGCCCTACTAGCACCACCAGAAAAACACAGACTTGACGAGAAAGAAGCGTTACTGATAAGATGGCAGCTATTGGAACGGATGCAACAACAATTTTGGAAAAAATGGAGCCAAAGTTACTTGACAACCCTCCAACAAAGACAGAAATGGACCCAGAAGACTAGAAATCTGAGTCCTGGTAACATTGTGCTGTTGAAAGATGACAACCTTCCACCAACAAGATGGTCCTTGGGTTTAATTGAAGAAACCCATGCGGGAGACGATGATTTGGTACGAGTTGTGTCTGTAAGGATAAAAAACAAAATCTATAAGAGACCTATAGGCAAACTGTGTCCTCTACCAATTATCGATAATAACACTGCCGAAGAAGTAAATACAGGAACAGACACCTCGGACCAACAAGTTCAAAACACAACACAGAACACACCCAGATAAGAATTCAACTGGAGTCATAACAACTCTACTTCTGCTTCTTATGGTTGGGGGCAGAAACGTTAAGGCGTTGGATACGGCTAGCCAAGGAATAGAAATAACGCCTTTTATAAATCATCCGGGCATCTATTTTGAAAAGATTGCAAGTATAAATCTTATAACAAGTGACTGGAAGCTGATTGTTTATTACGACTTTAGGAATTACTGGCATGAAATTCAAGGATTTGAAGCCCTGGTTGAAGGAATGAGTGCTTAATGCAAGAGCAAAGGTTCAGATATGAGGCTTAAACGCAACAATAATTGTTTCAATCTGGTAAACCAATTTAATCATCAGCTGGCAATAATACGGAACAACAACAAACTAATTTTTAATCAACAAAAGGAAAAACAGCCAAATTTAAGGCCAAGCTATCACCATTTGATTTCGTGGGAACGGTAGCAAACAGAACAGACTTTTTGGCGTCTTAGACAAAGAATTTGCCGACCTATACGAACAAGACATTGAAGGCCTCAAAACAAATGATGATCACTTACTTGGGCTAATCAAAAATCAAACGATAATCGCGGAGGCTACTGCCAATATTATACGCAAAAATCAAGAAGCAGTCACTCAACAACTCCATATTTTTCAAAATAACCTAGAGCTTTTGTCAGCTAACGCTAAGTCTGCCAAAGAAGAAAATGAATCTTCACAAAATTTCTTGACTCTTTCAACATACGCTACACTAGCCATGCTCAGCTTCCAACAAACGCAAAACTAATTGCTCGATGTACTCACAGATCTTCACCACTCAAGGATCAATCCATTAATCATCACAACCGATCAACTGAACGAACAAGTGGCAATAATTGAAAACCACTTGCCTCCACAATTGACAGTACCTGGGGACAAAACCAACCCCGTTCAATTATACCGGTTATTAACAGCAAGAGGAAGAATCACAAAACGCATTTTTATCTTTGACATAAGAATTCCGCTAGTAACGAAGGAGGACTTTGAAGTATCAAAAACAATACCAGTCCCAGCAGCTCATTCTAGCACATTTGTGTACATCGAACCTTCAGCAGACTACATAGCAGTGAATATTCTTCGAGAGTCTTACTATCCGATGACTAAAGAGGAAATGAGTAAGTGCCGTCACTTTAACGATAAGTACTTGTGTAATCAACAGCACCCTATCTTCAATCGGAGATCCAATGCAAGCAAATGCGAATTAGATCTATTAACACACAAGAAAGATCTCTCGGCGTTTTGCAAAATAAGGAGCATTCCGCCAGCACCAGTATGTATACAACTAAATAAAGGAAACATTTGGATATATGTGCTTAACAAAACCTACACGTTTAGTCTGATCTGCAACAACATATTTTCGGACATAACGCTCAGAGGCGACGGAATACTAGAGCTACATCAAAACTGTGTACTGAAACAGGATACTATGACCATTACGTCACACAATCTCTTGTCAAGTGAATTTTACACGGCATTCATACCAGCTACAAATATTACTACGATGCTACAAGAAACGCCTCCGAACACTTCAATCCCAATGAAAATGCCAGAGGTGTTCCTTGAAAACGATAACAAGGATCTTAAAACCGTTCAGAAATGGATAACAGCTCTCAAGAACCATGAGCAACTGCCTGCCATCACCAAATCTCACAAGATGCATCAGAATATAAACTACAGTTTGATTGGAAGACTTTTTATCACCATGATGCTAATCACAGTTCTGATAAGGAGAAGCAAACGCAAATTTAATTTTAATTTTAATTTTGGTGGGGCTACCGCCCCATTTATTAGCTTAATACAAGCTTAAAATAACTTAAACATACTAAACTTAACTACTTAAAACTAATTAAAACTATTAACCTACAAGGATGAGAAATGGTTTAAAAGGAGGACTTTCAGGCAAGGGCTTGGAAGATTGAGGTCGAAAAGAGAAGGAACAGAATTAATCTTACTCATCATGCGGGTTAAGGGTTCGTTCAGACCATAGGATGTACGATGAGCAGGAAGGAAAAAAAATCGGGATGATCTTACGTTTCGGGGATTAGTGTTGAAAGAGATAAGGTCTAAAAGGGAGGAGCAATCAGTGTTACCAGTGAGAAGTCGGTGAACGAAAATGATGTCAAAGACATTCCTTCTGTTTTCTAGGGAGTGGAGATTAATGATTGCGAGACGTTCGTGGTAAGGAGGCAGGGTGAGAAAGTTTCTAACATCGTAGAGATCCCGAAGGGCAAACAGCAGAAAACGTCGTTGAACACTTTCGATCCTCGAGATATGAACCGCATGATATGGAGCCCACACTTGCGAAGCATACTCTAGGAGAGGGCGAACATAGGCAATATAGAGGGATTTCGTTACAAGAGGGTTATGGAACTCTTTGGACCATCTCTTGATAAAACCAAGGGCGGAATTAGCTCTTGAGACTACCTCGTCTATATGAGAACGAAAATTTAATTCGCTGTCGCATAGAACCCCCAAATCTCGGATAAGCTGCACACGGTTTAAAGGAATGTTCTGAAGATGATAGGATCTAGGGAGAGGTTTATTACTTTTACGAGAGAAAGTTATTGTTTCACATTTGGCAATGTTTAACTCAAGGAAGTTTTTAGAACACCAAAAGACGAATGACTCGAGGTCATTTTGAAGCTGGAGAGAATCTCGATCGGAGGTGATGACTTTGAAAATTTTAGCGTCATCCGCGTAAAGTGAGATAGAAGAATATTGGATGATCTTTTCGACATCATTAATGGCCAGGATGAAAAAGAGGGGTCCAAGATGGCTGCCTTGGGGTACACCGGAGGTGGCCACAAAAGGAACTGAAAGAGCAGAACGGAAACGAACTTTATATAGGCGGTGTTCAAGATATGAAGAGACCCATTTGAGTAGGATAGGACTAAATCCGAGGAAAGAAAGTTTAAAGAGGATTACAGAGTGAGAAATTTTGTCAAAAGCTTTGCTGAAATCTGTGGTGATCACGTCTACTTCCTTTCCTTTTTCCATCGCAGAGAGAGAGAAGGAAACAAACTCAACTAGATTAGTAGTTGTGGACCTTCCCTTAAAGAAACCATGCTGCTTGGAGGATATCATTGATTTGCACTGGAAAGAAAGTATTTCATACAGAATGCTTTCGAAAAGCTTAGGGATATGAGAGAGTTTGGCAATGGGTCTATAGTTAGAAATTAGGTTTTTGGGGCCTTTTTTATGGATAGGTGAAATAACAGATATTTTCCATAAGTCCGGAAAAACTCCACTTAAAAGGGATAGTTTGAAAAGGTTAGTGATAGGAAGGGCTAAACTGGAACAACATTTTTTAAGCAAAATGGCAGGAATGCCATCTGGACCTGGATTATACTCGTCTTTGAGTTTGAGGAGACCATTAAGAACAGTTGACTGATTAAAGTTAAGATTGGAAGGCCCAGTAGAGAAATGGCGAAGATAGGAAAAGTAAGTCTGGTCTAGATCAGGGGGTTTTTGAGCAAAAGACAGTTTAAAGTAACTTGCAAAAAAATTTGCGATTGTAGTTGGGTCGTTGGAAGATTGGCTATCGTAGTGAAGAGAAGGAGGGAAACCATCATTTTTCTTTTTATAGTTGATAAACTTATAAAACGATTTTGGCTCCGAAATTAGATTTGCTTGGGTGGTGGATGTAAAGTCGTTGTAAAGAGCTTCATTGAGGTTGGAAAACTTATAAAATACTCCAAGGTAATCAGAGTAATCAAAAACTGAACGGGACCGAAGAAATCTATTCCAGAGCTTATTTCTCTTGTTTCGCAACTCACGAAGTTTACGATTGTACCAGGGAGGGGATGTTGAGTAGGGCTTATCACGCGAAAGGGGAACATAGAGATTTATGCAATGCAACAATTTCTCGTAAAACAGACTAGTTGCATCATTCATTGAAAGATTTTTAAAGTCGAATGAGGTATTAGAGAGGATTTCATTGATTTTCTTGAAGTTAGCTTTACGAAAGTTGAACGAATACTTACTTGGGCTAGGTAGAAGTAAAGGTAAGGTTATAAAAAAAGACAGTGTGAGAGGCGGATGAAAGTTGTCAATAGTAGATAATGGGGATGTGGTTTCTGAGACAGATGAGTTAATGGGGTCGGAAGTGAAGATAAGATCAAGCTGTCGGCCCATATAGTTTTTAATACCACTCATTTGGGAAAGGCTTGAATCAGTAAGACCATCCACGAAGATAGATTCTTTGATGGAAACGGGTGAGGGAGTGAAGGCAATTTGATCTTCTGAAGTGTTCCATTGAAGATAGGGAAGATTGAAGTCACCGAAAATAATTATCTCATCTTGTGCTTCTGAGACGTCAAGCACTTTGTCAATAGCAGCTACCACCAATTTGTATGACTCAGTTGGTTCGCCGGGAAGGATGTAGAAACACATCAGGAAGATGGATTGATTAGAGAATGTTAGTTTAATAGAGATGTAGTCTAGAAGATTGGAAGAGGAGGATGAAACGAAAGAAGATTCGTATTTGTTATGGACAGCGATTAGGACGCCTCTATTTGGGGGTTCGCTATGAGGGTGTTCGTCATCACGAAAGACATTAAAAAACGAAGGAAACAGCTCTTGGCTTTTGATGTCCTGGGAAAGGTTTGTTTCAGTAAGAGCAAATACATCAAAGGGAAGATTGTGGGACTGCAAGTACACTGAGTGAGTTTTAGATCGAAGACCTCTTACGTTTTGGTAATAAAAAGAAAGAGGGTGGAGATTAGAAGGTGGAAAACTGGATTCAGTGTTAGGAGCGATAAAACTTTTCAGTTTCGGATCGGATTCTTTGCAGATAAGAAATTCTTTTAGATTGAACGTACCGAGAGAAAGCTAAGAGATCTTTAGAGACTTGCAACGAAGAGATATTCAGGAGCTCGTGGTATTTGTTGTAGAGCTGCCTTAGGTGTTTAGGATCAGAAGGAAGTCCTTCCTTTTGAATAGACGCTAAAACATAGCTTTTTGTTTTACCGTCTACACACATATCGTCTGGTTTATCGTGAAGATAAGCAAGGAACAGACGAATGTTGTCAAACACCTTACTATCTCTAAGTTTTGAAAGAGCATAGCGGGACTCTGTAGATTCAATGAGGGACTGTTGAGTGAGTTTGACATTAGGAGGTAAAAGAGGATCGAAAGCAGAGCGAGATTCGAGTGGCGGTTGAGATGGGCTTGGGTTTAAAATATGAGAGCTTATAAAATTAGGGTACTTAGCTCCTGAGGTGAGGTTGAAACTAGGAACGGGGGGGGATTTTGTTAGGTCACAATTATTTGAGAGAGAGGATTGGGAATCCGGGTTAGTATTGAAGGAAACCCGTTGATGAGCACGTTTCTGTTGGACTGCGGGTTGCTGTAAGGCTAGTCTGGGGTTGTGTTGGGGCTTGGGCAAGAGTTTAGGCTGAGTTATAGATTTTTGAGATACGTGGGGCTTGGGCAGAGGTCTAGTAGGAAGTGTGTGGGGCTTAGGGGGATAAGGATTGTATTTAGAATTATTGAGAGAAAAGGAGAAATTAGGGAAAATACTTGTTTTAAAACTCCAGTTGTGTGTCGGCGCTTCTGCTGATTTTTCGGGCCGAGGGTCTTCCATCCACAACGATAGGGTCATATCACCAAGTTTTAAGCTTCCATCAGGGAAAGAAAATAACCATTCATATTTCCCAGGAATGTTGATTATAAAACTTCGTTTCGCTGCACGTCTGGAATCAGTAACCGATATAGAGTAAGTTCTGGAGAAGAAATCACGTATCCAAAGTTTGTTGGCTTTGCGAGGAGTGTTTCTCAAGAGAAGGGCAATTGTGTTGGTATTTTTCAGTTTGTTAAGTCTGCTACTCCATTCGGCTTTAGTCCAGGTGGTCCCAAATTTCGAAAGAAGTGGTGTAGAGGGAGGTAAGGTACAAGAAGATGGTGGTAACACAGGATCGGCATTTATGGTGGGTAAAGATGATGAAGTGGTATTATGGAGGTGAGGTTCATTCTCGGCTGCGATTACCACTTCATTGCGATTTTTGACTGGGGAACAAAATTGTAGCTCATCATGTAAGGAAACATTAAACGAGCACGAGGGCACATTGTTGTTCGACAGCGTGAGGTGAGGGGAAGGTTGGTGTAAGCCTTTAGATGTTCTCACAGTATCTATCAACTCTTTGACGGTGTCCATGGTCATCGCGAGATCAACCGAAAAATTGGAGATGTGTTTCAAGGCGTCGTCAATTAGTGATGAGAATGAGGCATCGTCAGATTGGTGAGGTTTAAGGGAATTGATAGAATCCATTATATTGTTTCCCGATCGGTGTAGTTCATCCCGAAGAGTAGTAAATTGTCCATCTAGATTTATTTTAGAAATTGCCGAGATAATGTCTTTTTTCGAATTATGTATAGAGGATTTGACAGAAATGATTTCATCAAGGGTGTCATTAGCATTGACAATTTTTTTATTTAAATCACTTGAATTATTGTTTATTGCACGGGTCAATTCAGAGAGGCGGCAGTGAATTTCATCATTTGAGTTTATAAGGTCATCAAATTTACTCATTTCATTTAAAATTTGCCGACACTTATCATTATTTTTATTTATTTCGTCACTGCACGAGTCATTGTTAAATTTAATGGCTTTTAAAATGTGGGACAAAGATATTTCCCTGCACTCATCACAAAAAAACACGAACCGGGAACTATATTCGGCAAAGTAGGTCAGCGAACGTTTGCTTAGACCAGCACACGTTGGGTGAAAAAGCCTACCGCACAAACCACCGCACGTTAATTGGGGCATACTATTGTCGGTAGCTAGGTTAATATTGCACGCGTTGCACTTGGTCATTTTGAAAAAAAAGAGTTGATTGATTTTAATGGGAAATGACGAATACAAGAAATCAACAAAGGGAGCGGATTGAAAACACGTCTGCACTTGACAACGAACGTTAATGAATGAAGCTGCTGCAAACCCTGTCATCGATCTGCACAGTCGAGAGGTTCCCGTACCTGCACGGAGATATTCGACTTCAGACTTCACGGTCTAGACCTAGACCAATCTTGGCCGGGCAGAATGTACAAGTACGTACATATTTTGTGCTGACAAGGCATCTGGGCTGTTTGCATTTGTTATGACAACAAATGCCGAACGAGCGTACCTATACCAAAAACTACACCAAACACCACCAACTGAATGAACAACAACAGGTGAATGACCAACAGGTCAATGAACGACACCACCAACAGGCAAATGAATACGACACCTCCTGCAACGATCAGCATTTATTATGCTCACACGAGTCGTTGCACCTCATTTAGGTATATGTTTTATTGTTATTTTCTTTCACGAGTTGTTTATTGTCTAGTAAGCAGTTAATATGTATAAATACTTTGAATTAATAATAAATAAGGCACCTGCAGTTAGAACGGCAAATCTTACTAGTGTTTTTTCTTAAGTTCTCCCCACCAGCGGTAAAGAACGGTTCGATTTGAAGTAATTGAGTACATGCTATTGATACAACATTGTTTAATTTATAAATAGGTAGTCTTAACTCTCGTTTTTAAACCTTATTTTAACTTGAGTTTTGTTAGTCGGCCCAATGTGAAATTTTATCACAAACTAGATTGCATACGAAAGCACAGTATGAAAATGCAACTGCGCACACTATTCCTTTACTCATTTAACTAAGCTCCTCATTCATCTCTCTATCAGAAGTAATTAACAAATTGGCAATCGGTCTAGTTTTCGCTGGCTGTAATTAATGCAAAAGAAGAACTACATAAATTTAAAAAACTATTAAGAAACTGCTATCCATTAAGAAACTTGCTATCCATAGTATCGACTGGTAACGACGAGGGTCGTTCGATATTTCAATCGATAGGAAAATTTACTGAATTTAACTTACTTTATTTAGGTGGGCATTACAGTTCGGGGTGAACCTGGGCCTCAACCAACATCCTTCTATAACGACTTCGATTTCGGGCGAGCTCTCTCCAGTTTCGCACTCCAAGTCGGTTGAGGTCTTCATCCACTTGATTGCGCCACCTAAGACGAGGTCTTCCCCTTCCGCGATTTCCCTGCAATGTGCTTTCGAACACCCGACGAGCCGGAGCGTTTAGGTCCATCCGCTCAACATGGCCCAACCATCGTAGCCTCGCGATGCGTACTCTTCTGGCTATGCCCATGTCGCGGTACAGCTCATACAGCTCGTTGTTGTATCTTCTTCTCCACACATTGCCTTCGCATACGGGACCAAAGATCATTCGGAGAATTTATCTTTCGAAACGACCAAGGGTTTCCTCATCCGCTTTCGATAAGGTCCATGCTTCCGCGCCGTAAAGCAGGACTGGGATGATCAAGGTCTTGTACAAGGTTACCTTGGTTTTTCTGGAGAGGGTTTTGTTTCTCAATTGCCTTCCTAACCCAAAGAAGCTACGGTTGGCAAGAGTTATTCTCCGTTTGATCTCCGCACTGATGTTGTTGTCCGTGTCTACAGCGGATCCTAGGTAGACAAAGTCCTGTACTACCTCGAAGTTATGTCTGTCTATTGTGACGTTTTGTCCAATTCGTCGATGTTCTGTGTCCTTGTTTGATGACAGCATATACTTTGTTTTGCCCTCATTAACCATCAAACCTATTTTTGCCGCTTCTGTTTCAATACTCGCAAAAGCACCTATGACATCACGCTTTTTTCTTCCCATTACGTCAATATCGTCTGCATATGCGAGCAATTGCACAGACTTTTGAAAGATTGTTCCTCTGGTGTTGACGTTTGAGTTTCTTACAATCTGTTCAAGTATGATGTTGAAGAAATCGCATGACAGTTTATCGCCTTGCCTAAAACCTTTTTCGACATTAAAGGTCTCGGTGAGTTCTTTACCGACCTTGACGGAGCAGCGTGAATTCTCCAAAGTCATCCTGCATAGTCGTACGAGTTTTGCAGGGATGCCGAAACTAGACATGGCTCTGTACAGCTCGTATCTGTAGATACTGTCATACGCGGCCTTGAAATCGATAAAAAGATGTTGAATATCGATATTATATTCTCGGGTTTTTTCCAAGATCTGCCGTAATGTGAAAATTTGGTCTATTGTGGACTTCTCTGGTCTAAAACCACATAGATAAGGACCTATCAAGTTGTTGACGTGGGGTTTCAGACGTTCACATATTACAGCAGACAAGATCTTATAAGCGACGTTAAGGAGGCTTATCCCTCTATAATTGGCGCAGTTGTGAGGGTCTCCTTTCTTTAGGATCGGGCATACGATACTGAGGTTCCATTCATCGGGCATGCTTTCTTCCGACCATATCATGCAGATCAGCTGGTCAGTCTTATTTGATTTAAGTTTGCATATAGCAAGCTTAACTTCTTATAGGTCGGGAGGACGGCATTCTTGATCATCGTCCAGGCTGAATGGGGCAGTCTGCCTGACAGCGGAATTTGTGTCCTCATCGCCGTTAAGCAGTCTGCAGAAATGATCTTTCCAGATCCTCAGTAGCGACTGTGACTCTATAACTTTTTTTCCCTGCTGGTCTTTACAGGCTTGAGTTCGGGGTTTGCCACCCTGGCAGGATCTTTTTACCTTTTGGTAAAACTTCCGAGTCTCGTTCCTGTCATGGCACCTCTCTATTTCCTCAAACGAGCGCTTCTCATGCTGCTTCTTTTTCTTTTTGAGAAGTCGGTGTTCTTCCCTTCTTCTCTCCTTGTAAATCTCGTTATACCGATCGTAAGCAGCCCTCGTTAGTGTCTGCAAAAGCATTTGTCGTGCTCTTTGCTTGGCTGCATTTGCCTGCCTACATTCTTCATCGAACCATGGGTTTCGTTTTGGTGGCCGAGTGAAACCCAGAACCTCAGAGGCAGCGGTTCTGATGGCTTCTTGGCATTGCTGCCACTGGTCTTCAATGTTTAATGCTGGCGGCATGGGATTCAAGGATAATTGAAGGGACACTCGATTGGAAAAGGCATTGGCAATCTCTTGCGATTGTAGCTTTCCGACGTCATATCTCTTCACAGCGTTAGTTCGTGCTGGTCGTGAACACGATATCCTCATTCGTACCTTGGCTACAACAAGGTAGTGGTCCGAGTCAAAGTTGGCCCCTCGGAAAGTTCGGACATCTAGCACACTGGAAGAGTGCCTTGCATCGATCGCAACATGGTCAATTTGGTTGACGGTTAATTGATCTGGGGATCGCCATGTGCCTTTATGAATTTTGAGATGCGGGAAGCGTGTACTACTTACAACAAGATTTAGCCCAGCAGCAAAATCGATTAGCCTCAATCCGTTTTCGGAGGTTTTGTCGTGGAGGCTATGCTTACCGATTGTGTTTCCAAAGATGTCCTCCTTCCCTAGTTTTGCGTTGAAATCGCCAGGAACGATTTTCACGTCGTATCTAGGGCATTGCTCATATGTTTCTTCGAGGAGCTCGTAGAAACAGTCTTTGGAATCGTCGTCTTTCTCTTCTGTGGGGGCGTGGGCGCATATAAGGCTAATGTTGGCGAATTTAGCCCTGATGCGGATGGTCATTATACGCTCATTGACTGGATTTTGGCTAATCACCTTATCCCTGAGTCTACCTCTAACGACAAATCCGCACCCAAATAAACGCTTTTTCTGTTGTCTGTAGCAGTCGCCATAGTATATGTCACAGTTTTTCATCTTCTTTATGCCCGGTCCACTCCATCGCACTTCTTGGATGGCGGTTATGTCTGCTTTGCAGCAGTCCAGGGCGTCCGCTAATTCTTCAGCTGCACCTAGTCCGTTAAGAGATCTTACGTTCCAAGTGCAGATCCGGAGGTCGTTGTCCTTTTTTCGTTTGCATGGGTCGTCAACTTTGAAATCATTATCGTTATCCGAGGCTGTTGATTGTTTCGGAACTGGGCTTTTTTTACGTGGTTGGGTAGTTAACCCTACGCACAACCCCCAACCTGGAGGGCCAGGTCCTTTTGGATCCCTTCGGACACAAAGGGCTGGAGTATCCAGAGTCAGTACCCTGCTGCAGGGGTGTGAGTGCTGCCGTTGGCTCACCAGGAGCTCGTCCGCCAACATCTCTACTTCAATACCCTGTCCTAGCATTGAAAGACCCCAAAAGACCTTTAAACCAAATATGTTGGAGTAGCTCTTTCAGGGGTTTCTGCTTTTATGGTTGCTGAAGTCCACCGTTGATTCTGTCCTTCGAATTCATCCGCTGGGACATTTACACGAAAGCTCTCGTAGACCACTGAGATTCGTGCAGTCAGTCATTGTTCGCAGAGCAATTATAGTGTTGATCGATCACAATTCTTTGTTCCGGATTCCCTTATAAACACTCGCACTTACTAGTTTAGCAGGTCAGCTCTGGACGGAGCATCCCAGGTCCCAGTGGATACCGCTTGGAGGTATAGTAAGCACAGTTGACGTGTACTATAAGTTACAGCATCTGGGCGCCGCCAAGTTAGCACCAATCAGAGCCTACCCGAATAGTACAACGCCCATCCACAAAATAGATCATGTTAGCAAAGTAAGCCAATTGATAAGAAGTTGTCAGTAAACTGGTTCATCAGAACTCAGAAAATAAAGTACATTTTAAAAAAGAACATTTTGTATATTATCTAATATTTGAAGTGTGGAGTATTAAATCACGACCAAGTAAGTATAAAAACAAATCGGCCTCTCCAAGGGCCTTACATTTTAGCCTCGCAACAGGCTGCGAAGAATATGTTGTTCCCCATCCCCCACTCCCATCCCTTTTAAATAAATAAGATCTAAGGTAGTAGGTGCTTTTAGTATGAGCACCCTACCAACTATTAGACCATTGTTTGGTTGTCTAAAGATCGAGGGTCTTGTCTCGTTATGGTTGGCTCATGAGTTCTGACGTGTTGGGAAAAATACAACAAATGGCGCAGCCGGTAGGATGATGCTAGAGATTTATCTCATTAAATCCGAATTTTAAATTTCTCGCATGTTGTTTAAACAATAAAAAATAAAAGGAGGCATCATTTCCGTACCAAACAAAAAGTTTTTTCCAAACAAATGTCAAATTCGGACTCAGAGGAGTCAAATAACGAGACCTACCTTAATCTGAGGCAACGCAAAATCTACAAAGCATCAACCTCAACAGCTGCTAATCTCCTACCCGGCAAACAAAAGACCGTATTGGAGCAAGTTAAAGCACTACATGAAAGGGCTCAATCCACGGGAAATATATCCCTACTGGCCTTAGACCAACTCGAAGCATCCTCAGAAAAACAAAGGCTTGAACGGCTAAAACAGATAGAAAAGTTAAAGACAGATTCTCTGATTTTCCAGGGAATCCTTCTAAACCAAAGAATACTAAACTGACTGATCGTATAGCTCAAATAAAGACCCCACCCCAAATCTCCTTTACGGACCAGTCTCAAACTAACTTGGAATTCCAAGATTTTTCCGATTCAGAAAGTGAGACCATTAATTTAAACATGGCGGTGGATTACACGAAAATTATCAAGCTTACGGCCCAGGTCGTTCCTTTATTTTCCGGAGAGAGACACCCAAAAATCTCCCAAGAACTACAAACATTCATCGGATGTTGTAGGCAGGTGATGTTTTGTCTCTCAGAGGAGGAAAAGGAAGCTTTTGCAAGTTTATTCACCACAAGATTGCGAGGTGAAGCATACGACCTAATAGATACAGTCAGACCCGAAACTTTTCGGGAAGCCGAGGATCTCCTCAGTAGGACATACCTCCCTGTTGAAAACTACAACGAGTTAGTAACGGGATTGATATCGTGCAAACAGGAAAGACGAGAAAGTACAATAGAGTTTGCTTCAAGACTTCGCCACAAGTTGGCACAGTGCCGCGAAGCAGCAGAAATAAAATATCTTAAAAATGCGGACACTGGGAAAACGCAGTTGGAAGATTTTGCCATATCCTCTTTCGCTAGTGGGGTTCTGAATCCCCATCTAGGGCAGTACTTATTAGGGTTATCCGAACCCACTTTTGAAGGCATTCTACAAAAAGCTTTCATGATGGAAAAACTGCAAAAAGGGGCGGCACAGAAGCAAATGTTTCAACCATACTTGTCAGAGGAAACGATTCCTACAGATAAAGATTTCGAGAAAAGCCAAAGTAAAGAACACAAAACAAAACCCAAAATTACTTGCAGTTTTTGCAAATTCAAAGGCCACACATACGAGGATTGTTTGAAAAGGAAAAATACACCCGTATGTGAAAACTGCAAAACCTACGGACAGGGGCGAACGCAGGGGGGGGTTTTGGGGGTTGAAACCCCCCCCCGAAATTTTTGAAATAAAAAAATAACCACTAGTTTTTTAAAACAAAAATCAAAATATAAAACATAGAAGCATAAAATTCATCTGAAAATTTCATTCTGTCAAAAATTTTTGAAAAAATCCTTCCAAATGCGGAATCCATTTCCATCGATAAGTTAATTTGCAGGTAGTTCATATGTTTTGGAATGACTTTTTGGTTTTGGTATGTTTTTAGCATGATCACCCTTTTCTAGAGTAAGTAAATTGCATATCTTGATGTGGACATGTGGAGGTAGTATTGGGTCGTATAAAATGGGACCTGCGATAGAAATATATGAAAATTCACTTTCCTACTTATATTTGTAAACACATCGCATTAAATAAATAAATAAATAAATAGGGTGGCGCAACAGAGCGAGGAGCCCCTGGGCCTAGCGCACTTCTCACAACCATGCCTTGTGAGGGAATGGAGGGGACCTACAATTTTCTGCCGGTTCCGAACGGCTAATTGAGAAAGCACTTTTCATGGCAATGAATTTACTAACGGAGGACTTGCCAATTCCTCGCGAAAGGCGATACCCGTAGAAAAACATTTTTGCATTTTGCCTCTGCTGGGATTCGAACCTCGAACCTCTGGATTAGCAGGTGGACATACCACAAACACATCGCATTGGTCAGCTCAAAACTAACGAAAATTAAAATTTTCATCACACATACTTAAAACCAGTCGCTCTGGCTCTGTATAAGAATGTGATCGACAATGGCAACTAGGAAATACTTATGTATGAATAAGCATATGCATACCAATGAACATTGCTTGAGTATGCCAAAATAAAAACAGCCCAACAACTTTATAGACACCTTAAATGTGTGCGATTCGTCCCTAATAAAACAGTTCATTGTTTTATGCAGATCGTTGCCACACTTCCAAAATCCGTGGCTTCAAGCGAGCAATCTTTTTCATATCTGCGCAGATTAAAAACATATCTGCGAGGAAGAACCAGCGAGGATCAACTGAACGGTTTGATGTTGCTAAACATCTATAAAAGTATTGAGGTTCACTATGAGGACTTTATAAATATAAAAATGGCAAAATTTCCAAGGCGCATTGACTTAATTTTATAAAATACTAATTAACTTTCGGCAGCAATTTGAATTTTTCAGTAATCTATCTTCTTACTTTTTTCATATTTTGCCAAATAGAATTGTTTACTTACAAGTAGTAAGTACAAGTAAGTCCCATGGGAATAATGGAACAAAGAAAAAAGAAAAAAAACAGACAGATTTAATTTTGGAATTTTTGGAATATTAGTAACGACTCCCGTTCCCGAGGGAATATGGTGATTGTTCTCATAGGAATATGGGAATGAGTTAAAGCCTATGTTACTCGCTCGGGGGTAGTGTATCATTCTAAAGGTGGAAGAATTTTTGAAATCGGTGCAGTAGTTTCTAAGTTCTCGTTTACGTTCCCGTAGAAATTGGGATAAAATATAATGTCTATGTCTTTCCTCAGGTCTTAGACTACCTCTGTACAAAATTTCATTTGAATTGGTTCAGTTGTTTGGGCGGGACGACCAGACATTATTAGTAAGGACCAGTTCCCGTGGAAATATTCGGATGAATTGAAGTCTATGTCTTTCTAGATCATCTCTGTATAAAATTTAACTTAAACCGACACAGTGGCTTGGGCGGCAGATTCTTTCGTACTTGTTATAGTAGTAAGGACTTTGTTCCTGTAGGAATATGGGGATGAGTGAAGTTTATGTTACTTGAGGATAGTGAGGCGTTCTAACGGTGGAAGAATTATTAAAATCGGTGATGTAGTTTCTAGGTTCCTGAATACGTTCCCGTTCTCATTAGAATAAAGGGATAAAATGCACAGACTATGTTCTTTCTCAGGTTCTAGGCTATCTATGTACCAAATTTCATTCAAATCGGTTGAGTAGTTTGGGCGGAAGACGGTAACATAGAAAGATGGACAGACAGAATTACACATTACACATTTATAATATTAGTTAGGATTCCTCCTAGCAATGTATTTTACGATTCAATACAGAGTATAAAAAAAGCATAAAAATGTTAAAAACAAATTTCAAAACCCCCCCCGAAAAATTTTTCTGCGTTCGCCCCTGCCTACGGACATGAGACCCGACTCTGTCGTAGAAAAAATAATTCAAACTATCAAAACACAAAATTCCAAGATCACAACTGGAATAGAAACAATAGAGAAGAGTATGTTCCAAAGCAAAACCACACAAATCCATTTAGGAATACTCATAACGAGCCTAATTTCAAACCCAATTTCTCAACCCAAAATAGGAACGAGTTAAATCCTAGGGCGAGGGTTTTTCAAATGAATTCTGAATGTGATTTTTGCGGAAGAAACTCACACTCCATTAATCAATGTAGTTTAAAACTCAGGTGGGAAAACAAAACTTCGGGAAACGCTTCATCGTCGACCGAAAAAACTCCGGCTCGACGATAAATAGCAAACAATTTAAAGGGTATACTGAAACACAACAGTTTTCCGAAAACTATGAATTGCCTTCTGTTGAAATCCCAACAGATTTTACTAAAAATAAAACCGTTCGTCTGTTAGTGGATACTGGATCTGAAGTCAGCCTCATTAGGAGGAAGGTGTTAAAACAAAACACAAAAATTGACAAAACCAGAAACGTATCGATAAACACTCCATTTGGTTCAGGTAAAACACTTGGACAATGTACTGGAAAATTCAAAATACCCACGGAACCTTCTTGCAACTTTCAAGTAGTTGAAGAGGAATTACCCATTCCAGATGACGGAATATTGGGATATAATTTCATTGGGCCACACTGTAATTTGGAGGGTCCCAAAAAGATTTTAAAATTCATCACCAACAAGCAAGAATATATAACTCCACTGTTAGATTCAAAAACAGGGGTTCACAAATTACCAAGTACAAAAAATGGAGCTAACTCCTATGAACCTCATTGTAACCATCAGGAAAAAGACACTTGTGGAAAGAGGAAAATAGACCTTGCAGAAAGACTTTCTGATATGGCTAAAACATCCTCATTCGTTACAGAAGGTAAACAAAAAAAAAAAAAAATTTATAATTAGTAGGGAACAAATGCCAACCCGTAGAGGCTCTGGTATCCATAGCAAACCGAATAATAGAGAACAAGTCAGAAAAGATAAATCAACCCAACGCGGCTCTGATTCAAAAATCCAAATTAATGATAAGTCAACCCAAAGCGGATATGACTCAAAAATAAATAAAATAAAACCAACCCAACGCGGCTCTGATCCAAAAATCAAAAATGATAAATCAACCCAACGCGGCTTTAATTCAAAAATTCAAGCTAATGATAAGTCAACCCAAAGCGGATCTGACTCAAAAACAAATGATATAAAAACAACCCAACGCGGCTCTGATTATAAAATTAAAACGAAAAAGTCAGCCCTAGGAGGCTTGGCTTATACAAATCAAAACGAAAAATTCTCTGAAGAAGCGAGTAGTAAAATAAAAATTATTTTAAAAGAAAAAATTCAGATACCAGAAAGATCAAAAATGATCGTAGAACTACCGGTCACACTCAACGAAGATATGATTTGCTTATCAAAGCATATCCAAAAAGGAGTCCTTCTTGGAAATTGTATATTGTAGCAGGAGGACGAGAAAAGGTATCTGTTCCGATCATAAACACTCTAGAACACAATGCAACTATCAAACAAGTTGTACTATATCTAATAGAGTTAAAAAATTACGTGCCTTTGGAAAACACATCAACAAATAATATTGCAAGTATTCCTGAACCGAAGTGTTACCATACTAACGTGGCAACGAACAATACCAGAGAAAAGAATCTTAGAGAGCAACTTATTTTAGATGAAACACTAAATGACGAGGAAAGAAATTCCATCATTAACTTATGCATGGAATATAACGACATATTTTTTCTACCAGGTGATAAACTAACGTATACTTCTACAATAAAACACAGTATACCTACCAAACAAGACCAACCACCTATCAACACCAAAATGTATAGGTTACCTGAAAAGCAACGAGATATCATCAATGACCAACTAGCCGAGATGCTTGATAACGACATAGTGCAACCCAGTAAAAGCCCTTGGAATTCTCCACTTTTGGTAGTTCCAAAAAAGGCAGGCCCAAACGGTGAGGTACGATGGAGGGTAGTTGTAGATTTTAGAAAAATCAACGAAATTACAATAGGAGATGCTTTTCCGCTACCCCGAATCGAAGACATTCTCGACCAATTAGGACATGCCAGATATTTTTCCACACTAGATTTGGCGAGTGGATATCATCAAGTGCTGGTTGACCCAAAGGACAGGGCAAAAACAGCTTTTAGCACATCATACGGCCACTATGAGTTCAAAAGGATGCCGTTCGGTTTAAAAGGTGCTCCTGCAACATTTCAACGTTTAATGAATTATATCTTAACCGGACTGCAAGGTCTGGAATGCTTTGTTTACCTAGATGATATCGTGGTTTACGGAAAGATTTTGATAGAAAACTACAACTAGTTCTCGATAGGTTGCGAGAGCACAATTTAAAAGTACAGC
This sequence comes from Melanostoma mellinum, assembly GCA_914767635.1. NCBI lineage: Eukaryota > Metazoa > Arthropoda > Insecta > Diptera > Syrphidae > Melanostoma > Melanostoma mellinum. Next base: position 84,964,887 of record OU612058.1, read on the forward strand.
TGGAGAAATGCCAATTCTTGCGCAAAGAAGTGGTATACTTGGGACATAAATGTTCCGCCGCCGGAGCACAGCCTGACCCCAGTAAAACCAGTTGTGTACAAGATTTTCCCGTACCAAAAACGGTTCGACAAATGCAATCCTTTTTGGGTCTAGCAAATTACTATCGAAAGTTCATTCCGAATTTCTCAAAAGTAGTTATACCTTTGACAAATCTGCTAAGAAAAGATGTAAAATTCGGCGCAGGGTCATAAGTCCACGAGTCATAAGTCCATAATGGACTTATGACCCACCCAAATGGGTCATAAGTCCATAATTCGATTATGGACTTATGTCCCACCTAAGTGGGTCATAAATCCATATTTTTTTATTTTTTTATGGGACATAAGTCCACAATTTTCGTAGGAGCTTCTTTTCCTTATGAAATGATGATACAAAAACGCACTTTTCAATATAATCGAGCTTTAATTATAACAAAACGAAAAATTTCTTCATTACGAAAAACAAATGAATGTAGTGGAACCAACATCCTCTTATTTCCGCGTTGGGATAAATTTTGTGCAGTGCACTGCGTAAAGCTTGTTCAAAATCAGTCGTAAATGAAGCTGGACCAAATTTGAATACGTTTGCTTCAATGAATTGAAACATATGCTTATACATCTCTTCAGATTTGCTACTAGTTAGCAAATAGAGAAATGGATAAACCTAAAAATGTTTATAAGAAAATTAGTTTACTTCTTTCGTTATACTTAAGTATTTTCATTTGATAGATTAGTGCAGAATAAAACTGAATTATTTATATTTCAGTAAGAGAATGAAAACAAAACAATATCTTATTTTGCTTTCATTTGTTGTACTCAAAAACAATAAGATAAAAATAAGTTTAAGTTAAGAAAAGGAATCAAAATAAGATTTTGTTTTTGAGAACTTAAGAAAATATAAATGCAAATGCGTAGCGAAAAAAATTTTGGGCAGGAGAATATGGATTTGTGGTGTGAAAATTAAAAATTCGCCGCGAATTTTTAATTTTCACACCACAAATCCATATTCTCCTGCCCAAAATTTTTTTCGCTACGCATTTGCATTTATATTTTCTTAAGTTCTCAAAAACAAAATCTTATTTTGATTCCTTTTCTTAACTTAAACTTATTTTTATCTTATTGTTTTTGAGTACAACAAATGAAAGCAAAATAAGATATTGTTTCTGAGAACTTAGGAATTTAATTTTATACATCTTTTATAATTTACTTCATTCAAAAAACTTACATGAACACAATAATTAATGACTTACAATAACGCGGAACTATTACACAACAAACAGCATACTACAATATATCAGTGATACCAATTTAGAATGTTTGATATAAGTTTAAAAAAAAAGTATTTCAAAAGAAGGTCTAAAGGCATATTCAAGTAAAATAAAAAAGTTTTATAAGAAATTACTTCACAGCTGATTGTTGTAATATTTGCCGCCAAGAAAATAATTCTTACATGTTTTTTTTTTTGTTTAGATTATGAGGGTGCGAAATTCTTTCATTTGTTGGTTTTTTATCACATAAAAGGGGACTGGATTCTTAACAGTATGGCAGCTCTACTTAAGTTTCACTTTAGAAAAAACCGTTAAAAACGGTTTTTAAGATGCTCTACAAACCCACAAATCCTAAAACTTCAGAGTCTAGCAGGTACAGTTTTTCTTTCAAAACAAAGCATGTCAGGTGGGACATAATTCCATAAATATTGTTTATGGACTTATGACCCACTTAGGTGGGACATAAGTCCATAATCGAATTATGGACTTATGACCCACTTGGGTGGGTCATAAGTCCATTATGGACTTATGACTCGTGGACTTATGACCCTGCGCCGTAAAATTCACCTGGACAGAAAAATGTCAAGAATCGTTTCAGAAAGTCAAAGACCTACTCATTTCACCCCCTATACTTATATATCCCGATTTTAATCAACCATTCAACCTAACCACTGATGCAAGTGATGACGCAATTGGTACGGTTCTGTCTCAAGGAGAGGTTGGTAAAGACCATCCAATCGCATACGCAAGTAGAACCCTAAACAAAGCCGAAAGAAACTATTCGACAATCGAAAAATAACTTTTAGCTATCGTTTGGGCAACCAAAAACTATAGGTACTACCTGCTAGGGAGACAAGTGACTATATATACTGATCACAAACCTTTAAAAGGCATTTTTAGCGTCAAAGACTCAACATCTCGATTGGTTAGGTTTCATCACAAACTTTCCGAGTTCGATTATTAAATCGAATACAAACCCGGGAAGTATAATACTAACGCTGACGCGCTTAGTAGAATTCCCAATAATTCGGTCGAACACACGGTTGACAAAAAGATAGAAATAACTTTTAAATCCGGAAATAGTGAAGGCAAAAAATCAAACAATATTGTTCTCGCTGTAACCCGAGCACAAACGCGAAAAAACGATGAAGAAGCGGAAAAAACCAATTTAGATACCCCTCCTGTAATATACCCAGTAGAAGAAGTAACAAAGAAAAGATATGAAACCATAAAATCTCAAGAAGAAATTTCCACAATTCTCAATGATTACCATAACTCTCCATTTGGCGGACACCAAGGTGTTATTAAGACCTACAAGAGAATCCGAGAAAAATATAAATGGCCCAATATGATCAAAGATATAGCCAACTACATAAAAAGATGCAAAAAATGTCAGAAAATGAAGTCAAGACTCGAAACCAAAATGCCGATGGTAATTACAGACATCTGTAACTTACCGTTTGATAAGGTATACCTCGACATTGTGGGACCACTTCCAGATTCTCAAAACGGAAACAAGTACATTCTAACTTTCCAAGATAATCTGACAAAATTCGTCGATTGGTATGCTATGCCCAACGCCGAAGCTGAAACAGTGGCACACATATTTTTCGAACAAATAGTTACAAGATATAGAATACCTAAGCAGCTAGTAACCGACCAAGGTGCTAACTTCGTAGGGAAACTATTCAAAAAAGTGTGTAAACTCCTACAGATCGAGAAACTTCAGACTACTGCACACCACCCACAATCAAATGGTTCGCTTGAACGTGCTCATAGGCCTTTAGTGGAATATCTCCGCACCATATGTGACGACAGTCCAAGAACTTGGGATCAGTACCTCAGAACTGCAGCATTCGTATACAATAATAGTGTTGGGATGCAGGTTGATCCCGGGGTTGTAAGAGGTGGATCACGATCAATTTGGAAAAATATAAAAGAAAAAATTGTAAGTTTGTCTTAGTATAAAATTTAATCTTTATTGTACGATGTACGTCTTACCTCGATGAGGGTTAGCAAGAAAAAAGAACAATTAAAATGGGGGAAGCCCACAGGAAGGACTTAAAACTTAAGATAAGTTAGGTGGCGTACGCCACCTGGGTGTGATTAGTTACATTTTAAGTAAAGGAGGAAACAAATTAGTACAAATACGGCAAGGTAAGGTAGTTCTTTAAGGAAATAAGATTTGCACTTAAACATTACCGCCCGCCTTGCAGGAGTATACCTGCAAAGTATAATTCATAAATACTTATATATATATAATATATCTAACCAATCTATCTGAAGCAAACTTCAGATTGGGAACCATTGAAATACCGAAGGGGTTCCACTCACTTCGGGGGGAAGGAAGGGTTAGTAGAGGATATCTAAATTTTTCATAAATACAATTTAAATAAGCAACGGTATAAAGAAATAAGATTCAGTATACTTATATATAAAGGATTCTATTGAAAGATACTCTTCATTTGAAATCATGCGTAGGATACGTATTCCTTAAAGATATTTTTGTGCAATTATAGATAGATATTTTAAAGATATAAATTGTCTGCAAGGTAACTGAAAATTTTAAACTAGTTATCGGTTGGAACAACACATAACTTTACAATGGGCCTGGTTATATATCCTTTCTGAGTGCGAATTCTTGCTACGCGAACTCGGTTGTCGTTGCCTGGAAACACATTCGTAACACGACCTAAACGCCACTCATTTGGGGGTAGGTTTTCCTTTTTGACAACAACAATATCACCTATTTGTATATCACGCTGAGGATATTTCCATTTGTATCTTTTGTGAAGTTCTTTAAGATACTCCTCTTTCCAACGTTTACAAAATTGTGGCTGGATTACTTTCAACTTTTCCCAACGATTAAGTAATGAAATTGGTGATTCTTCAGGAATGAGTTCTGCTATAGATATTAAAAGACTTCCAATAAGGAAGTGTCCTGGCGTAAGCGATAGGCTATCCGAAAGGTTTTCAGATACTGCGCTGATCGGACGTGAATTGAGACACGCTTCAATGCGGCAAAGCAATTTCGAAAATTCTTCAAAGGTGTACCTACTTGGTACTTTGTGCAACCTTTTTAAAGTAGGTCTTAAAACTTTTGACGCCTGCCTCCCAAAGGCCAACCATGTGAGGTGCGCCCGGTGGAATAAAATGCCAGGATAGCGAATGACTGTGAGAGCTCAGTACGTCAGATGCGGTTTGCTGCAAATGTTTCTTGAAATCTTCTTTAAGAGCTTGGTTAGCTCCAATAAAGTTTGTCCCGTTGTCGGAATAAACGTCTTGAGGAGCTCCTCTCCTCGAAACAAACCGATGGAATGCCGCTAGGAATGCAGCTGTTGACAACTCAGTGACTCCCTCTAAATGTATGGCTTTTGTAGAAAAGCATACGAAAACACAGACGTAGCCCTTTGTTACTCGACAGCATCTTCCAAAGTATGTTTTGATATCAAAAGGACCAGCAAAGTCCAGTCCAACTTTTGAAAATGGTCTTGAAAACTCGCACCTCTCCGGAGGCAAGGCAGCCATAAGTTGCTTTTGTAAGCTTTTCTTGTGCAGCACACACGTTTTGCAGCGGTTAACAGTAGCTTTTATCAGGTTCTTAAGATTGGGAATCCAATACCCTTGGCGAATAAGAACAAACATTAATTGATTTCCACCATGCAGAGATATTTTATGGATGAAATCTAAGAGGAGTTTTGCAAACAAGGAATTGTAAGGCAAAATTGTTGGATAATTTTCGTTCCAAGATAGATTTGAATTGGCTAGGCGACCGTTTATTCTCATTACACCCTTATGGTCGAGAACCGGATTAAGTGTGCGAAGTTTGCTTTTGCTTTTTATTGGTTGATTGTTTTTCAAAAGTTCGTATTCCGAAAAGAAATGAAGCTTTTGAGAAAGCATGATGAGTCGTTCTCTTACAAAAAGAATCTCATTTCGCGTTACATCAAGGCTTTTATAGCTTGTCTTGCACTTGAACCTTGCATTCGTCCGATGAAAGAATCGAAATATATAAGATATTACTCTCAAAGCATGCGGAAAATTGGAGAACTTTTGTAGTATATCTTCTGCGTGATAGGTAAGGAAATATAGGTGAGGAACAGAGACTGTTCAATTGAATCAAACCCTGAAAGCAGATCATCGACGTAAAAATCATTGTGAATCATTTGAGATCCTAAAGGGTATTTAAACTTCTCATCCTCAGCCAGCTGCAGTAGTGTGCGTATTGCCAAATAAGGCGCACAGTTGACACCAAAAGTGACAGTCTGCAGCTCAAAATCTTCAATGTCCTTTTCTGGAGCACTTCTAAAAAGAATTCTTTGAAATGAGGTGTGGGAAGGATGAACTCGAATTTGTCTATACATTTTCGTTATGTCAGCGTTGAATACGTATCGATGTTTACGCCAACGAAGCATGAGTGTTACAAGATCCTGTTGCAAGCTAGGTCCTGTGTGAAGTATGTCATTAAGACTATTGCCTGTTTGAGATGGATTCGACGCATTGAAAACCACTCGTAATCTTGTTGTAGAGCTTTCTGGCTTAACAACAGCGTGATGGGGCAGATAGTAAGACATAACTTTACCATCGTAGAGAATCTCTTTGGACGGAACTGGTTTCATATGATCAATGTCTAAATACTCCCGAATGACATTGTTGTACTCAGCTTCTAGCAAAGGTGTTCCTTTAAGACGGCGCTCCGATGCCCTGAAACGCTTTTCACATATATTCCTGGAAGGACCAAGGCTTAAAGGACTAGGAAACTCATCTTTGAATGGTAATTTAACGACATATCTACCATTAGATTGTCTGTAAGTAGTTTCACAGTAAAGTTGTTCACATAACTTATCTTCAAAGGAGATTGGTTTTGAGTCAGAAATCTCTTCTAACTCCCAGAACCGTTTGACTTCCTCATCAAGAGATACTTGGTTGAAACTCGTTACGAAATTCGAAAGCGTGGTATCGTTAGGTTTTTGAAGGGGACCAGAAACGATCCAGCCCAGAATTGTATTTTGCGCTATTAAATTTCCTTTAGTATTGCGACGGAGTCTTTCTTGAATAATATGCGGATAAATATCAGCGCCAATGAGTAAATCTACTTTCGAAGATTTGTGAGAATGAGGGTCAGCAAGCTTTAATTCTAATAATTCTGAAAAGTCTAGTGAATCAACAGACTGAGAAGGAAGCTTCTCTGTTGGATTATCAACAACTAGAGCTTGTACAGGAATCGCTTTCGAATTAAAGTAGGGACCTATATCGAAATGACATAACATCGTAGATGTTGTAGTTGTAGTAGAGTTTACCCCTGATATTGTTGCATTTATTGACGTGAATGGTAGACCTAAACGTAGTTGAGCAGCTTTAGAGATCAAAGTTATTTCCGATCCAGGATCAATTAAGGCGCGAAGAGTGAATTTGAATCCCTTTGAAGAGACCGTTACTAAAGCTGTCGCCAAAAGAATTTGCTTTGAAGACTTTGAAAAATATGTTTGAACGTTGGAAGAATTAAATGATGTAGTGGACTGTATCGGTAATGGGGATTCTATTTTGAGATCCGTTTGATTTGGTGTTTTAGCAATTTCTTGCAAATGCAGAAGTGTATGGTGTCGTTTCTTGCAATGGTTGCAAGAAAACTGGCTTTTACATTGTTGTGTTGTGTGAAAAGCTGTTAAACAATTAAAGCATAAATTGTTCGATCGAACTACTTTAATTCTTTCTTCAACCGATTTTTGTATAAATGAAGGGCACATAAGCACCAAATGGTTGTCTTTGCACAACAAACAAGTAGATTTAGTAATTTTATTATGATGCGTTTTCAACTTTCTTTGTAGTGGAACCTTTGATACAGGAACACTCTGTTTCGTTTGGGAAGAAATTTGAAAATCGTTGACACTTTCCAACACTTTATAGCGCGAAACTAAAAACTTATTCATCTCTTTCCATGTTGGTATTTCAGCTGGGTTATCCAGGCTTTGTTCCCACATAGAAAGTGTTTTTTCTGGCAGATGGCTTGAAACCAAAAACGTTAAAAATGCATCCCACGACTCTGTTTGAATTCCGTAAGAATCCAACGCACACAGACAATCACTTACGATTCGATTGATTTGTTTGATACCCTTATCGGTTTATAGAAAATTTTGGAAGACTCAAAAGAGTCTTCAATTGTTTGTTTACAAGTATCCTCTTGTTTTCATACTGCTCTTTTAAGGCATTCCAAGCAAGCTCAAAATTAGCATCCGTTAATTCAAACTTGTGCACGATCGCGTGGGCATCATCACGTGTTTTAGCTAGTAAATGATAAAGCTTTTGCACTGCGCTTAAACGAGGGTGCTTTATGTATACTGCCGTGAACATGTCACGAAACGACGCCCAGGACAAATAATCTCCATGAAATGTTTCGGAATCACACGCTGGAAGCCGAAAAGAAGTATTATTTTCAGACGCTTTTGCAAGATTTCTTACTTGCAATAATACTTCAGATACACCTAAGGCAATATCGACACTTTGACTATGAGATTCTGTTTCCTTTGAAGGCAAACTACCTAACGTATCAGTAGCACTTAGAATAGTTTCAAGGCATGCGATATAAGTTTCTGTCGAAAGCTTGTATTTAGATTTCACTGCACTTAGATTTTCTTGTGCAAGTGGTTCCGCCGTGTTACGAACGCACGTTGAATATGCAGATTTAACATCTGACCACAAACTCGAAAGCTCAACTTTCCTTGCTTCTAAGGAATGAAGCGATAAGGAATTTAAATTCACCTCTCTTAAATTCGCGAAATACTCTACCAACGTATCGGCACAAAAAATGAAATTCTCCATTTGAGACTTTTAACCCTATACTGTTTCTCAAATGTAAATAGAAAAAAACCACTTAAATGGATCAAAGTAATGAACTTAAACTTTTTCCAATTATAAGCAACGCTTAGCAAGAATTCTGTGTCGCTTTCAGATATGTATATGAAGATCTAACTTGTTCACTTAGATTGAATACTAATTTTGTAATTTAAAATAGGATTTTAATATTGAAAGAAGAATCATACATAAATTGCACAAGAATACTTTAAAGCGCACGTACCTGTTGCTGGTGAATATGAACCGGTTTTTGATGGTGCTTATCTTGCTGCACTGACGATCGTTGAGCTTCCTCTGCCTGATTTGTACGTAGATGGGAGAATGGTAATCTGGTGGATTAGTGTTGATAAGAAATTGTGTGTATGCTTATGGTGCTTGAGAGATGTATGAATGACGTTGTTCTATTGATGATGAATGGATAAATGATGATCTGGAGCAGATTGATAGCGTGTTGTTTGATATCAAATGGTGAATTTATTATTGGTGATCTGCAACGGAGTTGATGATCGCTGATCGTTGTTGTCTTGGAAGATTGATGTGTGTGAATGTGGCGATACTGAACAAATGTTAGATCGAAGATCGTAATGTTGTTCACTTGGAATTGTATGCCTTGTAATAATGATGATGATGATCTCGGATGAGAATGATGATCGGTGATCGCTTTGATTTTTGACAATTAGTTTCAGCGGAGCTGAGAACTTTTCCTATGGATGTGGTCGAATTTCACTTTGTGTGTTTTTGAAGGATGATTGTGATTCCGTGTGGACTCCAAATACTCAGCAAATGAATCCGGCTCGAAGGACCAATGTTGGGATGCAGGTTGATCCCGGCGTTGTAAGAGGTGGATCACGATCAATTTGGAAAAATATAAAAGAAAAAATTGTAAGTTTGTCTTAGTATAAAATTTAATCTTTATTGTACGATGTACGTCTTACCTCGATGAGGGTTATCAAGAAAAAAGAACAATTAAAATGGGGGAAGCCCACAGGAAGGACTTAAAACTTAAGATAAGTTAGGTGGCGTACGCCACCTGGGTGTGATTAGTTACATTTTAAGTAAAGGAGGAAACAAATTAGTACAAATACGGGAAGGTAAGGTAGTTCTTTAAGGAAATAAGATTTGCACTTAAACAAAAAGTATACATGAAGGAACCAAACTAACCCCAATGGATTGCCTTTACGGTTTTACTTCTAGTGTACCTTCTAATCTAAAAAGAGATCCCGAACCCCTATACAACCACGAAAATTATTATTATGTTCTAAGACACAAACTCCAAAAAACTTACGCTATAGCTAGGAAAAATCTTCTCCAGAGAAAAATAACTTCCAAAAACTACCATGATGCAAAACTAAGACCCAATATTTTCCATATAGGAGAAAAAATCCTAATAAAGAATCCAAATAAAAACCACAAGTTGGACGAAGTTTGGAAAGGCCCATACACAATAGTAAAAATCATCAATGACGTCAATAGTATAGTTCAATTAAAGAAAAAACAGGTGACTGTTCATAATAACCGTTTAAAACATTTCTACGAATAACAAAAAAAAAAAAAAACCAACTTCACCTTGTTAAATTTCCAATCAGCAAAATTCACTCATATTCAACATACAAGACAATTTTTTTTACGTGCAATAACCAAAGGTAATTTTTTCATTCAGAATGAAGCAGCTCAAGTTAAAAAAAAAAGCTTAAGTTGTTTAACCTACTACAAAATAAACAAAAAAAAAAATTTTCATTTGACCCATAACAATATAGAAGCTCAAGTAACCAGAACATTTTTTATCAAAGAAACCGCATTTAGGTCTTTGATTACTAGGGCACACCCAAAAAACATTGACATTTCTTATGTCGGACACTTGAGTGTCATGGTGTCATATGAAATGTGATGCAACACCGCATTTAGGTTTTTGATTACTAGGGCACACGCCAAATACGTTGACAGTTTTTATGTTCATGTTGTTATGTACTGCAATGAGAAGGTTACGACAAACAAATATTTTGAAATGAATTAGATATAGAGATATAGAAAGAAGAAAAGGGAAACAGTGTAGGACTCAACACAGTTAACGTTGACACAAATTTTGTTCATTTAAGATATGAATCATATTAATATTATTGTACACGTTAGTTTATTCAACACAATCTTGACACTAGCCCAACAACGGAAATATAAGATGACATAACCCAACAAACGAATATAGTAAAGTCCGCAGAAGAAAATTGGAATTTAAAAAACGAAAGTCCACTAATCGATGAATTACAAAAATTCGAAGTAATACTTACCAAAGAAACAAGGAGATAGAAGATATATTAAAACCTCACCAGAATAAAAGACTACCCAGAGTTCAAAATAAAAAAGATTTACCAGATAAAAAGTTCCAAATGTAAAAAATAAAAATTTTTTGAAAAGAGGGAAAAAAGAGGGAAACAAAAAAAAAAATATTCTAACAAGATCAAAAAAAAAAAGTTTTAATTTTGTTCAACATATTCTACAAATTAAAAAAAAAAAAAAATAATAATAAGAAAAATAAATTTATTTCAAACATGATCTTATAATATTCCCCAAATTAAAAAAAAAATAATAATAATAATAATAATAATAATAAAAGAGAGACCTAAAGAGCTCCAAGAAACATACACTAAAAACAAAAATACACCCACTCATTACTAAGCACATGCACATACAAAACAAACACACACAGAGTAACATCTTCAAAAACAAAATTTTTTAAGAGAAGACAAAAAAAAAATTTCTATTTATTGGATATTTAATATTAATAAAACACTTTTCTACTTCATAACAAATTTATTTAGCTGTTGCCTCAAGCACGAATAAACTCAGAAAGGAAAAAGAATTACCGAACAGATCACTGAGGTATATAGTAGGGGTTTCCCCGTATAACAATTTAAAAAAAAAACATAGGCTAACGGCTAATTATTTAACTGACGAAAAAAGCCCTTAAGGTGCAAGCTCAATAATGAAATTATTTTATTTTGCTTTAAGGTGCAAACTCAATAGACGCCCTCAAAATATAAATAATTTTGATTATTGATAAAAGACTGATAAAATGGAATTAATTAAAGTCCAGTAAAACTAGATATTAAAAAAAAAAAAAATATTAGATTTAAATTGATACATATAGTAATTATATTTTAAATATAGGTAAGATTGATAAAAAAAATTATTCTTTTAGACCAATGTTAAAGATGATTTCATGAAACTTCGGTGCTGGTAGTTGCTTGGTAAAAGCGTCGGTGAGCTGGTTATCTGTTGAAATATATTTAAGAATAATTGTTTTATTTTCTACTTGTTCTCTACTGAAATGGTATTTAATATCAACATGTTTAGAGCGTTTATGAGATACAGGATTGTTTGCTAAAGAAATACAGCTCTGGTTGTCTTCAAAAATAGTAACCGATTCATTGATTATAATTTCAATACTCTTTAACAATGACTTTAACCATAGAGCCTCTCGGACAGCCTCAAAAAGCGCCATATATTCAGCCTCGGTGGATGAAGCTGCCACTGAATTTTGTCGCCTCGTGTTCCAGCAAACTAAATTATTGCCAAATAATTTGAATAAGTATCCCGTTGTACTTTTTCAATCGGTTTCACTACCACCCCAATCGGCATCTACAAATCCGATTAACAAATCTTTATAAGGTATTTTTGTATATGTCAATTTAAAATCAACTGTACCCTTTATGTATCTCAAAACTCTTTTTAAATTTTGCCATAGTTCCTTGTTATTTTTATTTTGGAATCTACTAAGAAAATTTACTGCTGTACATAGATCGGGACGAGTACACAGCATTGCATACATCAAGCAACCAATTAGATTTCGACAAGGAGCGTTAAACTCTTCATCAGACATCAAAGCTTTTATGTCTAATTTGACTGGAAGAGGAGTACTTACTGGTTTACAATCTTCCATATTGAATCTTTTTAAAATATTTTTTAAATAAATGGTTTGATACATAGTAATTTCATTTTCTTTTCTTAGGACCCTTATTCCAAGAAACAACTTTATTTCGTTCATATCAACCATTTCGAATTGTTGTTTTAAGTAAATTTTAAAGTTTTTCATAGTGTCTATATCTCATCATCAACGTAAAGTATAAGATAAATGTTTTTATTTGGATGTCATCTATCTAAAAAATATAGACAGTGATCGTTAGGAGAATTTTTAAAAAGACAATTTTTTAAAATTTCATCAAAACGTTGAAACCAGCACCTAGCTGATTGTTTCAGTCCGTATATAGCTTTATTTAATTTGCATACCGTACCATTTTCTTTAGCTATACCTTCTGGTATAGTCATATAAATATCTTCCTTCAGGTATCCATTTAAAAAGGCAGACTTGACATCCACTGGATGGATTAATAAATTAAATTGGTTTGCGAATGCAAGGATCATTCGAAAAGTGGTAATTCGAACAACTGGGGCGAATGTTTCGCTATAATCCTCCAAATATTTTTGGCTAAAACCCTTAGCAACAAGTCTGGCTTTATACCGAGATAGATTTCCGTTTAAATCATTTTTAATACTAAAAACCCATTTACATTTTACGATATTTTTATCAATTGGTCTTTGTACTATCGACCAAGTATTATTCGCTTCTAGTGAATTTAGTTCCTCTCTTCTCGCTTCTAACCATTTATGTTTGTCTTCCATTTCATTAATTTTATGAAAGTTTTCTGGAACTGTATTGATCATAGATTCTGCATATAATAAAAAAATATCATTATCTATTTCATCCTCTTTATAAGAGATTTTTGGCAAATTTCTTATTCTTTCACTTTTTCTACAGTTTACATCTGCAGTTTTGAAGCGGTTTGATTGAACATTTTCATGTTAATCATCCGTTTCTATAACACCGGATTTATCCGTTTCATCGGATTTATCCGTTTCATCGGATTTATCCGTTTCATCGGATTTACCTGTTTTAATTTCATCAACAGGTTTACTGTTTTCAGTCGTAGTAAATTTTGGTATTTTTAAATCATTGAAGCTTTCTAAATCAGCTCCTTCAAGTTTCAAAATAGGTCTTGATGTTTCATAATTGTGTTCGTCAAAAAAGACGTCACGGGCTATAATAAACTTATTATTTTTGGGTTAAAAATTTTTTAGCCATTGGGTTCATATCCCACAAAAATACGTTTAAATGATTTTTCATCAAATTTACTGTTTCTATTTTTTTCGTGAACGAAAACAGTGCAACCAAAAACTTTTAAGTTGTATAGTTTTGGTTTTCTATTATGCCACATTTCAAAAGGAGTTTTGTTTGTATTTAATGCTTTTGTTGGGGAAATATTCAATAAATATGTGGCTGTTAAAATTGCTTCTCCCCAAAAACATTTTTTTAAATGTGTACCATTGATCATACAACGAGTCTTTTCTGTTAAAGTCCTATTCATGCGTTCAGCAACCGAGTTTTGCTGTGGTGTATATGGAACTGTGAGGTGATATGAAATACCTTTTTCTCTGAAATAGGCTTTCATCTCATTTGAAATATACTCACGTCCATTATCACAATAGAAATTTTCAATTTTTAAATTAAAATGAACTTAGCTTTTACCTACAAAGTCCTTAAAGACTTCAAAAAGTTCGGATTTATGTGTCAGTAAATACACTACCGTGTAGTGTGTAAAATCATCGATAAAAGTAACAAAATAATTTTTGTTGTTAATTGTCAAAGGACTAATTGGCCCGCAAATATCGGAATGAACTACGAATAAAGGACGATTAACATGAGATTTGTCCTTCTGTTTAGCGAACGGTAATCTAGACTGTTTACCGTAAATACATGCTTCACAGAGTATATTTGAAGGGGTTAGATTTTCAATGATTTGACTGTCCTCAACCATTTTTCCCTCTTTTAATTGTAAAATTTTATTTTTACTTAGATGACCAAGTCTTTTGTGCCATATCATATACTTATCATTGATGCAAGTATTTATTTCTGAATTGATATTCAGATGTGGATAATAAAATTTAATTATTATTAATTTGTCAACAGACTCACCTTTTACCAAGACCTCACTACCTTTTTTACCGATAACCTCTCCATTGCTTTCAAAATAAACTGATACTCCAGCTTCTTGGATCCGCCGAACAGAAAGAATGTTGTGTGGTATATCCGGTGAGTAAAAAACATTTTGTAACACCCCTTGGAGTCCATCTTTTGTCACTACGTCTATTGAACCTCTAGCGTTCACTTGTATTGTGGTGTCCTCTTTAGCGACGCTAATCATAATCGGTTGGTCCAGCGTTGTTAATGTTGAAAAATATTCCATACTGTTGGCAAAATGGTCAGTTGCTCCGGAATCCAAAATGAATTTCACCTCGTTTGTTGCTGGTTTCGTAGTTGGTTTTTTGTTGAACTGTGTTCGTCCAATCATGAAGGCAAATTTTTTATGTGGTTCAAAAGTATTTAAGACTTGCTGATCCGTTCTTGGATTGTGATTTTTTGATTTTTTTATAATTTCTATTTTTTCCATTTATATAGATTTTTTTTTTTATGTGGTTCGAACGTCCACAGTGATCGCATTTTATTTGGTTGTTTTTGTTGTTGAATTTATTCGTTTTAAAATGATTAAAAACTTTTCGGTCCTTTCTAAAATTACTCGATGGATAAGTTACGGAATTGTTTTCGATATTGAGCACTTTTGAAGATGTATCACGATATTCTTGATTCAATTTGATTTCATAATCCAGCAACCTGGTCTTCACAAACGCCAATGTCAAATCCTTTTCTGCAAGGGTTTGAATAGCCGTCACTATTCCATCGTATGAAGATGGTAGCGTCAACAACAACTGTGCTACTTTGTTCATTTCATTGACTTGAGCACCGGCAGCCTGAAGCTCTGTCATCATTTCATCAAATTTGATGAAATGTTCAATTAAAGTGACGTCGCCTTTAAATTTGAAAGTCAAGAGCCTCCTTTGAACTGAAAGCTGGGTGGCTAGACTTTTCCTCTCATAGATTTCATCAAGTTTTTGCATTATTTCGAAAGCTGTCTTTTCTTCTGCAATCATTCCAATCATAGAATCGCTTAAATGCTGTACATCCTTTTGCAACCCTTTCCATCCTTCGCCATTCTCCTGTGTTTTTGTTTTCCCCAACAGGCTCCTCCAGAGCTGGCAAACAGTTTTCTTCTGCAACTAGGGCTCTTAAACGAAATTTCCATATGCTGTAATTTTCTCCGTTGAATGGAGTAATGTTTCTTTTTAATTTGGAATTTTGCATTTTCACTTTAATTATTATTATTCAACACACAAAACAAAAAAGCACCTGGGCCCATAACCTATTGGATATTTAATATTAATAAAACACTTTTCTACTTCTTAACAAATTTATTTAGCTGTTGCCTCAAGCACGAATAAACTCAGAAAGGAAAAAGAATAACCGAACAGATCACTTAGGTATATAGTAGGGGTTTCCCCGTATAACAATTTAAAAAAAAACATAGGCTAACGGCTAATTATTTAACTGACGAAAAAAGCCCTTAAGGTGCAAACTCAATAATGAAATTATTTTATTTTGCTTTAAGGTGCAAACTCAATACTATTTGTATAAAAATATACTAAACATCAAAAATTAAAATTGAATTTAATATATACATTAAAAATATATCTGTATACAAATATACTATACATATTCCAAACAAAAATCAAAATTTGAAATTAAAAAAAAAAAAAAATATTCTTCAAACATACATATGTGCATTTGTACATATACAGGGTGATTCGCATAAGGTGTGACAAAAAGATAGGGTGTGTAGGTTGGACCTAGACAAGCAAAAAATCGTATGGGAGGGGGGGGTCCATTTTCCCCCGTTTAGGCGGGAGGGGCAATTTAAAAAAAAAATCACTAAAAATGGGAAAAAATTATTTTAAAAGAACGGTAATACCTACAGAGTCGTGCTATAGCATTTTGAAAAGCCAAAAACTTATACATTTATTTAAATTTTAAAATAAGTTGTTCAAATGAATAGTTTTTAAAATATTAATTTTCAAAGTCAAAATTTTAAAAAAAAAACATAATTTTTTTTTTCAAACCATTTTTTTCCAAAATTTTACATAATTAAGTAGTATTTTTCTGGCTTATTTTCAATGCTCTTATTTATTTTTGATCAAACACAAAAAACCGGATGTCAAAATAACCTGTAGTTTTTGAGAAAACCAAAAATTACAAAAACGACTTTTTTAAATTTTTTGTTTTTTTAAAGTTTTTTTTCCGTTATTGGATTTTTAAGTGAATTCTCAATAAAAAAAGTAAAGAGAAAATTCATCCTTTATTTCGTAAGTTCACTTAAGAATCCAATAACGAAAAAAAAACTTAAAAAAAACAAAAAATTTAAAAAAGTCGTTTTTGTAATTTTTGGTTTTCTCAAAAACTACAGGTTATTTTGACATCCGGTTTTTTGTGTTTGATCAAAAATAAATAAGAGCATTGAAAATAAGCCAGAAAAATAATACTTAATAATGTAAAATTTTGAAAAAAAATGGTTTGAAAAAAAAATTATGTTTTTTTTCAAAATTTTGACTTTGAAAATTAATATTTCAAAAACTATTCATTTGAACAACTTATTTTAAAATTAAAATAAATGTATAAGTTTTTGGCTTTTCAAAATGCTATAGCACAACTCTGTAGGTATTACCGTTCTTTAAAAATAATTTTTTTCCCATTTTTAGTGATTTTTTTTTTAATTTGCCCCTCCCGCCTAAACGGGGGAAAATGGACCCCCCCTCCCATATGATTTTTTGCTTGTCTAGGTCCAACCTACACACCCTATCTTTTTGTCACACCTTATGCGAATCACCCTGTATATGTATATACATAAAAAAAATTTTATATAAAAAATTTTTATCATCAACAAATAATTTTTTTGGTTAAAGTTTTTTCTTACCTCTTCTAAGTAAACACAAGATAAATTAATAATAAATTGCAAGGAAACAAATATATCATAAGACTTAATATTTAAATGAACGGAATGCAACTTTTTGAAATAGTTTAAATATACTTTGTTACATATCTACATACTATCAAAAAGAAATTTTAAAACTTGTATTATGTTATGTTAATTAAAAAATAAACTTTCATTAATAAATGTAACAATAGAGTTAAGAATATTAAAGAAAATTTAATAAATGAATACACACTTGTAAAAAAAAAAAATAATTTTTATATATTTTTGATACAAAATACAAATAGGTACCTAAATTTACACTTTTTAAAAAATTATATTAATATTTTTATTTATTAGATTAAAAAAACACGTGGAATATCTCTACTACAAAACTCATCAATATTTAAAAACCCAAATTCTTGTAAAATTATTGTACCCAAAAATATTCAATAAACATAAATACATATATGTACATTAAAAAAAAAAAAGAAGAATAAGGAAATTTATTTACTTAAAACAAAAAAAATAAGAGAATGTTACTTGAACAAAAAATAAACCAAACTCCAGTGTCAAATTATACCACAAATACTACATAATTTAAAGTTAAAAATAATGTTCTTAAAAGTCATAAATAAAATTACATTGACAAATCCAAGAGTTATAAAAAAGAGCTCAACAGATAATCTTTGCACTTATACAAAGATGAAAATATATATATACAAAAAAAAATATAATAAAATAATAGAAACAAATATAATGATAAACCTACAATAATGTAAAATAAAATGTTAGTTATTAAATTAATGATAATTAAATAAAAGAAATATAATTGTAAAGTAAATCTTTAATAAAATAAATTCGTTGATATTCAAATTAATCTAAGGAATAAATTTATGTTATAAACTAATGTATATTAAATAAAAATAAACAACAATTTAAGTACTGAAAAAATCAAATCAATGCAATAAATAAATCAATAAATTATGGAAAGTAACTACAAATTTTTTGAGATGTTATGAAACACTAAAATAAGGGAACTTTATTTGGCACCTCATAGACCTATTCTAACCTAAGCTGAATTCGCGCCAAAGACAAGAATAAGAAGAAGGAAAAACATACAGAAGCCAAAATTCCAGTATTCATCAACCACTAATAAACTCTCCATGAGAGATCGCCAGTTTAAAGAAACAAAAGAACCCTGCCAGTTTCTCAAAATTAAACCTTGTCTAACAAGAGTGTAGATCACTAACAACCACCCAGAAGGACAATTTCCGTCTCTCCAAAACGGAAATTGGACACTTTTTTACGATGGGGAGGAATGTTGTATAGTCATAGTTCGATTGATTGATTGACCCACATGTCAAACAAAAGACATTGTGGGAATACAAAAAAGTAAACAACCAGTCGACTATGACCCAAATACACATTGGTTTAAAAGAAACACCTGCAGCCCATATATGCAATTGGCACAGTGGTTTGCAAACAAAAATGATGACTGCAAACAAAAACGATGACTGGCGAATGACGACACCAGCTGGCGGTCATGAGGCCAAATATAGTTCCGTAAGTAGAATAAGATATAAAATAGATCATGTTAGCAAAGTAAGTCAATTGATAAGAAGTTGTCAGTAAACTGGTTCATCAGAACTCAGAAAATAAAGTACATTTTAAAAAAGAACATTTTGTATATTATCTAGTATTTGAAGTGTGGAGTATTAAATCACGACCAAGTAAGTATAAAAACAAATCGGCCTCTCCAAGGGCCTTACATTTTAGCCTCGCAACAGGCTGCGAAGAATATGTTGTTCCCCATCCCCCACTCCCATCCCTTTTTAATAAACTAGATCTAATGTAGTAGGTGCTTTTAGTATGAGCACCCTACCAACTATTAGACCATTGTTTGGTTGTTCAAAGATCGAGGGTCTTGTCTCGTTATGGTTGGCTCATGAGTTCTGACGTGTTGGGAAAAATACAACACAGCTAACTGTACAGCAACAACCACGAACAGATGAAGCGAATGAAAATCAACGACGATCAGATGAGCAGCAGCTTACTTTACAACAACAGCCACGAACAGATGGTGAACGTGATTGGCATAGCCAAATGGAACAACAAGAACGAAAATTGGACCGGCAAATGGCAATTTTACGAAAAAAACGTGAATTGATTGAACTACAGAAGGAATTGAATGACTTGGATAGTCGTAAAATTTATTTGCATGTACTTGACGCGATGATGCCAAAGTTTGATGGATCTGATACACAAGACGTTTCGAAATGGATCGCTGATTTGGAGAATGTGTTTGAATCGTTCCGTTATACCTAGTGAGCGAGACAAATTGGTAGCTGCACGACATTTGATGGCTGGACATGCAAAACGGTTTACAGAAATCGTTCGCGTTCACACATAGGTATACCGAATTGAAGCAGAAATTGTTGTTGGAATTTCGACGTGCGTTTACTGTTCAAGATGTGTTTAAACAATTACGTGCACGTGCCATTAAACCAGATGAAACACCGCGTCAGTATGCTGTTGAAATGCAGTTCATTGCCAGCCGCGCAGATATATCGGAGAAAGACTTGATCGATATCATCATTGATGGATTGAATGATAAATCAGCATTGGTTTCAATGCTTTATGGTGCTAAAACAGTTGAAGAATTAAAGCGAGCGATGGAACGATACGAGAAAAAGCGTCGTACAGTTGTATCGGTGCTAGTGCCAGTGAAACAAAGTACAGTTGTCAGCAGTTCAACAGGTGCCGTGACAAAACGAAACGTGCCAATGACTACAGATGCAAATGCGAATGCCAGTGGCCAGGATTTGTCAAACATACGTTGCTACAATTAGGTATTTCAAATATGGTCATTATCAAAGTCGATGCCCAGAACCAAGGCGACCAGCGAATTCTTACTTCATACACCAAGTCGGTCACACGCGCCACGAATGCCCACATAAGAAAAAGCCAACAGATGCAGCAGTCACAACAGGGGTTCCAGTCGCAGCAGTCGTGCCACATCAAACCGTGAACACAGATGAAACAGAAGTACGTTGTTTAGCAACGCAGTTGAGACATCAGCATTTGGTAAGTGTCGCCTTCATTAAACAAAATGAGTGCACAGATTTTACAAATATTTTGTGTTTATTGGATAATGGCAGTCCAACTAGTTTTATCCGACGCTCACTCATTCCGTTTCCAGTGCAAGGTGAATTGAAGTTTACAAAATACAAGGGCATGGGCAATAAAAGACTAAGTACGTAAAACCATACGTAAAACATAACGTGTCAGATTGTATTTAAAGAACACAATTTAACTCATGATTTCATTGTTTTACCAGATGACGAAGCACTGGTACCGTGCCTATTTGGACGTGACCTATTGAAACGGATGAGAATTTTTTATGCCAAACACACAAAACGGTTTTTAAACCAAATGACTTGTAAAATTTAAATTTGAATAAAGCCCGTATGCCCAATGAAAATGTTGTCAGTGCACTCAAGTTGTTTAATTTATGTAAGTGTCCATCAGATAGTTTTACGATAGCTCCAATCACAAACAAATTTACTAAAAGTGGTAGAAATTTAGGGTTTAGCAATAAGTTTGCAATTTCAGAGGTAAATATAAATGCAAAAAAGTCAGAATTTAATGTAAGTAAATCAGTTGAACCAGATGTTAATGTAATTAATGATCTTAGAGCTTGTGAGAAACGAATTAAAAAATGTATTGGTGTAGTTAACTTAGTTGAAACAGATGCAATAGAAGAGTATAATGAGGTTATTTTATTAGTTAGTTCGACTGAGACAGAAGAATTTGAGCAGCTGGTTGATATTAATAACAAATTAAGTAAAAAACATGCAAATGTTCTGAAATCGTTGATTTTTGAAAATTATTTGAAAACAAAAGACGGAAAACAGAAGTTCAGTAGTTATTCAATGCAAATTAAATTGAAAAACGATACGCCAGTGTACAGTAACCCGCGTCGTTTGTCTTACAAGGAAAAAGTTGAAGTACAGAAAACAATTGATGATTTGTTGGCTCAGAATATCATAAGACCGAGTGAATCCCCTTATGCATCACCGATAGTATTGGTTAGAAAAAGGAATGGCGAATTGCAAATGTGTGTTGATTATCATGCTTTGAATAAAACAACAGAGCGTGACCATTTTCCATTGCCTCTTATTGAAGATTGTTTGGAATATTTGGGTGGAAAGAAATATTTTACAGCTTTAGATTTGAAAGATGGTTTTCATCAAGTGCCAGTGCATCCAGATTCAGTGCCATTGACGGCTTTTGTGACACCGATGGGTCAGTATGAATACCTTTACATGCCATTCGGTTTGACGAATGCTCCCCCGGTGTTTCAGAGATTTATTTCATTAATTTTGAAAGAGTTAATAGATAGTCGAAAAATTGTCGTGTATTTGGATGACATAAACATAGCTACAAAGACGATTGAGGAACACATTTAATTGTTGGGAACTGTACTTAAATTACTGACAGAGGCTGGACTTAAGTTGAATTTGAAGAAGTGTAGATTTGCGCATGAGGAATTGGAGTATTTGGGCTATATCGTAAATGAGTGTGGTATTCGGCCAAATGAGAGACATTTAGAAGCAATTAAGAATTATCCGGTGCCCAAAAATATAAGGGAAGTACAGAGATGTGTGGGACTATTTTCGTATTTCAGAATTTTTGTTTATAACTTTTCGCGAATTCCCAGACCGTTACGGCAGTTGACTAAACAGGGTGTAAAGTTTGAATGGACAGATGAATGTACGAAAATTTTTAGAGTTAAGAAATAGATTGACTGAGCCTCCAATATTAGCTATATTTGATCCAAAACGAGAAACAGAATTGCACACAGATGCTTGTTCGCGTGGATACGGTGGATCGTTATTACAGAAGCAGGATGATAACAGATTTCACCCAGTAGCGTCTTATTCAAAGACAACAACAGACGTCGAATCTCGATATCACAGTTTCGAACTTGAAACGTTGGCCATTGTGAGAGCATTAGAAAGATTTAGATGTTCTTTAGATGGAATTCCGTTTGTTATTGTAACAGATTGCAACTCTTTGGTCCTGAAGTTAGATAAAAAATTGATTAATCCTCGCATTGCACGTTGGACATTGGGACTTGCTGATTTTAATTTCACGGTGCGCCATAGACCAGGAGAACAGATGCAACACGTTGATGCATTAAGTAGAGTGGGACAGACAGTATGTTATGTGGAGGAGAGTGAGATTGATTTGAATATACAGATTGCACAGACGCGTGATTCGAAAATTCAAAAGTTGAAACAAAGATTAGAAACAGAGGAAATGTCAGAGTTTGAACTTGAAAATGGGCTAATTTTTCGTGTCAGTGGTCAGTATAAACAGTTGTATGTGCCATGTGAGATTTAAGAAAATATAATTAGGTTGATACACGAGAATTATGGTCATTTTGGGGTAGAGAAGTGCACAAATCAAATTCAGAAACATTATTGGTTCCCATTTATGCGCGAAAAGGTAAATAGGTTTGTCAAAAATTGCTTGAAATGTATTTATTGCTCAGCACCGTGTCGAAAGAACGAGCGAAAGTTATATAACATTCCTAAAGAACCAGAACCGTGGGATATATTGCATATTGATCATTTCGGGCCATTAGAAACAGTAAAGTCAAAACAGAAGCACGTATTTATGGTGGTTGATGCTTTCACGAAATTTTCTAAATTATATGTGACCAATACTAGTTCGAAAGAAGTAATTTGTGTATTGCGTAAATACTTTGTAGATTACGGTCGGCCTTGAAGAATAATTTCGGATCGTGGATTGTGTTTTACATCGGCTGATTTTAAAAATTTCTGTAAAGATAGAAATGTTGAGCATATTTTAACTGCCGTGGTTTCTCCACAATCGAATGGACAGGTTGATAGGGTAAACAGTGTATTAAAAGCCGTATTGGCAAAGATAACTGAGCCCATTAATCATACTGACTGGAAGAACAAATTGTCGGAAGTTGAATATGCATTGAATAACACTGTACACTGTACGACGAAACAGACGCCGAGTCAAATGTTATTTGGAGTAGAACAACGAGGTCAGATAGTTGATGAATTGACCGAGCATTTGCATCAGTGGCGTGGCGTGGATATTTTCAAATGGTAAGCCGAGAAAAATGAATCACCTACACAAATTAATAAGGAAGGTACCTTAAATTCCAAACGTGGATTAATCGAAGCCAATTTTTCTATACTTTAAGTCATTTAGGTTAAAGTGCACAATGAGCTCAAAGCATTAAAATGTGGAAATGCAAGAAAATAAAATAAAATTTTAAGTAACGTAACTAGAATTAAAAAAAAATAAGAACTTCATTTCATTGGTTTTCCTGTTCTAAAAGGTAATCGGATAAACAACACTCATCATTTAGCAAATCCATTCAAATAATTAAATTAAAACAGTTCTCTTCGACGTTAACTTTTCACAATTTTCCGAATTTTTAGTTTTTTTTCACACTTTTTACAAATGCACGTTACTTAAAATTCATTTTAAACTTGCAAATAATCCAAAACAATGATCAGTAGATCAAAACAAAATAGTAAAACAAAACCGAATTCGCCGTACATTACTCGAAGGCGAACACTGTAATTTTTTCCAAGCAGACATTGCAGTAAGACGAAAATTATCGTCTTACTTTCTTCAATAAGAGAACGTGTATTGAAAAGGTGACACCGCGGTACACCAGGGTGGAAGTATATCGTAGGAAAGACAGGGACAAACGTAAAATATGTTCTGCGCGGCGATTTTCAATGCTTTGTGTATGCTTTGTGTATTGTGTGTGTATCTCGCAAATTAAAACGTGCTTGAAGAACATTGTGTGTATAGTGTATGGGAAAAGATTGGCTGTTGACTGCTTAGCTGTAGACCTATGTTGCTGGATTTTTCTATGAACAAGGGACAAATTTTAAAAGGTAAGACGACAGGAATCGTATTATATGGACGCCACGCCACTGATTTGCATGATGTTTATGCAAGAGAACAGAAGGAATTGAGTGAGATAAGAAAACAAGCAGAACTTTCAATTCAGAAGTCTCAGTCGTATAACCAGAGATATTTTAACGAGCATCATGAGCCAGCGAAAAAATTTGTGCCAGGAGATTAAGTAGTTATTAAGAATGTAGATACCACTGGGGGAAAAAACAAAAAGTTAATTAAGAAATTTAAGGGTCCATATGTAATTCGTAATCGTTTAGATCATGATCGATATGTTGTAACAGATATTGAAAATTATCAAGTAACGCAGATACCATATAACAGTGTGATTGATTCAAGTAGAATAAGAAAGTGGTTGGAGCAAGAGGGGAATCCGAACAGATGGACACAGAAGGTGACACTTTTAAGCATTTAGAAATAGAACCAGTGGGTGAACAATATGTTATTTATGAATTGTTAAATGATATTGAGTAGACACAATTTTCTTTGTGCAACAATCGAGGCCGATTGTTTTGTCAGAATGGCCGAGTTGTAATGTTATCTGAATGCTGCCGATTTGATCCAATGGTATTGTCAGATGTATAGACAGATTTGAAAGAGACAGCTATATATTGTTTTAGCATTGTTATTCGCTTATCGCTTGTAGTAATTCTCATTCTCAGTTTATCATTCGAAGTCTAAGCATCGTAAGCTTAAAATAAAGTAAAATAAATAAAAAGTAAAAGCGTGCATTTAACCTCATATATATACAAATAAATAAATAAATAGATAGGTAAATAAATTATTAAACAAACAAATAAATAAACAAATAATTGAATTTATAAATAATGAGATAAATATACACAGTACAAACATATAAATATACAAATAAATAAGAAAACGAATAAATAAAAATATAAATAAATAAACAAATAAATTAATTAATAATTGAATATACATATAAGTAATTAGTTATATATACACACCTATAAATAAGTAAATAAATAAATTAATATAAAAAACAAATAAATAACTTCATAAATAAAGACAGAAAATAAAATAGATTAATAAACTAAATAAATAAATACATTAATTTTTCAGCAGAAAAATTACACTTAACATTCATTTACATAATATTCGAAAGGGCTATCTTTCCCACGAGCACATGGTTAAGATGTCATTTGATTGATTAGCGGGTTTTGAGAGACTTGACACTTTTGATAAAAAGATTTATTCAGTTTACTAATTCTTGCAGAAATCATTTCCATATTTGCTCTTTCATGCAAATCTTCAGTAGAGTGATATCGAGAAAGGTTAAGCATCATTTTTAGTAATTTGTTTTGAGATATGTACTTGTAATTTATTAATATGGCAGTTTGCACATTTTCCCCATTCCTGGCATCCATACAACAATATTGCTTGGGAGATAACTTTGTGAATGATTATTTAATAATCGGCGCTAAGAGATGATTTTCTGTTTGTAAATGGTTACAAAATATTAAGAGCTATACTAGAACTTTCCTTAGAGTTCTAGTAACATGCATCTTTGAAGGTTAGCTTTTGAACTAAATATACACCTCGATATTTCACAAATGATTCCCATTTGATATTTACCCCATTTAAATTAAGCTGATTGGTAGGAAGAAAATAACGTTTTCTTTTTCTACTGAAAAAGATAGCTTGTAACTTATCAGCATTAAGCTTAATTTTCCATTCATCTTAATACTGAGTCATTAGATCAATAGCATTAAGTAAATTGGTCTCTATGTTGAGACTAAATTCATGCGATCAGTATATGCCAGTATCATCAGCAAATATAGCTATCTGACATTCAGGTAGCCTAAGGATATAAGATGTGTAAGTATTATACAAAAAGGGACCCAGTACTGATCCCTGTTTAACACCACTGAGAACTTGATGAATAACAGACGCACTGCCATTCACAAAAACACTGAAACATCGATTGCACAAAAGCTTTGAATAATTTTAACGAGATAAGTGGGAAAGCCAAAACACACCATTTTGTGTACAACTACAACCCCATCATGCCACACTGTATCGAATGCCTTTTTAATATCGAGTAGGATAAGACCAGTCGATTTACCAAGAGAACGATTCTTTTTAACATGATCACAAACTCTAACCACTTGATGGGGAGTACTGTGAAACATACAGAATCCAAACTGTTCGTTTGAAAGAATATTAAGCTCCTCAACAATGTTTAATACTTTATATTTTAGTACCTTTTCCAATAGCTTACTAAGGCAACTAAGCAAACTGATAGGCTTATAGCTGGATGGAACTTTAGCTGGTTTTCCTGGTTTCGGAATAGGTATTACTTTGGCATGTTTCCAAGTTATTGGGAAATATTGAGTTTTTAAACATGCATTGATCAAAAAAACAACAAATTCAAACCCTTCCTTAGGTAGGTTTTTGATATTGTAATGTGCACCCAACATTTCATGCTAATTTCCTAATTGAAAACGTTAAACCGAAACACAAGTGCTGGCAACGCTATAATGGAGTGCTATATTGGAAGACGTTGTTTGTGAGTGAGTGTGTGTGTGTGCAGAAAAATACCGGGAGGGGAACTTGTCTAGACATCATGGTTCATAGAAAAACTACCAGAAATCTCTCGATGTTTCACACTGCTATATAAAGAGGCCGCTGACGCAACCAGAGTCAGTTTTATTTAGAAAGTGATAGTGTGAATATTAAATAAACGAGTTGAGTTCGAATAAAGTGTATATCGAAAGTAGATACTGAATAAAAGTGGTAGAATTAAATTGAAAGGTACAGTTTTTTTTTGCGAACTAAGCGCACGTTATATTGGTGTCAGAAGTGTAAATAAAACTTATTTGAAAAAAAGAACAAATTTGACTAGTGCAGTGTAAAAAAAAAAAAAAAGTTAAATACAGTGAAAATGGGTAAGTTATGGGAAGAGCTCAACTGCACTGAGCTTAAAAGTGAGTTAGGTAAGCGAAATCTTTCTAGAGCAGGATCGAAAAATGAGCTCGTCCTGCGCTTACGCAACTATTTAGAACAGCAAGGGGAAGACGTAAATACTTTTGTTTTTGAAACAGAAGTGGAAAAAGAAGAAGTAAGTGAAAGTGTAGATTTTTCTAGTATGATGAAACTTTTGTTAGAACAGCGAAACGAGCAAAAGAAGGAACAGCAGAATGTTCTCGAACGACTCGAAGTACAACAAAAGAAGCTGGAAGAGCAACGAAATGAGCAAAAGAAGGAACAGCAGAATGTTCTGGAACAACTTGAAGAACAACGAAACGAGCAAAAGAAGGAACAGCAGAATGTTCTCGAAAGACTCGAAGTACAACAAAAGAATCTGGAAGAGCAACGAAACGAGCAAAAGAAGGAACAACAAAATATTCTCGAAAGACTTGAGGCGCAACAGAATGTTTTGGAAGGTCAGAAAAACATTCTAGAAGGCAGATCGGGCAACATTGAAAAAAATGTGTTTGCCCTTGACGAACGCGTTGAAGGTATGGAAAAACAGCTTTCTGTTGAAGAGAATCGTTTTGAAATCGTAGAAAGCCGATGTGATAAACAGTTCTCTGTTCTGACCAAGGAATTGGACCAGATCCGGAAAATCAAAGTTCGAGAATCTAATGGAGAGTCTGCAAAGAAAAAGTAGATGAAACCGCCAACATTTGATGGACAGTCTTCTTGGTCAGTCTACAAGAGACAATTTGAGGCAGCCGCGAAAACAAATGGCTGGGATGACGAAGACAAGTACATTGCACTGACTCTTGCTCTTAGAGGACCAGCAGCTGAATTACTTCAAACAGTTCCAGCTGGTAAGAGCGGTGATTTCAGTTCTCTCGTGGCAGCTATAGATAAACGCTTTGGAGATAGCCACTTGAAAGAAGTCTTCCGAGTCCAACTCAATAACAGAGTCCAGAAAATGGGTGAACGTCTACAGCAGCTCCAAACAGACGTCGAAAGACTGGTTTACCTGGCATACCCGGATGCTGGAGAAGAAATCATCAACCAGCTTGCTGTTGAGTCCTTCGTTCGTGCCATTTCCGATATACATCTTCAGAGGTCTGTGCGAACTGCTAGAACACGTACTCTTTCTGAAACCTTAGCATTCGCATTGACAATTGAAGCAGCAGAACAGGCTTCTCATGGAGTACATCGACTTAGAGAAGCCATAGTCGAAGAATGCTCGTGCCAAAGAGCTGAAATACAAAAGAACCAGCGGAGCGGACTAGCAAGATGTTGGAACTGCAACAAGACCGGGCACTTACAGCGTCAATGCCGACTACCACCAAATAAAGCAGGTTGTCAACATTGTGGAAGCAAGAGATCCAACCCCGAGCAAGGTAACAACAACACCAGCGTTGCCTATCAGCCCGTTTCCCATCAGGGAAACGAGTAAGAACCAACTTCGAGGGGCAGAGGCTGATTTTTTGTATCGATGGCCCCAGAACCACCATCCAGGTCTCTCAGACCAAACGAGACAACAAAAGTCTGACTGTGGAGACTACTATTAATGGGAACAAACATGTGGCTACCATCGACACTGGTGCCACAGCCTCCATAGTACGTCGAGACATGGTAAGGACGACGTGGCTTCATAACACCAATAGCTACCGTCTAAGAACCGCAACGGGAGAAGCAGCAAGAGTATATGGAGAAGTGTGTCTTAAGATCCGACTGGCCGATCTAGTGTTTACTCATCAATTCCTGGTGGCAGATATAAGTGACGAGTGCATCATTGGAATCGACTTTATGAAACAGCACGGAGTTATTTTGGACATCGGTAATCAGGTTTTGAAGTTCCAAAATAAGGAACTTCCAATGACCTATTCGAACGAAAGTACGTCGACACTGAGAACTGTCATCAGGGAAGATCTGATTCTGCCTCCTTCTTCTGAAGTGTTCGTTTGGACAAAACTGGAGGGTGAGTTTGGAAGCCTTCGATACCTCATGGTGGAACCAGACCCAGAGTGTTCCTCCCAAAGCGTCATCATTGGGAAAACACTGGTAGCACCGAAAAACAAAATGGTCCCCGTACGATTACTAAACACCAGACCGTACGATGTAAGGTTGAAGAAAGGAGAAGTCGTTGGACGTTGCGAATGGGTTGCAGCAATTACGAAGATCACAGACGAGGCCCCGAGAAAAACTATAACTCCGGTGGAGCTCAAAACCATCAGAGCTAAAATACTGAATTCATCCAACCTTGATCACCAACAAACAAGGATGGCTGAAAATCTCCTACAAGAGTACACTGACATCTTTGCATCGCAAAAGGGACAGTATGGTAGGACACAGTTGGTGCAGCATCGCATCAACACAGGAGATGCAAGACCGATTCGTCAACCCACAAGACGCCTTCCACTGGCCAAACAAGGTGAGGTTGAAGAAATGATAACAGCAATGAAAAAGGACGGTCTTATCGAAAATTCCAAAAGTCCTTGGGCTTCACCAGTGGTGCTAGTGAAAAAGAAAGACGGAAGCACTCGTTTTTGTGTGGACTACCGAAGGCTGAACGATGTGACTAAGAAGGACAGCTATCCCCTGCCGAAGATCAGTGATACCCTGGATGCCATGGAGGGAGCCCAGTGGTTTACGACGCTGGACTTGAAGAGTGGATATTGGCAAGTTGATATCCACCCTGATGATCGGGAAAAGACGGCGTTTTCTACAGGTAATGGGCTCTGGCAGTTCAAAGTTATGCCGTTTGGGCTATGCTACGCTCCGGCAACATTCGAGCGTTTGATGGAGTGCGTTCTTCAAGGACTGACGTGGAAAGCTTGCCTAGTCTACTTGGACGATGTGATTGTTTACGGGAAGACATTTGACCAACATTGCAAGAACCTAAAAGCCGTGTTTTAGAGACTTCGAGAGGCTAACCTTAAACAGAATCCGGAAAAATGTGCACTTTTCAAAACCGAAGTTAAGTATTTGGGACACATAATCTCTTCCCAAGGAGTGAAGACTGATCCTGAAAAAGTTGACTCCGTCAAAAATTGGCCAACACCACAGGACAAACATCAACTCCGAAGCTTTCTTGGTCTTGCCACATATTACCGACGTTTTGTTAAGAACTTTGCTGGAGTTGCAAAGAATTTACATCAGCTCACCGAAAAAGGGAAGCAGTTTAAATGGTCAGGTGAGTGCGAGAAATCTTTTCAGGAACTCAAATACCGCCTCTGTAACGCTCCAGTGCTGGCACATCCAACACCTGGCAAAACGTTCATCATCGACGCTGATGCAAGCAACGTTGGAATCGGGGCGGTACTATCCCAAGTGCATGATGGCGAAGAGAAAGTGGTGGCATATTACAGCAAGGTCCTCTCGAAGCCCGAAAGAAATTGCTGCGTGACCAGAAGGGAACTGCTAGCTCATATCTTGGCAACAAAGCACTTCCATAAGTACATCTATGGACAGAAATTCCTTCTGCAGACAGACCATGGTGCTCTGAACTGGCTGTTGAACTTCAAAAATCCAGAAGGTCAAGTCGCAAGGTGGATAGAAAGACTGCAGACTTATGATTACCAGATTCAACACCGCAGAGGGAAGCTGCACTCAAACGCCGACGCATTATCCCGAAGACCTTGCAAAGTGGATTGCAAGCATTGTAGGCGGCAAGAAGACAAAGAAAATATTACCACTCAGCGACTAAGAGCTGACCCAATATGCGGATGGAGCAATGAGGAAGTGAGGACTGCTCAACAAGAGGATCCAGATATCGAACCCATTCTCGCATGGAAAGAAAATGAAGAGAAACCTGAATGGGGAGACATTTCTGACAGGAGTCCAGATCTCAAAGCCTATTGGGCACAGTGGGATTCACTATATGTGCAAGAAGGTGTCCTCAGGCGAAGATGGGAATCCGCTGACGGTAAGTCATATGTGATGCAGCTGATCTTTCCGCAATCGAAAATCAGTGAAGTTCTTTGGGAGATGCACGACGGACCTTCTGGAGGCCACCTGGGAGTAAACAAAACACTGGAGAAGGTGCGACATCGGTTCTACTGGTTACATGCTAGAGATGACGTGGAGAAATGGTGCCGTCAATGTGACAAGTGTGCTGCAACCAAAGGACCTGGTAGGAAGATTCAAGGTAAGATGCATCAGTACAACGTTGGATCGCCTTTTGAGAGGATTGCAGTAGATGTGGCTGGGCATTTTCCAGAGACCAACGCTGGAAACAAGTACATTCTGGTTGTAATAGACTATTTTAGTAAGTGGCCTGAAGCGTATGCCATCCCAAATCAAGAGGCCGAAACGGTGGTCGACCAGATTGTGTTTAACTGGGTGAGTAGGTTTGGCGTGCCTATGGAACTCCATTCCGACCAAGGGAGGAACTTTGAGTCAAACATCTTCCAAGGAGTGTGCGGACTACTTGGCATTAAGAAGACTAGAACCACACCGCTTCACCCACAGTCTGATGGGATGGTTGAAAGATTCAACCGGACCTTGAAAGAACACCTCACCAAGGTCGTAGGTGACTACCAAAGAGACTGGGATAGGCACGTACCGCTATCCCTGATGGCCTATAGAAGTGCAGTACATAGCTCGACAGGACAAACACCATCTGACATCCTGTTCGGGAAAACCATGCGGCTGCCCAGCGAACTTAAATTTGGATGCCCCACAGAGGAGCCACAGGACACGAACGAGTATGTGGACGACCTCAAGGAGAGACTCGCTGACATCCATAAAAGAACAAGGGAACGGATGAAAACCTACAGCGACCGGATGAAGACACGGTACGACACAAAAGCGACAACGGCAGGATTCCAAGCAGGAGATCGTGTGTGGCTTTATAATCCACATCGTCAAAAGGGATTGTCACCGAAACTTCAGCAGAACTGGGAAGGTCCTTATACTGTTGTCACGAGGAAAAACGGTGGTTTACCGCATCCAAAGAGGGCTAAGAGGCAAGTTAAAAGTAGTTCATTGTGACCGGCTGCATCGATATAGTGGCGAGGCTTCAGATGGAATTATTCGGGACGATCTTAAGGAGGGGGCAGTGTAATGTGCACCCAACATTTCATGCTAATTTCCTAATTGAAAACGTTAAACCGAAACACAAGTGCTGGCAACGCTATAATGGAGTGCTATAATGGAAGACGTTGTTTGTGAGTGAGTGTGTGTGTGTGCAGAAAAATACCGGGAGGGGAACTTGTCTAGACATCATGGTTCATAGAAAAACTACTAGAAATCTCTCGATGTTTCACACTGCTATATAAAGAGGACGCTGACGCAACCAGAGTCAGTTTTATTTAGAAAGTGATAGTGTGAATATTGAATAAACGAGTTGAGTTCGAATAAAGTGTATATCGAAAGTAGATACTGAATAAAAGTGGTAGAATTAAATTGAAAGGTAATGTTTTATTTATGCGAACTAAGCGAACGTTACAATATAAATATTTTTTATATTATCTAGACCATCAGACTTTGTTGAGTTGCACTATTTTACCTTTGCGTATCTGCCAATACCTTATGTATGTGTGTGGTTTTTTCTCCCTTTGATTTTTCCTTCCTTTTGTTTTCTTTAATAGTAAAACAATCTTCATTTATTTATTATGAAATCCTTTTAGTTTTCTTTATTTTAGGATGTCGTTAAAATATCTCTACTTAATTTTATTTTATAAGTTCCTTTTCTTATTCGTTTTACTTTTTGTTCAAGATGGAGGTTTTTGCAAGGTGGCTGCTGGTAATCGAATGAATTTTTTTTCTATTTCATTTAGCCGGCGGAGAAGCCGCCGCAAGTATATTAGCCGCGAGCCGATTAATACTCAAGTAAATCTCTAACTCTCCACTTTGAGGGCGACAACCTACTAGGTCGTATTTTTGTTGGAGATTCACTTGAACATTACCGGCCACCTTGCAATATTTATTGCGAAATTTATGATTGTAAAAGAGCACTATACCACCATACCACCTAACATCAAATTCAAGTTAATTGACTTTTAATCTTCATAGTAAAGTTTTAATTGCAAAGTAAAGTTTTAATTGCAAAATACTATTCAATAAAGAGTTTACGTTAGTCCTTTTGAAAACTTTACAATGTCTATATTGTTATACATATTTAATAATATTTTTTTTTTTTTTTTCAAATCTTAAAGATATCATACAATGTTTTTCCAATTTGCTTTACTGTTTATACTTGTATTACGTAAATTTGTTTTGTTTTTTTTTTTTCTGAATATCACAATGGAGAGCAGCCTTAATTTTTGATTTGAATAAATGTATTCCATTCTGAATACGTTGTAAATTAAGATTTTTAATCGATTTCATTCTGCTACTGAGGTAGGAGGACACAAAGTTTGGCAATCGAACGCGTGACGATTCCATTCGCAGTTTTTACTTCTGCTACCCGAATTTTATTATCTTGTCCGGCATACACTTTGATAACTCGACCAAGGCGCCACTCGTTGGGTGGCAAATTTTCGTGTCGAATAATAACTAAATGATTTATTTCGATATTTCTTTGTGGATGTTTCCATTTGTACCTCTTATGGAGCTCTTTTAAATATTCTTCTTTCCACCTAGCACAAAGTTGATGATGGAGAATTTTCAACTTTTTCCACCGGTTCATTACACTAAGGGATTCTTCTTGGAAAGATGGTTCATGCAGACCTGTCATTAAGTCGCCTGTGAGAAAATGACCAGGGTCAATGGAACAATGTCAGTCAAACCTTCAGACATGGGTGAGATGGGGCGAGAGTTCAGACTACACTCTATTCGAGTAAGTAGAGTTACAAATTCTTCGAATGTGAATTTTTCGTTGCCTGCCACTTTTCGAAAATGCATTTTGAAGCTTTTTACGCCCGCTTCCCATAACCCACCCATATGAGGTGATCCGGGAGGAATAAAGTTCCACTTTATTTGTGAGAATTGATGAGCGAAGGCGGTAGGACATTGCATAAGTGACTTATGAAAGTCAGATAAAAGAACTTTAGAGGCTCCCACGAAATTAGTTCCGTGATCGCAAAACACTTTATCAGGCGTTCCTCTTCGAGACACGAAGCGTGTGAATGCAGCTAGGAAGGCTTGTGTTGTGAGATCGCTCACCAGTTCCAGATGTATGGCCCGTGTCGCAAAACAAACGAAAATACATACATATCCTTTGTCCAACCGACATTTTCGACCATAATACGTTTTAATTAAAAACGGTCCTGCAAAGTCTACCCCTACATTCGTAAATGCCCGAGTCAAAACAGTTCTTTCTTTGGGTAATGCACCCAATAATTGCGTTTGCACATGTTTTTTGTACCGAGTACAAGTTGTACAGTTAATTATACATTTTTTTATAAGGTTTTTAATGCGTGGTGTCCAATATTCTGATCGAATCATCCGCAACATGAGTTGAATTTCGCCGTGAAGAGACAACTCGTGAACATATTCAACGTACCGTTGAATGAAGAGACAATTGACAGGGAGTAAAATCGGAAATTTTTCACTGTAGGACAAAGTCGATTGCACCAATCTTCCATTGGAGCGCAAAATACCGTCTTCGTCGATTAGGGGATTGAATTTATCCAACCAAGTCTTGGAAGGCAACTGTTTTTTCTGTAGCAAATCAGAATATTCTTTTTGAAAGTATTTTTTTTGAGTAAGAACGACAAGTTTTCGTTTTGCTAATACAATTTCTTCGTGTGAGAGTTCTGAACGCTAGTGTTTCAAGTTTCCACGTTTTTTGAAAGAGTGACAAAATCGCAAGATGTAAGCGAATACACAAACCATCTTATGCCAGTTTGAATACTTACAAAGATCTTCTTCAAAATCTTGAACGACTTGAACTGTGAGTGTTTTAATACTTTTCATCTCTAAAACTGACTCATCGACTGGTTTATGCTTCAATTTTGGCCACTCTGACTCTGGTTGCACCAACCATTCAGGACCATTCCACCACAATGAATTGAGTTTTAACTCGGCCGGAGAAACCCCCCTTGTAGCCAAATCAGCTGGATTTTCAGATGAAACAACGTGCGACCAATTTGTCACTGAAGAATTTTTCAAAATTTCCGCTGTTCGATTTGCGACAAAGGTTTTCCACGAACTTGGATGTTTCTGAAGCCAGGCCAAAACTATGGTAGAATCCGTCCACAAATGGACTGACGAAAGGTTTTGTATCTGAAGTGAGGCTGACGCTAAATGGAGCATCCTTGACAAAAGAACAGCACCTTGTAACTCCAATCTGGGCAACGAAATTGTACTCACTGGGGCTACTTTCGGTTTGGCCCACAAAAGATGTGATGTAATTTTATCAGAGTGTTGCACCCGTAAATAAATGCATGCTGCATAGGCCTTCTCCGACGAATCGCAGAACCCATGTATTTGTGATACACCATGCGGACGATATTCTACCCACCGAGGAATACGCACTGTTGCAACTTCATGCAAACTGGATACAAATGTTCTCCACCTTTGTTCTGTACTGGGAAGAAGATTGCTGTCCCAACCAGTGTTGTCCTTCCATATTTGTTGCATCAGTATTTTAGCGACAATCACGACAGGGGCCAACCACCCCCGGATCATAGAGTTTCGCTATCACTGATAAAACTGAACGCTTAGTGAAAGAACTAGCTTGGGGAATTGACTGAACCGAAAAGGAAAATGTATCCACTGTTGCCTTCCACTGTATACCGAGAGTTTTAACTGAACTTTTATCATCAAATTTCAAGAAGTCTTCGTTAAGAAGTGAACCTTTTGGAATAGATTCCAACAATTCCTTTGAGTTCGACGTCCATTTCCTCAAGTTCAAACCAGCCGATTGCAAAGCAAGAATTAATTCGGATTGCGCTTTTAACGCTGTGGAGATATCATGTGCACCTGATAACACGTCATCTACAAACAATTCTCTTTGAAGTATAGTGGAAGCTAGAGGATGAGAGATTTTTACTGTTTTAGCTAAGTGGTGCAATGTACGAATGGCCAAGTATGGAGAGCAGGACACACCAAATGTTAATGTCGTCATTTCAAAAACACTGAGAAGATCTTTTGGGTTTTCGCGAAATAAAATTTTTTGAAAGGGGGTTTGATCGGAATGTATTTTAATTTGTCGATACATTTTTTCTATATCGCTATTGAAAACGTATTTGTAAAGCCGCCAATTCAACATTAAAAGCGTTATGTCCGTTTGCAGCGCTGGGCCCGGATACAATACGTCATTTAAGCTCTTCCCGTTTGAAGAAGCGAATGACGCATTGAAGACAACACGAACTTTTGTCGTTAAACTCTCGGGCTTTATGACTGCGTGATGCGGCATAAAAAACGCTTTTTGTTCGCTTAAACCAGTCTCACTTGAATCACTTGGCTTCATGTGACCCAGGTCAACGTACTCCGATAAAACCGAATCATACTCATGTTTAAAGCTAGGGTTGCTTAAAAGACGCTTCTCATTTTTGAGGAATTGCCGTTGTGCGTTTCCGTATGAAAATCCTAAACGAGGATCTTGTAAAAAATGTTCTTTGAACGGCAACCGCACTACATAACGACCGGTTTCATCACGATACGTGGTATTTTCAAAAAAATCTTCACAAAATTGTTCCGCGGCCGTCCATACTTGAATTTGTGGGAGCTCTTCTATTATCCAAAACCT
Source organism: Melanostoma mellinum (assembly GCA_914767635.1). Lineage (NCBI taxonomy): Eukaryota > Metazoa > Arthropoda > Insecta > Diptera > Syrphidae > Melanostoma > Melanostoma mellinum. The sequence continues at coordinate 85,001,497 of OU612058.1, forward strand.
TTGAATTTCTTCTACAACAGAAACTTCGTTAAAAAACGATAGCGATTTGGAAGGCTGCATATTATTTGCCGAATTGGGGTTTTGCAGAGGGCCCAGTAAAACCCATCCGAAAACTGTGTTTTGAGCCATTAGTTGCTGAAACACCTTATGTTTCAAACCTTCACGGATAATAGACGGGTATAAGTCCGCGCCAATCAATAGATCAATCTTGGAACTTTGATTAAAATAGGGATCTGCGAGTTGAAAATCGAAAGGTTTTTGAGATTCTCTTAATTCCATTGAAACCGAAGGTAAATTCTCTGTAACTGTTTTGAGAACAAGAGCTTGGGCAAAAAGATTAAAACTTTCATCAACCCGAGACTTAAGTATAAACGAACACATCTTTGAAGAAGTTGCTGTCACTGTTGAATTAATGCCTGCCACCGTGGCTCTAACTGATCTTACGGGAAGTTGAAGTTTCCTTTGAACCTCTTCAGAAATAAAAGAAATTTCCGAACCCGAATCGATGAGCGCTCGCCACTCAAAATCAGTTTGATTTTGTTGAATACTTACTATCGCCGTAGCCAACAAAGTTGTTCGCTGTGACTTGGCAAAGAAAGCTTGGGCATTTACATTCGGGGCTTCAGTAGGATTTGAAGATTTCGAACTGTTATTTGGAACAGTGTTGGGTGTACTTGAGTTTGGAGCGTGAGTGGACTGTTAATTTGTATTTGCATTCCCCGGCGGAGTGCTATCAAAGTGTAAAAGTGAATGATGCTTTCCCTTACAATGAAAGCATGTGTTTTCACTTTTGCACGTGGGTACCATATGGGTATTGGCTAAGCAATTGAAACAATATTTTAATTTTCTAACCGCATTTCTTCTTTTGGACACGTTCATTTTTAAAAACTCTGGGCATAAACGTAATGAGTGTCCTCCTTGACAAATTTTGCATTGGGAACCTACTTGGGCATGATGTGCACGAACACGAGGCGTATTGCTTGAAGACTGTTGCTTAGGTACTGTAACTCGCGAAACTTTATTAACCTTTTGCATATCCGCGACATTTTCCAAAACCCGATACCTATTTGAGATGAAAATATTCATGCTCTCCCACGTTTGAATTTCAGTGGGCTTATCGAGGGATTCTTCCCATAGTGAAAGTGTTTGAGATGGAAGACGAGTTGCACAAAAATAGGTTATAAACGCGTCCCATGTTTTTGTTTCGATACTATGTGACTTTAAAGCAATAAGAACATCATTGATGTTGCTTTGCAGTTCCTTCAATGCCGCGGCCGATTCTACCTGAATGCACGGTTGACCGAGTAAAACACTAAGATGGCTGTTAACAAGTACTCTTTTATTTTCGTAGTGCTCTTTAAGAGCCGACCACGCATGGTCAAAATTATCGTTCGTAATTTCAAATTTGGAAACAATGTTCAAAGCATGATCTTTAGTCCGGGCACGCAAATGAAAAAGTTTTTGAACGGGACTTAGTTTTGCGTGCCGGACATAAAGTGCAGTGAACATGTCTCTGAACGCTGGCCATTTTAAAAAATCTCCACTAAAAACTTCCGCTTCGCATGGTGGAACACTCATACTATGCATTAAAACCTCCTCATTATCATCTTTACTATCGCCATCCTTTTTTGATTTACTTTCGATTGGCCGAGTGGCCTCCAGAATTTCACTAAGAAATTCGATATATGTGTTCGAAGAACTTTTATATTCTGCCCTAACCTCAACGAATGACGCCTTGAGGTCGTCATCCTCCGTAGCCGCCCGCGCATACTGAGCATAATTTTTTTTAACTTCAAGCCATAATTCTTGAAGCTCAACCCGAAATGCTTCGATCACCGATTGTGAAAGCTTATTACGTGGTTTTTCTTTAAATGCCGCATGAAAATCGACCAATGTGTCGCAAGCCAAAATTAAATCGTCCAAGCTCATGGCAAAAAATGAGATACAAATCGCGTTTTAATTAAAAATAAAGTTGCTCACCACCGTTACGAACTGTATTAATGTAACGCACTTATATTTCACAATTTTACCGCTTTATAACGCGTATTATAACGTGCCAATATATATATATGTATGAATATAAAATACAAAATTTCAAATTGGAAAAAACTGTATACCTGTACAATACAAAATTTATGTTGGCTGCGATGACGATGCTGGAACTGACGATGCTGGAACTGACGATGCTGGAACTGACGATGCTGGAACTTGTTGTGCTGGAACTGACGATGCTGGATGATTTCGTTTCCTCTTTTTTATTGCTGAATTGCAGGGATGCAGTCGTGCCGTTATTATGGGATGGTGCCAATGGTTGCAGTATCCGAAAATGGTCGGATCTGTGCTGATTTGCAGGGATGCAGTCGTGCCGTTATTGTGGGACGGTGCCAATGGTTGCAGTTGCAGATTTCCGAAAATGGTCGGATTTGTTAATTTGCAAGGGTGCAGTCGTGCCGGCGGAGAAGCCGCCGCAAGTAAATTAGCCGCGAGCCGATTAATACTCAAGTAAATCTCTAACTCTCCACTTTGAGGGCGACAACCTACTAGGTCGTATTTTTGTTGGAGATTCACTTGAACAGACTTTCTTGATTTGAATTTGTCTAACCTCCTGCATAGAGACAAACTGGTTCGTGGGAGTATCAATGTTTTGTAGGTTAATCGCATTCACCGTTTGCCTAACTTGTTGCTTATTTGCGTGGTCACTAAGGTACTGCGAAACAGAATGGTTCTTTAAAAACGTTAATGCAAAAACATCAGCTTTTCTTGAGTTTTGGTATACGATTTCATTGTCATTTTCAAGATTAGGTATTTGCTTGTTCCTATTTTTGATTACTTTTGCAATATTCCAGAAAGGTTTTGCATTTTTTCCAATTGTCTTAGCTTTTCGTTCCAGTTTCTATTTCTGAACTTATTTATTTCTCCTGTAATTTTTTTGTTATAAACTTGGAATTGAATACGATATTCTGACTGTCGGTAACGTTGCCATAGCCTTTTAAACGAATTCCTTACACGTACCAGTTCTAGTATGTGTTCCGGCATTTTGACGACAAACGGCTTTCTTAATTTTTTCGGAATGCATGACTGCGCTGAGTCAAGAATTTGATGAGAAAACAATTCAACATTCATTTCAACATCATTTCTAGAACATACTCTGCTCAGATCAGTAGAAACTGTTCTGAGTTTAAAATTTATTTCTGATCTAAAGCGACTCCAATTTGCATTTTTTGTGTCCAAATAGTAACACTCTTTATTCTGGACCGATCCATGCATTTTACAATATATTGGAATATGATCAGAATTGAGCTCATTAATAGTGATAGGTTGAATAAACTTCGAAGGCATATTCGTAATGAAAAAATCTAGAACGGAAGGACTACCTCTCGAACCAGACGGAAAATAAGTTGGACTAAACGGAAACAACATGGAATACGGAAACGAGGTAGACATACTACTAAGAACATTGCCCCAAGAATTGGCACGGATACAACCCCAATCTTTATGTCAACAATTTAGGTCACCATCACCATCACCGAGTATACAATTTTCATTTCTTATTATTAATTTTCGAAGATCTCTTTTAAGGTGCATTCTTTTTTCTATGGAAGAATTTTTCCCTGGAAATTACACACAAGACATTTTTACTGCTGTTCGATTGCTTAACATTATCTCTACACCAACATTCTCTACATAACGAGTCCTAACAACGGGCAGGAGAGTGTGTTGAATAGATCTTTTTATCAAAATTGCATCTCCTCCGACTCTTTGATCTATTCGATCTACCCAATGACATTTTTAACTTTGACTAGAAATAGTTATATCTGAATTCAACCATGTTTCTGTTACAAAATGATACATCAATTTTGTTTTAATTAAGAAAATTTAAGAATTCAACAGTTTTATTGCGAATGCCCTTGGCATTCCATGTTATAACATTCAAATTATAATCTAGCATTATATTAGGCGTAGTTATGTTATTTGCCATTAGAATATAAAAACTTACAGCCGTATTTATAATCGCATAATAAACTCCGAACAACTTTATAACACGCCTATTCATTGAATAAATCAGAAATCGTATTTATAATCATTTTTCGTCAGTGAATAGGGGCTGAATAGCTTAAACGCAGAAATGTGTGTTTTAAGCGTGTTTTAAGCGTATTTTAGCGTATAAATGTCATTTGATTTTGAGTATTGAGTTGTCATTCAGTGGTTTATTTACAATTTTGAGAGTTTTAAAAGCAACTAAAATGGAAATGTACTCAAATTACATTAACTTTATGCATAATTTGGATGGTGTAAATGTGTTATCCACTGAAAGAAGTATAGCGCAGAAGGTGTACAAAAAAGATTTGATCCAATGAAGGAGTCATTATTTAGGCAGAAATATAAGAATGTTTCCTTTTTTCAGAGCCCGTTTCACACGCGTCGTGGCTGAGTTACAATTTCTCGGATGCATAAGAACCTCCAAAAGGAAGACCGACCATGTACCATGTTACACGTTTAACATGGGAAGTTAAACCATTAAAAGGTGTTTTTTATGTCATTTGTTCTATGTATTTATTCAAATAAAAATAAAATTTTCCATTTCATTTTTATATCAGAGCAAATTTAGTAGCATTCCAAAATTTGAAAAAAATCGATAGCCTTGAACACGATTGATTTCCAAGTTGTTGTCGCGTGCCTGCGTTATGTATGCACAAAGGGCAATTGTCAGAGCATCAGTTCCACATTCTAGAATGTCATTAGGGAAGTCTTGCTTTTGGCCGTTCTTTGCTGGGATGCATAGCAACAACTTCTTTAAGTGCTTCCTTCTTCATAAAACCGCACAAATGCTTCAGTCACTGCACGACACAACTTCGGATCCATAATAAATGCAACGCGACTTCAGTCATAGAGAGATCCCAAACACTTGAGTTCATGTCGACTAAGGTTTTCTTCCCGGCAGAGCTTCTTCCCCATCACAACCTGGGTTGCTATACCAGCATGAACACAGCCTGATACCCACAGAGTCGTGTAACATTTCATTCGATGATATCGAGTAATAGCATATTCTATGGCATTAGTTAGAGGATGACCCAAGTGCAGAGACCTAGTGACATTGGATGGTGGAATAACCATGACAAATTTAAGTTAGCTTTAGTTATTTTATTTGTACTTACAGTTTTATACTTAGACCGAACACCGAACGAAAATAAAAACAAAACAAAATTCTGTTGTCAGTTCAACCATTGAGAAACAAAAATAGAGAGTTTCTTTATGATTTTGACATAAGGGATGAATAACTATAATGGGTGATGAAAAAGATTATAAATAAGGATTTTTTATTCACTGAATAAAGTCTTAATAGGTTCTTATTCCCTGAATAACTATTATGCGTTTTAAGCGTGTAATAGCAAAATCTAATAAATACGGCTGTTAGTTGCTAACTGTGTGATAGCTTGAAATTGTTCTGCTTTAGTTTTACATACACCTAATTTGGTAATCATTTTCATTACGAGAATGTTAAGTTCATCCATAGAGAACAACTCACTATGCGTGGCTAACGCTGCAGTCGTCGACGTCGGTGTCGTGGGAGTATTTACATGAGTTGCGGTGGGGTGAATATCCACAAAATGTGTTGTTCTTTGCCACGTTTGTGTATTGGTGACATTGCAGCTATCTATTCCTCTAACATTCGCCCGTTGAGGTAAGGTTGGGTAATTGCTCATTGACAGATAAGATGGGCTGCGGGCTGGGTCTCTGCATGTTGATGTTATTGTTAGTAATAGTAATGGGCTGAGAACTGAGATTGACTTCAAATTCGATGATTAGCTTTATTTGAAAGCTTCTCTCTCATTTCCAAAAACCTTTGTCAGATTGCGCATGCGTCATCGGTTGACTTATGTTTTTCTTTGCAATTTGCAAATTTCTGAATTTCAGGATTATTGCAATCTTCGGTTTTATGAGAACCTGCGCAAATGGAGCAGTAACTTTTGACATGACAATTGCTCTCTCCATGACCAAACATTTGGCAGTTTCTGCAATGAGTTAATTTGTTCTTTTGTTTACGTTGATAAGACCAATTAACTTATGTATGGAATATCAAACGAATGCTTTTTTTTAATTTAAATAATTTAATTGAGCAATTTTCTAACGGAACTATGTAGAAGGTATCTGTATATTGTTCATACTTTTTGGTGATCATTTTAACTTGTTTGCACTTAAGTCCAAGATTATTTAATTCATTTTCTGTAGTTCTGTAGTATTTATCTCGTTTAAGCCGTATAAGATCACTTTGAAAGCTTTTTCACTTTTGCAGGCATGGAGGAAGTATTGACAATTTTCTGAATTTAACTTTTCAAGTAAGAAATTGAATGGATATATTGACTCACACTGGATTTTTATGCCAATTGACATTTTTTTAATTGAATAATCAGAAATCTTTAGTGATTTTATCAATGAATGTACAAATTCACAAGGTTTTTGTAAAACTTTGATGGGAGGAACCTGCACTATGGATGTTCCCACCCTCAAGAAACTGTACATCAAATACCATGAGTTTTTTAATCTGTCCCCTGAAAAGGTCGCTAATGATCTTGAAGCTTTTGGTCAATATGTTTTCTCAAAGCAAATATCCCACCTTCAACGTAGTAGAGCTGACCATGATAAGTTTTTTCGTTAGTAATCTACCTCTTACCTTTTACTATCAAAACGTAAGAGGTCTTCGCTCAAAAACAGTCCTTCAACAATCCCACGCTTTGCCTTTTGAAGTCTATGCTCTGACTGAAACTAATCTTATCCCTAGCATTAACAACCAGGAACTGTTCCCTTCTACTCTCAATGTTTATCGAGATGACGATCAAGACCGCGACATTGATGACTCTCCTTGTCGTGGTGTCCTCATAGCTGTCACCAATACAATTGACTCATCTCTTCTCTCAACATCCACCTCCCCATGCCTTGACTTTGTCTCAATTAAAATTACACTACCCCATAAATCGCTATACATTATCTGCTTTTACATTTTACCATCCCAACCCCTCGAATCTTATGATTTTGCAATCGAAACGATTGATGACATTTCAGATTTATGTGAACCCCATGAAGAGATCCTTATTTTCGGTGACTTCAACCTGCCGTATCTAAACTGGACTTTGTCAGACGACCAATCGTTTTATATTGCTCCAAGCCCCCTCTCTGCCAAAGAATGTCTGTTCGTTGATCGCCTTGCAGACTATGCCTGTGCCAAGTAAGTGGAATTTCAAACTAACGGGTGATTTTTTAAGAGGTTTAGAACTTTTTTTTTTAAAAAAACACAAAAAAATCGAAAAAATGAATGAAATATTTATTTGAATCGATAGTTTGAACCTTGCAATTTAATGTTTAAAGATAGTTTTATGCAAATGTTGACCGCGTCTGCGTCTCAGGTAGCCCATCCGCTGAGTCCAATTTTGGCATACTCTTTCACACATATCGGCCGGTATCTCACGAATGAATGCATGGATGTTGACTTCCAGTGCGTCAATCGAAGCGGGCTTGTCCCTATAGACATTAGCCTTGACATACCCCCACAAAAAATAGTCTAATGGTGTCAAATCGCATGATCTAGGCGGCCAATTGACCGGCCCGAAACGTGAAATTAACTGTTCACCAAACTCGCCTCGCAATTGCACCATTGTTTCGCGTGCTGTGTGGCATGTGGCACCGTCTTGTTGAAACCACATATCATGCAAGTTTCGGGCAAAAAAAGTTTGTTATCATCGCTCGGTAGCGTTCACCATTGACAGTAACGCTGCGATTCGCACCATCTTTGAAGAAATATGGCCCAATAATGCCGCCGGCCCATAAACCGCACCAAACAGTGACTTTTTCGGGATGCATTGGTAGCTGTTGCAATGCTTCTGGCTGATCTTCTTCAAAAATGAGCCGACCATAAAATGGAAGCAGCGCGCGATGAACATTTCGAACCGAGCACGAGTTTTGATAGTAAAATTCAATAATTTGCAAGCGTTGTTCATTTGTAAGACGATAAATGGTTAAATTGCAAACCAAACTGAAGCTGTTTGACAGTGACACAAGGTACTAAACACACGTCAGCTGTCAAAACCAGTGTTGCCAAAACCAAACCAGCTAAAAAATCACCCGTTACATGGGTAGACAACTTGACCTTGTATTTACAACAGACCCCATTAATTCTTCAATCTCACTTTCACCCCTGCTCCTTTCAACCATAGATAACCTACACCCTCCTCTCCTCTCTCATTTTTTCTCCAGTCTTCACAACCATCTAACCCGCCTGAACCTCCAGCTTCATACGACTTCCACAAAGCAAACTTCCGCAAAATTAATGATCACCTCAATAGAACTCACTTTAATTTTGAAAATTTAACTGTAGAAGATGCCACATCCGCGTTCTACAGAGAAATACATAAAGCTATATCCCTCTTCGTTCCCCTTTCTAGACTTAAAACTTCTTCTACTTCCACTCCGTGGTATAACCATAGGCTCCGTACTCTAAGAAATAAAAGGAATAAATTGTGGACAATCTTCCTTCGTACTCGATCTCCTACTGACTATTCAGCTTACCTTGGCTCTTATCTACATTTCTGTGAGCTTTTCAACACCCTTTACCAACGCTATTTAATCGAAATGAAATCTAACATTATAAATGACCCTAAGTCTTTTTATAAATTTGTCAACCACAAAAGAAAATCTGACGAGTACCCTTCCTCCCTTTTCTTCAATAACGAAACCTCATCCGATGCACTCGCCGTAGCAAACTATTTCGCAAATTACTTCAAACAGTCTTTCACGAATGATTCATTTGTTCCTGATTCAGATTATTTCTCGTTTCTACCGAATTTTTCTTTTGATCCATTCCTTCCACGTTTCTTTGACTCCTATCTAATTGAAGAAAAGTTAAATCATCTAAATGATGAGTATGTTCCTGGCCCCGATGGTATACCTGCCATATTTCTTATGAAATGATCCTCCACTCTTTCCCTTCCCCTCTCAAAATTTTTAGCTTGTCCATATCCCTTGGAGTTTTCCCCCAAGCTTGGAAAACGGCATTTATAACCCCTATACACAAAAAAGGTCCTAAGTGCGACGTGAAAAATTATCGTCCCATCGCTAAACTATCGCATATACCCAAAATTTTTGAAAGCATATTGTATGAAAACTTAAGTTTTCGTTGCAAATCTCTCATTTCCCCTAGACAACACGGGTTCCTCAAAGGCAGGTCAACAACAACAAACCTCGTTGACTTTGTCTCATTTTCCCTCTCAGCCTTGGAGAATGGAAAGGAGGTCGATGTAATTTCAACTGACTTTAGTAAAGCTTTCGATAAAATCTCTCACAAACTTATTCTTTTTAAACTTTCTACCCTTGGCTTTGAACCCATTCTGTTGAGATGGATTTCTTTTTATTTAGAAAACCGTTTTTACAGCGTTCGGTCCAGATCCGCCTTATCCAGCCGCTTTCTAGCTACATCCGGTGTTCCCCAAGGCAGCCATTTAGGCTCTCTCCTATTCATTCTCAGTATTAACGACATTGAAATGATCATCAAACACTCCTCTATCTCTCTCTATGCGGACGATACTAAGTTTTACCGAGTCATTTCTTCTTCTGAAGACTCTTCCCACCTCCAACATGACTTCGACAATTTTTCAAAATGGTGCTCCAAAAACTGCCTGGAGCTAAATGTTTCCAAGTGCCAATCAATAACCTTCTCACGTAAACGCATCAAATCTCCTCCCCGTCTCTATCTTCTAGACGGTCAAATCATTTCCACCGTTGAGGTGATCCGGGACCTTGGGATTATTTGCGACCGTGAGCTGAATTTCCTCAAGCATATCGACGATATAATCCTTAAGGCTAATTCAGCACTTGGCTTCGTGAAACGATGGTCCAAAGAATTTGCTGACCCCTACGTAACCCGATCCCTTTACATTTCATTTGTCCGTCCGCTTCTTGAAGACGCTTGTCAAGTATGGTCGCCTTTCCAACAAGTGCACATTGCCAGAATTGAAGCATTCAACGCCGTTTCCTCCGATTTGCTCTTCGAGGTCTTAATTGGAGTAATCCTTTGATATTACCTCCTTATCAAGACCGAATCAAACTCCTCAACCTCAATACGCTGAAAGATCGAAGAGAAATATTTGACGTTCTCTTCATTTACCGAATCTTCACAGGAACCATTGACTGTCCAGCCCTTAACGAATCCATTTTACTAAATACTAACCCTCGTAACACCCGGAATCCCCGTCTCTTCTATCTTCCCACCCATCGAACCTCTTATGGCTCCAATGAACCCATCTCCCGAATGCTGAGGAATGTCAACTCCCACTCCTCTTGTTTTGACTTCAATATGAGTACTCCCTGCCTAAAACTTCGTCTCCTAAGCCGTCCAGCTAGTTAGTAAGTCTTAGCTATTAAGTTTCTTAGTTTGTAAGTTAATAGCTTGTATTAAGCTTAATAAATGGGGGTTTTGCCCCCACCAAAATTAAAATGAAAATTAAAATTATGAATCTCTATACTTTACTGTACGTCCGAAGTTGGGTTCGAGTTAAAACTGATCAGCATTCCTAGCGATGCGGGTGTTGCGGCTAAACTTTTTCAAGGGAGGAATGCAGCTGGCTATTTCACTAGAGCATTGTTTGTGAAAAAAAGAGGTAGAAGAGAGTGAGACAGGTAACGTTTCAACGATGTTCAAGAGAATCCATCGATCCTACAATTGATCTATCACCTATTAGTCTCAACGCCTTATTTTGTACCCTATCAAGTAGGCGCAAGAGTGATTGGGGAGCACCTGAACAGATATGAGAACTATACTCTAGTTTTTGTCGAATGTAGGCTTTATAAATTGTAGCCACCAGAAACCTAAGCTTTGAGCAACATTTTCGGCGACTTCTAATATGTTGTCATTTAACTTTTATATTTTTTCTCACATTCTAACCGATTTATTAACACATAGTAATTAAAAAAAACTGAGTTGGATTACCTCAATAATACATGTAGTTTAATATATCAAAAAGACCAGTGTACCTACTTCTTGAAGCCAATAAAAGTGCTTAAAATGAAAGGCAAACCCAATAAAATGGAATTTTTGGGAATGTACCATTCATTCTTTTTAAATTCCCAAAAACGAAAAGTGAAAGACATTCGCATTTAGTTTTCAATGTTTGGCTCAAATTAAATGGTTAGTTAAAAGGTTAGATAAAAAAAAACTATTAGCCTTCAAAAACAATTTTTTTATGTATTTAGTCAAAAATAAAATTGCTCTTGTCATTTGAACTGAGCGAAATTAATTTTTTGGTTTTTATGCAAAAACACATTGTATTGGTACGCATACTGAAAGCCTACATGTATATGTTCATGTGTCATATCTTTGTATATATCATTCCGTTAATAACCTTAAAAAACATACAATTAGTAGAATAACATTATATTTTTATACCTGCCTATTTAACATTCCTGCCAAAAAATAGTCTGAAGTCAACATGGTTGCAAAAAATCATTTTTAACTTCCATCTATTGATTTATTGGTTGAGAATGCAACAGTACTCAAAGTTAGCGCATTTAAGTAACACACTTGTAAATGATTTTACTATTCTAGGGGATTCACGTTCTCACCCTTGTGCCTTCATGAACTGAATAATTGCAAATTTCATAGAATTATGGAAACAGAAACAACTAGGTTTTTGTGTTCGTAACGCTTATTTGAAAGCAGTTAACCGCGTAATTGGCGCACGTGGCTAACGTGTGGCACAGAGCAGTTATGCAATGTGGCCTGCCAAACTATGAATTAAAGTCAAGGCTTTGTTAGACCTGATTTCCTATGGGACCTGTCCGCCACAACGCAACTGGTTACACATGATAATGCATCCAATAATAATTCCATTAAGTCGACGTCGCTCCGGCATTTAGGTAAATGTTTTCTCACCAAATAAAAAGGGCACAATGAACAATTTCCAAGGGTAGGATAGAATGATTGATTTCTTTATGGTTGTCAGACTGTAAATCAAATAGGTATTTTTTTAAATCGGTATATTATAAAGGATTTTTTTATAGGACTACAAATTAAAAATTTGAATATTTTGAAAGATTTGTATTGCGTCAACTTTTAAGTAAGACATACTTAGATGATAGGTATGTTCAAAAGGGAGTATATTACTATGCAAGTCCCCATGTACCTAAATCTTACACGTTATAGGACGTTAAGAAACAAATCAAAATCAAAACTCTAGCTGCGTTGCAAAACAACCTCTTTGTAAATTTATTTATTTCTTATTTATTTATTTATAGCAATTTCTTACACAATAAGATACAACATCTTTTAAGATAGTGCAAGATTCAGTATAGTATACTATTTATATAAAACAAAAATTGAATGATAATAAGTAAAAAAAAATAATCTGATTTTTACATCTGATTAGAAATCAAAAAAAGAAAATAAGAAAAAAGAAAAAAGAAAGTTGGAAATTACATTTGATTAGAAACTAAAAAAAGAAATAATTTTGCATTATATGATTTAACCATTAAGATACCAAAATAAAGTTAAGAAAGTTAAGAATTGTTTATCATCGAAGGGCCGCAAAATATTGTCCAAGTCTCGTCTTGAACCGAGAGCTGCATCCTATCATCCTTATACCCGCAGGTAAGGAGTTCCACAACCGAATCGCGTGTACAAAAAATTGACGACTAGAAATAAGGTAAGAGTAGCGTAAAGGAGTAAGATCAAAGGTTCTGTTGGAGCGGGGAAACTGAATTTTGTTGTAAAGATATTGTGGTCTTTTTGTTTGCATAACATTATTAAGCATTACGAGGGTTCTCATTGCAAATAAATTATTAAGAGAGACACCATGTATTACTTTTGAGTATGCAGAGATATGTTCATATCTACGCATACCAAAAACATACCTTGCTACACTATTATAAACAACATTAAGATTCCTTTTATCCCTGAAATTACAATTACTAAAAATTTCACAGCCATATAATAATAAGGGAATGAGAAGTGATTTGGCAAGTATCATTCTTGTTTTGATTGGGGTAATGTGTTGGGTAGTCCATAACATTCGCAAGCCTCCATATACTCTTCCGATGATTATATTTATATGGTTTGTCCAGGTAAGCGTTTTGTTAAATACTACTCCTAGGTTTTTTGCTGATTCAACAAACTGGATAGAAGTATTATTGAGCAGTAATGAGGGAAAATAATCCGTTTCTACTGCATTTCTAGAAATAATCAGACATTTGGTTTTGCTTGGATTCAAACATAGTCCATTAGATTGTGACCACAATTGGACCTTTTTTAAATCTTCGCTTATGTCCCATGCCCCACTTTCGATTAAACCGAGAGGACAGCTATATCGAAGCTGTACGTCGTCCGCATACATATGAAAGGACGAATTGAAACCTAGAGACGGCAGCTCATTTATATACATTGTAAATAGTAGAGGTCCCAAAATCGATCCTTGGGGAACACCACAACTTAGCGGAAGGAAGGTGGACGTTTGATTGTTGGCAACCACTGCTTGATACCTTGAAGATAAATACGAAAAAATAAGTTTCACTGAAGATGAACAAACTGAAATTTATCCTTCAATTTAGTGCATAAGTTATGGTGGTCCACGGTATCAAATGCCTCTGAAAAGTCTAAGAGTGTGAGGAAAGTAACATAGTTCTTGTCAACACTCTCTCTTATTTCTTCGACAACATTTAAAAGAGCTATCATGCAGCTATGGCCAGGGCGAAATCCGGATTGATTTGGACATAGAAAATCATTTTGATCCAAGTAGTGTCTAATCTTTGTGTTGAGGATTTTTTCAAGAACTTTTGATAAGAAAGGTAAAATAGCTATTGGTCGGTACTCGCTACGGTTTTTTGGTATTGGAATGATTTTAGCTCGTTTCCAGTTTGCAGGAAATATTCCAGTCATTAAGACAGTATTGAAGAGGTGGGTAATGGGCTTCAAGGTGTACGGAAGAGTTGCCTTTAAGAAAACCGGATGGACCTCATCGAAACCAACTGAATTAGATCTATGTAATTGATAGACAGAACTTAAGGACATCCTCTTCAGTTACGTTGGAAAAGCTTAAACCATTAGATGATAGGCTATTGGCTACCGGGTTCAAGAAAAAAGAGTGATCGTTTTGTATACTGGATTGAATGATGAACTTTTCATTCAGTTCATCACAATTAATTTCATGACCTGAACTATTTGTATGTTTCCCAACACCTATATCCCTTAGATTTCTCCAGAGTTTATGACCAGCTAGAGAAGGATTTAGTCGAGAGGAATAATAGCGTTTTTTTGATCTCAAACACAACTTTATTTCTCAGGTCAGTAAAAACTTTCCGAAGTATTTCAAGTCTAAAACGTTTCCATGTTTTATAAGCCATATTGCGTTGATTGATTAGCATTTTTATATTATAAGTAAACCATGGATGATCCTTGCACCTGATATTTTTCGTTTTGATAGGGACATGAGCGTCGAAGAGAAAATTTAGATTATTCTGAATAAATTCAGCTTGGTCATCAACAGATATCATTCTTCACACTTGAGAAAAATCGATTGATTGTAGATCGTGTTCTAAGCGATTGTAATTAATGTTTTTAAAATCCCTGAAGCTGTTACTGTTGCTAGAAACTAAAGGATCACACGCAAAAGTTATATGCAACAGGTCGTGGTTTGAGAAACACGGTGCAGACAGTTGATCAAAGTGAAGAACTTTATTTAAGTAGCTTACAAAAAATACATCAAGCAGGGTACTTGAATCCTTGGTAAAATGCGTTGGAGTTGATGTATTCACCGGATACAAACTGAGAACTTTAAGGTCATCAACAAGTGTGGATTCCGAAATCAAGTCGCTATTGAAATCCCCTCCCAATATGATATATGGTGATACATTTACCAACTCATCTAACTTAGTTAATAATGATATAGTATTTACATTTTTATTTGGTCTGTATGCACATCCTAATACAATTTTGTTGTCCTTGCAAGTGACTTTAGTAAAGACAAAATTAATATCATCACTATGTAAAGATTCACATACAAATTCCGGATTTAGCTCACAGCGAGCATAAATAGCTACTCCACCCCCTATTCTACCCACTCTGTCCCGCCTAAACAGTTTTAAATCATACAAAAGATCATTTATCTCTGAACGAAACCATGTTTCAGTCACATACACAACATCTACCTTAGAATCTTCAAACAAATACCTAAATTCGTCGATTTTCGGAAGTAAACTTTGAGCGTTTATACAACAGACCTGAAGACCAGTACGCTGACTCACAATATATTAATCATACTACGCGAGATTTCATTATTGCCAACAGTTGTGGAGTTCCTATTATTACTTACTATATTAGGGCCAGCCATTAATGGAAACCAAAAACAATTGGCGGCTAATACCGCACACCTTTATACAGGTAATATGGAATGCATCAACGATAGTTAGACTCGACCCAACAAATAACAACGGCTCAAACTCGAAGATAAACAAAAATAAAAGGTATAGGTATTCTGCATGAATTAAGAAAAAGCTTAAAAATGGGAAAGAGAAAATTCATTATTTGCATTACAGAAGAAAAAAGTATAAAGTTATAAGAATAATAATTCAATATAATTGAAAAACTATTGCAAGAAAGTAATTAAAGATTTATAGAAAAAAAACTGTTAAAGACGACGGTGATGATGATTATCGCTTTCTCTACTTAAATTCAGCTTCATTTGTCGTCAGGGCAGCAGCAACAGTAGCCAAATCCTCAGCATTATTAATTAAGATTGGTTTATCATTTTTATTTTTTTTTATATGAACAAGTCCACGCATTGTATAAACAGAGAAAAGCTTGTGATCTCTTTTGAGTTTGATTGCAGTTTGCAAAAGAAAGCGATTTTTCAAAGTTAAACATTCATGAATGAATACCACATAGTCGTTGTTGCTGTTGTTTTTGTCATTTGCATTGTCAACAAACCCAAAATCGCGAAGTCGCAGTGGTTTATTTGATATCATACGGTAATTAGCAATCGATCGAAGAACAGCGCTTTTGTCAGTCGGGGACATAAATTTGATAACAATTGGTGCATGTTGATTGTTTTGTGTTCTTAAGCGGAAAATACTTTTAAGCGGAGGTGGTTGAAAACCAACAGCTTTTTCACACATATTATGATTGAACATGAATTTTAAATTTTCATTGGGTAAGCAAGGAACACCATGAATCAGTGCGTCACTGTTTATTTCTCTTTGTAGATATTTTTCTTCGGTTTGTTCTAAGCGCGTTAGTATTTTGTTGATGGTTTCGTTGTGCTGGTTTAATTGTTGTTTTAGGTGTTCATTATCCCGTTTTATAGTGTCTATATAACTCAGCTGTGCTTCAATTATATCAATTCTCTCGATCGGCATCAATTGAGTATTTAAGATTGGCGATGTCGTCATCAATTTTTTTTGGATAACCTCTGTTCGGACTCCGAAATTTTTAAACTAAGAGAAGATGTAATCAACTCACTATGCTTAAGAAGTGCATTCTCCAGTCCGACCATTATCGCTGTGTTGTCGTCGAGTTTTGATGGCTTAAGTGATGGTGACTGAGACAGATCGCTGCTTTTTGGTGTGCTTAGATTAGCTGTTTTACCAGTACGTTTAGACATGTTTATTTTATTGGTGGGTGTGAAGGGGTAATTATTCACTCAATTATCACTGACAAGGGCAACAAAGGAATTGAAATCTCAAATTTTGTTTCAGGCACAGCAAAATTAAAACTTAGAAAAAGGTATCAGTTTAATTTATTTTCAAGTTCACTGCTATGGATATAGACAGATTCAGTTTATGCTTAAAAGTTGTAACGATTTTTAATACTTGGCACGTAATTTTATGCTAAGAAAAACTACTTTTACTAGCTGCTAACTAACGCACGTCTACTTGTTATCACTCATTTGAGTTACATCTATAGGCAAATATGTTAAATCGAGCTGACATAAACCCTATGTTAATAAACGGCCAAACGCGCCATATTTGTATATTTCCACATGTTTTGAAATTTCAAAAACGGTTTTGTATGATTTCGAAAAAGTCTCAATGCAGGACTAGATCTTAGTCCCTCTCTCTCTCTCTCTCTCTCTCTCATTTCGATAGTGAAAATTGCACCTTTGGGGTCTAGTCACCACAAAAGATATTCAAATTCAACTTCTCCCGGCCAGACAACAATATTATTTTTGCATTTTCTTAGTTCAATAGAAATTGCATATAATAATATTGTTCTCTAATAAGCGAAACAAAGACGGAATTGCGTTTTTTGTAGACAAAATTTGTTTTTATTACCCAACATTTGAGTTCAATGTATTTCAACTAATATTACTTAGACAAATTAGTTTCTCACTTGCAAAGACAAAAAAACAGCATTAACGGCCGATTTCTTCACATTAGTACTAATGCGGTCTAGTACCCGGTCTAGCTAGACCAGGTACTAGCTCTAATACCTGGGTCCTTCATAAAACTTAGTACTTCTCCATTTCTTCACATCATAGATACGAGATCTGAATTCATATTGCAGTACTTGTGAAATAATAAGTCTAAAACTGGTCGCTTCCTTTTTACGACGCTTGTTTGACAGCTAAAATTATAAATCTGTGTTGTTCGATTGGTATTGGTTTTTTACGCATTCAATGGACTAAGTAATGTCGATGGCTTTAGTTAGTGTTAATGTTTTAACATCTTCTAAAAATAGCTTGTCCTTCTCTGGCCCCTTCTCTTGGCCCATTATGAATTAATCACGTAAAACCATTTCAAGATGTTCCTCAAAATTGCAGTTTGTTGCCAATGATCTTACTCTCGCATCCCATTGTTGAAGAGTCTCATCGACGTTTTTTACTGCTTCATAAAATTTATATTTCTCGGCAAAACCAGATGTCGATGTCTTGAAATGATTTTTGAAAACCAAAACTATATCATCGTATGATTTGGTTTCTGGAACATTTGGATGCGCTAAGTCTTTTAGCAGTTTATATGTGTTTTCAAGTAAGGAATTGATGAAAATAGCTCTCTTCTTTGTAGTCTCTTCTATATCATTGGCGATAAAAAATTGTTCTAGTCTTGCAATATACATATACTGACTAATCGTTACACGTTTAATCAAATGTAGGTACCGTTCCTATCATTTTTTATATAGCAATATAAATTAAACTTTTACGTAGGTTGAGGAAATCCTCGTCGCCACTGTGATATTTCAGGTCAATTAAAATACACTCTCGATTTCAGTAATTCAATATTTAATTTTAATTTATTTATATTCTTAGAGTTAACTCGCAGAAGGAAAGAAGGGGCAAACTTGAGCTATCTGTCTGACTGACTTAAGATGACTGACTACTGAGTTTAGTCGCATTCGAGTATACATGTACATTTACATGTAGATGTACTATCGAATGATTTACCATATAATAAGTATTTACACTTATCAATCGCACTTTATTACAATGCTCTACAAATATTATTTACAATACCGTGTTTGCATGTGTGCTAATTCTTCTGTAACTAATTGAAGAACAAATTGAAATGTTGGTTTTGTTAACCTAAAACCTTGAAAAAGTCAACGACATCCCATCTATTTGAGTTATTTCTCTGTGGCATTCGATATGCACGACGAACTCCCACCACTTCTTCATCGTTTTCGACCTTATCAAAGTCCGTGAATAAATTATCTCCTACGAAAACTAAATCCATTTTGTTTTTGTGATTGTAACCACAAAAAAAAAAAAAAAATGCAAAATACTAAAAGTATAAATTAATTCCAATAAAAGGAAACATATTCAAAAATTATACCCAATCGATTCAAAGCAAAAAACTTTAAATTTTCCTCTATCGAAACGACTTGATTTATATACCCCAACTTTTAGGTTCTAACTTTTTTCGGCTATTATTTAATTCTTCGTATCAATTTGACACAACTAGTGTGTTTACTGTTTATGTTTTGTCAAGAAATGAGTTGATACTCATTTGACATTTGAGTACTAATGACTGGTATAATAATATATTTTTTGTTGTTTTGGAAGAGCTAGCTAATACCGGGTCCTAAGTAGTACTCGCTTTCAAACTGACAGAACTTATTTTAATTTTTGATGTGAAGAAATGAGTTGATACCGATTTGTTTGTTATATTTAGGACTAGTACCAGATCTATCGTTAGTTTCGTGTGAAGAAATTGGCCGTTAAAGCCTTTATTTCAGGTATTAATTATTCTTTTACAAGGAAGAAGCTCTTTGCACTTTGATATGAAACATAACCTTTTTACAAATTCAATTTTCTAAAATCACCCCAACCCATTGACAGTGACATCTCTTTAACTAAATGAATAGGGTGGCACAAAAACAGATAATTAAGAAGAGCGACACTATAATGTAGTGATTTTCTTTACATGCATAAAATCTATAACTTTTTTTTAGAAGATGAGGAGTGTTTGCCTTAATCCACTCAGTTTTTATTTAAAAAAAGGATTTTAAATAAAAACGTTGTCAAGGTGTGGCAAATTTATTCTAGCGAAAAGGTAGGTAGACAATTGCTCGAGTAATTGTTCTTAACATTGTTACGTAGCAAAACCTGCAAAAAAAAAGACATACCTCAGTGAAGGATCATGCAATCCAATAACTTCATGCTACTTACCATAGGCCATACAAAAATTTTCTTCCGTTTTTTTTTGTATTTATTTTGTCATCAGTCAACCCTAGAAAAATACAAAAGTAAGCAAAATTGGCCAAAAAATAAGAATGAGAGTTTGTTTACAAAATGCAAGTACCTACAAAATGTATGTATGTATCATATGTAAACAAACTCCCACCTGAGATTTTACAAAAACAAAAGAACACAATACTTACCTGTGAAAGTTCAAAAGAAAATGAAACCACCTAAATAAGAACAAAAAAAAGAAATAGGAAAACAAAACAAAAAAACTAATTCGCGAAACTAAACGAAAAAAGAAACAAAACAGAAAAAGAAAATACAAAAGGTAAATTCGCGAAACACCGACAATATCAATTATTGATTTGACATTTAGATTACGCACTGGGTTGTGCAGACTATCCATCTCCCTCTAACTCAAAGTAATGAGTTAATGCAATTCAGCAATATAATAATGCAATATATGTAAGGTTTAAAGAAATTTGAGAGTGATAATTTAAGTTTTTTTTTTATCGTAGGTTAATGTATGTATGTGTTATTGATTAGATGATAGGTAATGGAAATATTAAATTGGGTATGACTATAGCTTAATAAAGAGTAAGGTAGGAGAAAGCATGTATGTATGTAGGTGTGTGAAGAAAGGGGGTGGACAGTTAGTGAGAAGTTGGTTGGATGGTTGCATAGAAACAGATGGTAAATTTTTAAGAATAATGAAAAAAGAACGTTAATCAGCTGTTTATCCATCCAAATGGAGAGGTAATTATGTATTTGATTTGACAACGGAATTCGAACTAAGTACTTATGTACCCGGGGAGCGAAAGAGTTCACAAAGAATAGAAAAGTGTAGAACTTTCTTTTGCAAAAGAACAGCTGGCATGAGAAGTTCAGTGAAGACTTTTGGTTATTATAGAATTTGTTTAAAGTCAGGTAGGCCCAAGCAAAGGCAAGTCAAGTGAAGTCAAAGAAAGCAAAGTAAGGAAATAAAGTTGGTTTTTAAACTAATACAGAAGAAATTAAATATAAAATAAAGAATATAAAAAAAAGGTAAGGAAGATTTAGATAGAGTGTGTGAAATACAACATTTTAGTTTTTTTTTATATATAGACAGTTGGAGAAAAGAGAGGAGAGCTTTCGAGAAGCTAGCAAGAAAAAAAAAGAAAAAAAGCAGAGGTGTGTAAAAGAATATACAGAATCACTTTTGAACCAACATAAAAATTTGAAATTTAATAGGTTGGTTAGACAACCTCTGCCAGGATTTTTTTTTTGCCTAACTAAAGTCAAGACACCCAAGGTAAAGGACCCATATATATAGGTTGAATTGTTACGCATATGAACAAGCTGAAAAGGAAGGAGGAATTACAGAGGAGACATTTAAAGAATTTTTTTATATATATACGTATATATATATATATATATATATATATAAATACGAAGTTCCGTATTACAAAAGTTTCCATTTTTTATCATTTTTTTTTAAATCAATGGAGTAGCATAATTTGTTGCTAGCAACATCTTTAAGAAAATTTTTTTTGACTAAATGTGTCTAAAAATTTTGTCACTTTTACCTTTACTTTTAAATAAACATAAATTAAGTTGTCACTTCTAAGTTCAAATATTCGTCATGACAAGCTGCCTTTCTGGTACGATCTTTTAACCTTTTGCTTTCGAATCTCATTCTTATTATGGCATGTTTTAATTTCTTTAAGGGATTATATTCACCAAATGCTCAAAAAATAAGGCTTTTTTTATGAATTTTTTTAAGGTGCCGTGAAATAAGGTCGAAGGCAATAAGGCCGAATCGACCATATTTTCCAAAAATTGGGAAATAAGGTCGAATTTCTTTTTCAACCTTATTACCAATTTTGGGAAATAAGGTCGAAAATCATTGTGGCACTAAATTTGGCGAAAACAGCGTTCGACTTTATTTCTCAGTTGAATTCGACTTTATTTCTTTGATTAATATTTTGCGATCATTGTTTATAAAGGCTTTTACTTTTGGTGGAAACAGAAATGTTCTGAGGAACATTGGATTTAAGGAGTTGAACTTTTCATTAAATTCATAGAAAAGTTTAATTTTCTAACCACAAAACTAATAATAGCTTAAAATTCGCGCGAATTTTAAGCTATTATTAGTTTTGTGGTTAGAAAATTAAACTTTTCTATGAATTTCTAACCACAAAAAGTTTTATTTTCTAACCACAACACTAATAAGAGCTTAAACCAAAAAATTAAAACATTTATTTTAACACTTAGGGGGTTAACTCACAAGTAACTTTTGAAATTTATTCTTTAGAAACGCCCCCCAACCTGTAAACAAAATTTCAACCCCTCAGTCCCGTAGCGGAGAAGCAAAGCGAAGCGGCCCCACAAATTCTTTCTTCTTTATCCAACAGAAATTAAATTCGATTTTATTACTCAACGGATTTCGACTTTATTTCGCAACTTTTGGCATTCTTATTTTTGTCAAATAATTTCGTTTTTTCTTTTCGACATTATTACCTTTTCAATAGGCAATAAGGTAGAAAAATATTTTTGTTGTTGTTTTCGGCCTTATTTCCCAAAAAAGGTAATAAGGCCGATTCGGCCATATTGCCTTCGACCTTATTTCACGGCACCTTTTTTTAAAGGACATTTGAGATGCAAGGTATACATAAATAATTTATCATTGGATTAAAAACAAAATTTATTGATTTTTTTTTACAAAATGCCGGCTAGGCAGCGATTGCCGGAACCGCTTTTCTAAAAAGTTCTTCCGCGGCGGGCAATAGAAGTCGTGCCCAACTCCACCTACAAAAAAAAAAAAAAAATATTAAAATTTTCATTGACGCTAGTGAAGTACACGTAAACATGATTATATTTTTAGAATTTTTTGTTTTGCAAGACAATAAAAATCGTTTTTAATTGTATAGCTTTTTTTGTCGCTTACCAATCACTAAAATCGTGTGTACTTCACAAGATAATCTAATGAAGCCTACAGTTAAAATTTCGAGTCCATCGGATGTAAACGATTTTGAAAACAAGGTTTTGAGAAAATCGCATTGAAGTTTCAAAATGCTACAAATTTTAACAATAGCAACAACATAGCCCTGTAACGAAGTTACAAATACACACCCTACCGCCAGCCAATACACATACCATTGTTTTCACATGAGATTTTTCACTCACGCCATAGAGCTCACACTCACTAGTTGTAGATAACTTTATAAGGCACCCTGAAAAATACGGACTTTTGAGTTTTATTTTGCCGGCTATAAGCCGTTGATGCCAGTATTTTTACTGTTGATGCCAGGTTTCCTGTTGATGCCAGCGTTTGTTTGTTGATGCCAGTATTCTTACTGTTGATGCCAGGATCTTCCTGTTGATGCCAGCGTTTGCTGTTGATGCCAGTATTTTTACTGTTGATGCCAGGTCTCCTGTTGATGCCAGCGTTTGTCTGTTGATGCCAGTATTTTTACTGTTGATGCCAGGATCTTCCTGTTGATGCCAGCGTTTGCTGTTGATGCCAGTATTTTTACTGTTGATGCCAGGTTTCCTGTTGATGCCAGCGTTTGTCTGTTGATGCCAGTATTTTACTGCTGATGCCAGGTTTCCTGTTGATGCCAGCGTTTGTCTGTTGATGCCAGTATTTTTACTGTTGATGCCAGGATCTTCCTGTTGATGCCAGCATAAGCTGTTGATGCCAGTATTTTTACTGTTGATGCCAGGTTTCCAGTTGATGCCAGCGTTTGTCTGTTGATGCCAGTATTTTTACTGTTGATGCCAGGATCTTCCTGTTGATGCCAGCGTTTGTCTGTTGATGCCAGTATTTTTACTGTTGATGCCAGGATCTTCCTGTTGATGCCAGCAAAAGCTGTTGATGTCAGTATTTTTACTGTTGATGCCAGGTTTCTTGTTGATGCCAGCGTTTGTCTAATGATGCCAGTATTTCTACTGTTGATGCCAGGATTTCTCCTGTTGATGCCAGCAATGAAAGACCCATACTTGATGACCGTGTTTCCAGCAAAGGAGTGAGGATCTACCAGCGTTGGAACCACCACCAGAATTATTGATAAGAATTAATGAACATTATGTTAGATTAGCTTTAAGACCAATAAAAGGATTGGACCTTCTTCATAACCGAAGTTTTACGTATTTTCTTTGGTCGACCCTGAACCCGACGAGCATACCCCAGCTCTAGAGAAAAAAGCACATCACAGCCCCTAATAACTTTTTACCTTCAGTCAGTTTTTTTTTTTCTTAAATTTATTTTTATTTCTTTTTCTTAAATATACTTAGGAGCTATCAAAAATGTATAAAAATAGCTTATATAATAACTTAACTAGCTTATTGACCCTGAGTTGGTACTCTAAATTACTCAATATTTTAATGATAATGGCTTTCGGCCTTAAGATAACTTATGGATCTACAAAACAAGAAAACAAACTCAGTTTCCTGGAAACTACTTAAAACTACTTAAATCTATTTAAAACTACTTAAACCTGAAGCAGCCACAGTAGTTTTTTTTTTTGGTTGTTAATGTTTTTTTTTGAGGTTTTAATTTTTTTTTTGTATTTTAGTATTTAGTATTTTAGTATTTATTTTCTTTATGATAAGCTTACATTGTAAGAAAAAAAAAATATCTTATTTATAGTGCAGCACTTAAAAAGCAACAGTAGCTACTAACATCAAGCTATAAAGTTTTAAAAAAAAGTGTAAATTGTATAAAAGAGAAAAAAGAAATAAGGAAATCTAATTAATAAAACATGTTTTTGAATGAAATTGAAGAAATATACAAAACAATTTTAATATTTACATGTGATCAAATTATTTTTCGATCTCTTTTCGTATCTCTGTAAAGAAATTTAAGCCCATTGTTTCTCGGGCAGTGAGTTCCAAATTCTTATAACATTGACGAAAAACTGGCGTTCGGAAGTCAAACAGCAAAAACGAGGAATCAGAAATTGATGTGATCGATCTGAATTTAAGAAGTTTATCTCAATATAAGTATCCTCATGCTGTCGGGAAAAGAGTATACCGGAAAATAGGTTATTGAAGGAAATTTGATGAAGTTGTCGACCGTCATAACAAGGAATTCATATACATATTGTGAAATTCTAGCATAACGCCTTATCCCGTAAACAATATGTACAACACCAACAACAACAACAGCAGCCTGAAGAGCAGCAACTAAAACCACAAGAGAAGCAACAAAACCACCAACAACAAAAACACCAAAAAAACAGCTACAACAACAACAACAACAACAACAACAACAACAACAACAACAACAACAACAACAACAACAACAACAACAACAACAACAACAACAACAACAACAACAACAACAACAACAACAACAACAACAACAACAACAACAACAACAACAACAACAACAACAACAACAACAACAACAACAACAACAACAACAACAACAACAACAACAACAACAACAACAACAACAACAACAACAACAACAACAACAACAACAACAACAACAACAACAACAACAACAACAACAACAACAACAACAACAACAACAACAACAACAACAACAACAACAACAACAACAACAACAACAACAACAACAACAACAACAACAACAACAACAACAACAACAACAACAACAACAACAACAACAACAACAACAACAACAACAACAACAACAACAACAACAACAACAACAACAACAACAACAACAACAACAACAACAACAACAACAACAACAACAACAACAACAACAACAACAACAACAACAACAACAACAACAACAACAACAACAACAACAACAACAACAACAACAACAACAACAACAACAACAACAACAACAACAACAACAACAACAACAACAACAACAACAACAACAACAACAACAACAACAACAACAACAACAACAACAACAACAACAACAACAACAACAACAACAACAACAACAACAACAACAACAACAACAACAACAACAACAACAACAACAACAACAACAACAACAACAACAACAACAACAACAACAACAACAACAACAACAACAACAACAACAACAACAACAACAACAACAACAACAACAACAACAACAACAACAACAACAACAACAACAACAACAACAACAACAACAACAACAACAACAACAACAACAACAACAACAACAACAACAACAACAACAACAACAACAACAACAACAACAACAACAACAACAACAACAACAACAACAACAACAACAACAACAACTGTAAAAATTGTAACCCATCTTACTGATCTTACTAATCTTAATTTCCCGATTAGTAAAGAAACACGATCTTATCTATTTAACGAAATGAGTAATTTAATTCATGTAATAACTATAATATTTTATGGCAAGTGATTTAAGGCAATACAATTAGGATGTTAATGGTTAGGAAGTAAAGAATAGACTGATTAAGAAAAAGTTCAAGTTACAGAGAGAAAGTAGTTTAACTGTAGTAAAAGCTTTAATTTTCAACATCCTCCGGCCCACAATCTTTCAGACGGTCTGTTATCTCCAGGGGGTAAAGTAGTTGAATAGGTCTTCTAAATATGGTTCCATTAGAAACACGCACCTCACACGCACGAACCTTCCCATCACGGCCAGGAAAAATAGAGACAATTACGCCCAAATGCCAAAGTACTTTATGCAATGAGCGGTCCTCCAGAAGAACTACATCTCCAATCCCCAGATCAGATGATCTGATGTGTTTGAAATTATGAAACGATCTAAGTTGTTGAACGTATTCAGTACCACCTGCATTTGCAACTCGATATAAATCGCATCCTTTCTTTCCATCGTTGTCGTAAAGCTTCTGAGCGTTGATATTTATCGTCTTTGGTTGAGTGCTCTTGGTATTGTTTACATGACTGTCCTCGTAATAGTTGAGTTGGCGTGAGTGGCGATAGGTCAAGAGGGTCATCTGCAACGTATGTAAGAGGTCTGCTGTTGACCACACTTTCAACTTCAGTAAGGAGGGTGTAGAGCTGGTCGGTTTTTAAAGTCGCCTTGCCTATTGCTGCCCTCAAGGCCGATTTGACGACACCTACGAGGCGTTCCCAAAATCCACCCCACCAAGGGGCAAGTTCCACTATAAATCTCCAGCGTATTCGATGATTAGCCAAGAGACCCTTAAACCTTTCATCAGTAAAGGTCAATTCTAGCAATTCCTTGGAGGACTTCTTAAAGGTAGCTGCGTTGTCTGACCAAATCACACTTGGCACTCCCTTTCGAGCTATGAAACGTCGTATACCCATCAAACAACTTTCAGTTGTTAAATCTGATGTTAACTCCAGATGAACCGCCCTAATCGATGCACAAGTAAACAGCATTATATATATCTTACTCTTCTGCCCAGAATCACATGTGTATAATGGTCCAGCAAAATCAAGGCCAGTGACATCAAACGGCGAGGAAAAAGTGATGCGATCCCTAGGTAGTGGTGCGAATGGTTGCGTCGCTGGCATAGCTCGAAGAACTTTGCAAACTGTGCAGCACTTGACAACCGATCGAACAAGTTGTCTTCCCTTGATGATCCAGTAAGTAGATCGTAGATTAGTTAAAACTGAAGGTACTCCAGCATGAAATAATCGTTCGTGTATGTCTTCAACTATCAGCTTCGATATTATGCGACGACTTAGGCAATATAATTGGATGAGCTTGTATTACGGCGGACAACAAATGTAATCGACCGCCTACACGAAGATAGCCATCTTGATCTAGAATAGGACTAAACATTAATAATTTAGAGTTCAAAGGCATACCTTCATTTCGTTTGAGCACTACAATTTCAGAATTGAAATGCAGCCGCTGTGCTTCACCGATCCAATAACGTTCAGCTCTATCCATCTCACTTGCTGAAAGTAATGGAACCTCCACTTCTGATGCAATCGTGTTAAAGTGCTGCCTTTTCTTGAAGCACTCAATTGCTCGAAAATAGTAAGCCGTTATTCGTAAGAGACGTTTCAATGTGCTATATTTTTCGCAGGTAATAAAGGAATCGTTCGTTGTTGTAGATTTTTCTTCTTCCTCTTCTCCCTTCGCGACAACCAAAGAAATAGAACGTATTGCTGATTCATTTACAGTTGGCCATAGATTTGGCTCATTTTGTAGCCAATCTGGTCCAGAGAGCCATTGTGTTGAGTGGATTAGAGACTGCGCATTTATTCCTCTCGTCACTAAATCTGCCGGATTATGAGAGCCAGGGCAGTGCCGCCAACAAGAAGTTTTAGCCAGTTTTCGAATTTCTCGTACTCTGTTTTCAACATACGGCTTCCATCGTTTTTCTTCCCCCAGAATCCAAAACAATGCGATCCTGGAATCCGTCCACAAAAACTCTTCATTAAATGCAACCTGCAAGTTCTTTCGAAGATATACAAGCAATCTTGCAGCGACCAAAGCAGCAGTGAGTTCCAATTTAGGCACAGTTAACTCGTCACGATCGTTGTTCTTGATTGGAGCTACTCGGTTCTTAGCGCAAAGGAAGCGGGTGGTTATATTTCCATTATTATCTGTGGTTCGCAAGATTGCAACTGCTCCGAAAGCATGCGGGCTAGCGTCAGCAAAAATGTGGATCTGTGTTGAGCCTTCTTCCCTCATAACGCAGCGTGGTATCATCAAATGTCCGAGTACACTGACATCTGTGCAACAGTCAACCCAGATTCTTTCCAGGTCGAATGGTAGTATTGCATCCCACTCTAAATTTTGGCGCCAAATCGATTGGAAAAGAATCTTCATACGGACTACCCATGGACCTAATACACCAAAGGGATCATATATTTTACACATTACCTTCAGGACGTTACGCTTGGTCGCACTCAAACCGTTGGACTTAAGAAGAGCCTCAACTCCGTTCAAATCGACCGATAATTCATCAGTGTCAACAAACCAACGAAGGCCTAGGACCTTTTGCGTTTCTGGTGGGGCCATTTCTGATGGATGATTCTTTCTGACTAGCAGGCTGTTGGAGTTCCACTTACGAAGGTTCATAGAACCGGCCTTCATGATTTGAACTGCTTCGCTTTTTATATCGTTTGCTGTCTTCTCGTCGTTCACGCTTGCCACGAAGTCGTCAACGTAAAAGCTTCTGCGTAGAATGTTGACTGTTTTAGGATATTGCTCCTCTCCATCGTCTAAGATTTTAGAAATTACTTCACCTAGTATGTTGGGGCTGCTTGTTACACCAAATGTCACTCGTGTCATGCGATACGCTTGCACTGAAAAATCTTTACGAGTTTCATTGGGATTAAAAAGTTCCTTAAACCAGAAAAATCTGTGGCTGTCTCGATCAGGTGCAGCCAAAACTACTTGGTGAAAAGCCTTTTCGATATCAGCAGTCAATCCAAATTTTCCACAACGAAAATTAAGTAACACCGTCAAAATTTCGGGCAAAAGGTTGTTGCCCACCTCTAAGTGGTCGTTAAGTGAAATATGATTCGCTGCATGAGCCGAAGCATCGAAAACAATGCGAAGCTTTGTTGTATCTTTATCTTCTCGATACACCGGTCTATGGGGCATGTAATACACGCGATCCTTTTGTTCATCCTCTTCCACTCGTTCAGCCAAACCACCCGTTATCATTTTCAGTATCAACGCGTCATACTCTTTTAGTTTTTCTGATGATCTTAATTTACGTACCAGGGAATGCATTCGATAAAGTGCCCCCATGCGATTGTCATGAAGCCTTTTGTTAGCATCCTTCCATGGCAGCGATGCTTCGTAACGACCTCCAACTTTACGGATACTCAGCTCTGATGGTCGACTAGTACTCCTCGGTTCGTCGTTTGTTAGCCCAAGAGTCTCGAGACTCCAAAACTGTTTAAAATCCTCACAAAGACAGACATGTAACGAAGTGACATAAGCAAGGTTCACTACTGCATCTGAATTTTGAGACATGACAGGAGACCTACCTTGTAAAGTCCATCCAAAGACAGTGTTTATTGCTGTCAAATTTGGTGTAATCCTCTTGTGTTGTCCAGTTGCCACAGTCCAATAATTATCGGCTCCTATTAGTATGCTAATTCCGTTTTCCGCTTGGACATTAGCGAGACACACATCGGCTAGCTGCAACTCTTTTAATGATTTTAAACTATTATTTGGCGTTGATAAAACATCCACACAAATTTCGGGTACTTCCATTAACTCTAAAGTAACAATTCTATTGTCATATTGGTTGCGCAATACTACTTGTACTTTATTACACTGCATGCTAGGTCTAGGCTCATTGCTTCCGAATGGTATAATGTTTAAATTTTGTACGCCACCGATAATATCCAAATTGAGTTTTCGTGCCACGCTAGATTTTATAAATGACATTTAGCTGCCACCGTCCAAAACCATTCGCACATACAATGACACACTGGAATTTTTTCTCGATGCAAATGCAAATGCCGTTTGTAAGTACACTGTGTTGTTTTGTTGCGATAGAGCGTTATGAGTGTGTGAAGTGTACAAATTAGTTGATTGCTGCTGTTGGATTGAAGACGTCATAGGGTTTGGTGATGATATTAGTGAACCATTTTTTTTCTTACCGGCAGAAGGTGTATAGGTAGGGTCACACATTGACGTTGCGTGTCGCCCGTTACACTTTGTACACACTAGATGGAACCGTTTTTTACACGTTTTGGAGTAGTGGCCTTTTCTTATACACCGGTAACATCGCCCATCCTCTTTCAACATTTGCTTCTTTTGTAGCAACGTAAAAGAGCTTTTGCAATCAACAGAATAATGATCAGGGGACTTACAGAAAAAACAACTACTGTCATTCACTTCGGCTGCGAACAATCCAACAGCTGTTTTTACCGGTTTCGATTTGGAAATTACCTGCAGTTGCTGTGCACGAGTTGAACATTGTTTGGCTTCGTGGGCCTTTTCTAATGATTCCACTTCTCGTTTTATAAATTTCAGTAAAAGCCGTACTTGCTTATTGCCAATGTCTTTAGTCGAGGATAGATCTGACCTTTCGGATGAGATGTCGTTATCATCATTGTGTACATTTGTCTCACCCTCTGGAGAACTATCGGAAGAGTCAGTGTAGTATCTGTGGAAATCTACTCTCAACTCATTGGGAATGCAACGAAGTAATACACCCTTTAGCATTACATAATAGTTTGATGCTGGAATTCCGAGAGCTGCAAGCGATCGAGTGGAAGCTAAAACTGAATTGTAAAGACATCTTAAACCTGTAGCGTCAATTCTTGATTGAACTGGTTGAATTGATAACAAGCACTGCATATTATGATCGACTATTTTGTCTTTATTTCCGTATTCTTCCTTAAGTAGGCTGATTGCAGTTTCATAGTTGAGTTCGATTGGGGTGAGCCCTAACAGAGTATTCGCTGCCTTGCCAGTCATGGCAACTTCTAAATAGTTAAACTTGTCGACGGTGGAAAGAGACGGGTTATCATGCACAAGTGTTCTGTACTGTTCCCAAAACGGTATCCATTCTTTGTAGTCGCCTGAGAACTTTTTAGGATGAAGCTTTTGAAGCTTTACGGCTTGCATTTTGATGGGAGATGGTATGGTAACGTTATGTGCTGAAATATTGGCGTTATTAGCGGACCCGTCTTTGGCTGTACCTTCAATATTTGGAACTGATGACGATAAAAGCTGCCTCTGATATTCTTTTACCTTGCTCAAACGCAATTGAAGTCGTGCAATCGTTGATACAGCTTTGTCATTATAATTAGCTATAGAATCTGCTTCTCGATCAAAGCCATCAGCTTTAATGGAAGATCGAACCTCAGCATTTGCTTTGCACAAACTTTCATGCGCGGCTGACAAACAGTTTAAGAAAACGCTTAGTTCTTCTTCAATGGAATCTAAAACACCCAGGTCATCTTTAATGAATCGTTCATTTGAGTTTAGGAACTCGCACGCGGTATTTACGATCCTTGTAACTTGCCCACGATACACAGCGCGACTTGCCAAATCCATTATCGATTGTGTCAGAATAAATCACGTTTTTATTTCGCCCGTTATTGTTTCTCGTCCCGGGTTTCGGCACCAAATGTAAGAATTGTAACCAATCTTACTGAAATTAATTTCCCGATTAGTAAAGAAACACGATCTTATCTATTTAACGAAATGAGTAATTTAATTCATGTAATAACTATAATATTTTATGGCAAGTGATTTAAGGCAATACAATTAGGATGTTAATGGTTGGGAAGTAAAGAATAGACTGATTAAGAAAAAGTTCAAGTTACAGAGAGAAAGTAGTTTAACTGTAGTAAAAGCTTTAATTTTCAACAACAACAACAACAACAACAACAACAACAACAACAACAACAACAACAACAACAACAACAACAACAACAACAACAACAACAACAACAACAACAACAACAACAACAACAACAACAACAACAACAACAACAACAACAACAACAACAACAACAACAACAACAACAACAACAACAACAACAACAACAACAACAACAACAACAACAACAACTCCCACGTTTTCAAACATGACGTGTTTGTTTTGACTGAAACTTGGCTAAGTCCAAGTTTCTTGAATTCCGAAATCTTGAGCCCTGAGTTCTCGGTCTACCGCAAGGATCGGCACATAGACAGGCCAGATGAGGTCGGTGGTGGTGTTCTGATTTCGGTCAGGAACACATATATGTCGTCTCGTATACTCTTTCCGTTTGAACTGACTATTGATGTTGTTTGTGTGAAAGTCTGTACACTGTCTAAAAATATTTTTATCGTTAACGTTTACATTGTTCCAAAAAGTTCAGCATCTGCTTATGCTGAACTGTCGCTAATTTTGGATCATATTTTTGAATTGTCGGACCTAGAAAGCCAAATTCTGTTACTAGGTGACTTTAATTTGCCATATGTCCAATGGTTACCCTCTGACGATGGATCATTCCAAAAACCTTCTCTAACTTCACCGCAGCGTGAGCTTTCTTGTTTAGATAATGTTATATCTACTGACTTACAGCAAGTAAGCTGTATTAGAAATTTCCAAAACCGTATGTTAGACCTTGTTTTCTCTTCCGAAGCTATTAGCACGGTTGTTATTCAATCTAATTCAGGCATAACTAGAATTGATGATCTTCATCCCCCCTTAGATATTTTTATTGAACTAAGCAACGTATCTCACGTCATTAATAATTCCAATGACTGTTTATATACTTTTGACTTTCGAAAGGCGAATTTCGATTTGCTTTCGAATGAATTAAGCAGGGCTGGTATTGAAAATATATCAACCATTGCAAATATTGACGAAGCAGTAGCTTGCTTTTACTCCATTCTAGAAACTTGCATGGAAAAAACCATTCCCCAAAAGACGCTCAGAAATGCTAGTTTTTGTCAACCGTGGTTTACCAAGGAACTAAAGGCTCTGAGAAATAAAAGAAACAAGGCTTGGAAGACCTATTTAATTACTCTTTCTCCAACCGACCACCAAATATTTATAAGTTTTTTTGAAGACTTCAAAACGCTTTCTCAGAACCTGTACTCTAGCTACGTCACCCAAATGGCTGTTCTCTGAAAAACGATCCAAAAAGCTTTTGGTCATTTGTAAATTCTAAAAAAAAAATCAGACGGCTATCCAGCCAACTTTATTTATAATGCCATTTCATTAAAAAATTCTCCCGACATTTGTAATGCCTTTGCAGACCATTTTAATGGCTCTTTTTGTAATACAAATCTAGAAATTGATGAAAACTACTTTGAATATTTAACTCACTGCTCGCAAGTGAATTTTAATAATATCCCTATTCAAAGTGACAGAATTACTTACTACCTCTCTTCTCTCAAAGATGACGTTTCTTCTGGCCCGGACAGGATTCCGCCAATTGTTTTAAAGAAGTGTTCCTCACGATTATCCTTTCCACTTGAACATCTTTTCAAGCTTTCATTAAAATCTGGAATATTCCCCACTCTTTGGAAAAATCTTTTATCATACCTGTTTTCAAAAAGGGTGAAAAATCCGATATAAAAAACTATAGACCTATTTCAAAGCTCTCATGTATACCTAAGGTATTTGAACAAGTAGTCTGCGAAAGCGTATCCTTTTTTTTCAAGGAATGTTGTCTGCCACCAGCAGCACGGATTTATGCAAAGAAGATCGACGGTTACCAACCTTCTATCCTTTCATCATAAGTGTTCCAATGCTCTTGAATGTGGGAACGAGCTTGATTGCATTTTACACTGACTTCTCTAAGGCGTTTGACCAACTGTCTCATAACATCATACTTTATAAACTAAAAGCTTTGGATTTCCCACAGTATTTATTGCTTGGATAAGCTCCTACTTAAAAAATAGGACTTATGAAGTCAAATTTCGTAACATTTTGTCAAAACCTTTCAATGCTATGTCTGGCGTACCACAAGGTAGTCATCTTGGCCCCTTGCTTTTCATTATTGCTATAAATGATGTAATTTCTTGCATCTCCTATAGCGACATTTTAATCTTTGCTGATGATATGAAGATTTTTAAAATCATCAAAAATGCTTCAGATCGCGACTTCTTACAAAAAGATATTGATAGTTTTGTTGTATGGTGTTTAATGAACGGACTAACTTTAAACACTTCCAAGTGCCAAAGTATGACTTTTTTCCCGCAAAAGATCTCGTAGCATTGGAGAATATTCAATATCGCAACAATCTTTATCACAAGTTTCTAGATTTCGTGACCTCGGTGTTCTTTTTAGTACCAACCTCGAATTTAATGAACACATCAACCTAATTATTAACAAAGCTAATTCAATGCTTGGCTTTATTAAGCGATGGGCAAAGGAGTTTAATGACCCTTATGTCACCCTCTCTTTATACAACTGTTATGTTCGTCCCCATCTAGAGTATGCTTCTCAGGTGTGGTCACCATTTTATGATATTCACTAAATCACGAATCGAAGCAATACAGCACAGATTCATACGCTTCGCTCTCAAAGGTCTTCCTTGGCAAGATCCTTTCAATCTCCCTCCTTATGAAAATCGTATTCGCTTATTAAATCTTCAAACCCTCTCACAGAGAAGAATCAACAATTGATTTAGTATTTTTTCATCAATTAATAAC